>JANAVB010037219.1:5472850-6072850 GCA_029216955.1 Iris pallida
GGCAGCCACCTTTAGGAGAGAATGATTCATTTCATTAATTACAATCTTGCCTCTTTTATTTTCCTTTTGTTCTTCCCCAATTTTAGAGAGCCTTTCCATTGACTTGATCTCCAAATCAAATCATTCCTTCACTAAACCTTTCCTCAATCATTCCCATTCTCCAAGTGAAGGGTGATACCAAGGATTGGAAGAGGAGTGCAAGGAGGAGTGTCCACTTTGAGGGATCTTCGTATCGAAGCCGTGTCCTAAAGGATTTCATTGGGATTCCACTCCCAATAGGTAAAACCCATCCTCTAAATCGATTTTCTTTGCATATAATTATTTTTGAATCCGTAGGATCCGTCCTCATGCATGTGTCCCATTTTGATTCAAATTTGAGGCCATTTGGAGCTCTCTTGAGGATTTTAGATATGTGTCTTGTGTCCTACTTGATAGATCCCAAATTAGGACACCCCATGTGTATGTATGTATGATAATAGTTGAAATAAATATTTAAATTCGGTTTTAGAATGGTTAGAGAGTGGATTGATCTTATTTAGGATGGTTAGAATGAGTTTCCTTTGGATACCTATGTTGGTATCCAACTATCTTGGTCAACCCAAATTCGTCATAATATTCATCCACGTTTTTATTAACCAAAGCAACTTAGAAATGTCATAACTTTTAGCTTAGAAATCAGATTTATCTCCCTTTTTTTTAAAAGAACCATATCGAAGTTAGCTTTCTAAATATATATTTTGATAAGCAAAATTCTTTCTGTAACTTTCTGTAGAATTATTTGAGTGTCAGCTATACGAAAGACGAACGTGTTTCGGTATTTCGCGATTTCGGGAGCTTCCGGACACAAAAATGCGATCCGTTTGAAGTTTCAGAAAGCTAACACGAAGGACTAAAAAATACTTTAATCCTAGAACTTAGTAGAGGCCCAATTGGTACAGTATTGATTTTAAGTAGAAGAGTAAATATACGATATATGCATTTTGTGTAACCTATAAGCCTATATAGTATGGATATTAAATGAATATAGAGTATGTAATACATGATATGTTAGATGAATAAAATGATATATATATGATATATATCCTCTTTACATTAATGTATATATATATATGGTTGAATGCAAGCATGTAGGAATGCAATTAATATAATGTATGTAAGCAATGCATAAATGCATGAATGAAAGAACGATATACAATGTATGCATGAAAGTATATAATGAATGCTAGATATGAATGCAAGGTATACATGTAATGATAGATATGAATGCATAATATATAAATAATATAATACAATATACAATGATAGCATGTATGGTAATGTAGAATATATGATTCAAGCATGTATATGTCCACAGTTTTCCCTTTTTCTTACATTTTCCTTCCCTTCCCTTTCCTTTTCAGTTTTTCTCCCCTTTTTCCCTCTTCTATATTTACATGTTGTATACAATGTATATAATGTATAGATGCATGTAAGCATGTAATATACATGAATGACATGTATGTAATAAAAATAAGTATATGTATGCAACTTAATGATATGTGAATGGATATAATGCCTGAACTGAAATATGCATGCATATGAGATATGAATGAATGTATATTAGACAAGCCATGTAACCCCTTTAACTTGATGTAAAATCTGAAAACACTTGTACACTATAACCCTTTCTTGAAAATGTGAATCTAGATAATGCAAACACTTGTATTAACACTTACACATTGGTCTTAATGCTGATTTAGTTTCACATGATGTATCACATGCACACTTGACACTTAACACTATCACACACTATCTCTTAGCATCTTAATACATGACTTGTTGTATGATATATGTTGCCTTGTTATAGCCTAATATCTATAGATGCCTTAACCTATTTTGGATGCATATATATATGATAAATATATATTGATGGTTGTGAGTGATGGCTTGTTTAGCCTTGTATTGTTGTGTGCTTGCTAGGATAGACTGGTTAGGCTTAGTGAGACTTGCTGGGATTAGGCTTGACCTAGTTCACCTAGTTTGACTAGTATTGAGGACTAGAGTTGACCAAGGTTGACTTTAGCCTAGATTGATCCTAAACATCATGTAGATGCATTGTAGCATTCTATTTTCTTATTTAGACATGTTGTGACTTGTACTGTTCTATAGGAGACTGACACCACTCCTCGGACAGTAGATATTATTCAGATACTCAGGATACAGGCGAGTACATTCTCTGATCATTTCATATCCTGTTAGAATTATTCTCCTGCTTTAGATTACTTTACTTGATGCTGTCACGTTGGTCACACGGATTAGTACTATATGGATCCTTTCTTGAGATGTTATCCCCTCGAGGAGCATCGGATACTACATGTTCTATGCGTTTTACTTACATGGTGTATCACTATGTTTCATGGTTCATTGATCACTTGGGACATGTACTCTCATGATCACAGAGTCTCCTTGAATCTCCCATTTATGGGCATTCCTAGAATCACCCATTTATGGGCCTACCATGTATCACCCCTTGTGGGCTATTGCATGGAATCATAACATAACCTGGCTGGATCCTTGTGTATTGATTGGGGGTACGGGGGAGTAGAAGTAGACATGTGAATAATATCCAAGTAGTGTAGCATCAGAATATTTTTCGTAGTGTAGTATCAGAATCTCCTATACCATTCACATGTTTATATTGTACTCTGACTCACTAGCCACTGTTAGTTCTCTATTTATAGTAGATATTTCTATTACAGTTCTCTCTCTGTTTACATACTGTAATTCTTTCAGCTCCTGTATCTTACTTTACTGTATGATTATATTTTCTAACCTGCTATGATTTGTTGAGATGTACTGTGCTCGCTCCTGTCCTGACTGGACCTATTGATAAATTTTACAGATAGCCTGGAGGTTGCCTGATAGCCTAGAGGAGACACAGTAGAGGTTGTATAGATAGTTATTCAGTTGTCCTGAGTTGTATTTATTTTATGGATTACTGTATTGAGCTTTGAGATATTTTCTGGGTTTGTGTATCTCAGACACTTAGACTTCTATCTGTTGTATCTCTTTTGGATTTCATGTTTTACCTATCTTTTATCTTGCTCTACCTTAGTTGTGATTGAGTTTACATTCTGCTATGTCACCCCCATTCGGAAAGTATAAACTGCTTAGAATTATAATGTTAGATGTTGTGACCTAGGACAGTGTTCTACTGCTGACACTGTGGCGTAGGCTAGACGTACCCACTTCTCGTGCCCTTACTCTAGGGTGCGAGTCGTGACACGTATAGAGTCTAAGCTACTCGGGTCACTAACACAAGTCGGAACGAAACGAAACTCAAACCCGACTAAACAAAACCCGTAAAATCAATATTAAAATATAAAAATTTCTAAAATATTAAAATATTAAAAATGACTAAAATCACAATACATCAATTTAAATATTATTAAAATAATTTAAAATTCACCAATTAATCAAAATCCTAAATAATTCAAAAGTCACAAAATGACCAAAATATCCTTAGCCTAAAAAGTGGTAGTTAGCTAATCTAATCACATGGGTTAGGCCTCCATGGTCATGGTCAGTCTCTAGGCTAAGCAGCTCTAATTTTATACTAGCCAAAGAACAAAATCATAAAACACATTTAATAATATTAAAATAATTAAAATTCACCAATAAATCAGTAACATGATTTAAACCTATTATTAAATAATCAGTTTTAGAAAAGCTTAAAATTATCCTTATTTTAAAAAGTGGTGGTTACACTTCATTAGGTGTTGTCCATTTTGATTAAGTGCAATCCCCCTTCACTTGGTATTGGCCATCTGCATATGACCTATAGACAGATCCTTGCCCAATCCTCCTTGAATTGGTTTTGGTTGTTACATTCAAATACCTATCTGTCCTGCTACTGTGCAACCCCAATATTCATATTTTTCATTCCAACTTGGTCCTATCCTTAGTATTATAGTATTAGTTTAGGTAGGACTGAGGAGCGATATTGGTTGGATCATGGAATCTTGTCATGTCCTACATGTTGTATGCATTAGGCCACATATTAGAGTCTTGCTTTAGCCCAAATTGTATGTGTTCAGCCAATCTTCTACGTGAATTATCCTTGGGTGTGTGAGTGTGGTTAAGGGAAGACATGTAGGAGCCTGCCATAGGATGTGATGGAGCTTAGTAGCAGCCTTGAGAGGTAGCATTTGTGACATTGAAGAGTGCATCCTATGTGAATGGTTAGTGAGAAACTTGTGTATATTTGAGTAGGTGTCGAGAGTGTTGTGGATGTGTCTAAGAGTAAGTAGAGCATTTAGCGAGGGGGGACTCTATCATAGAAGTATTCTAGGGGGGAGAAGCCATGATGTAAATATTTACCTATCTACTACTTTTTAGTATCTATCTATGTATTCATGTATCTTCCTATCTAAAAATCTATCCTTGCACACACACACACACACACACACACACACACACACACACACATACACACACACACACACATATATATATATATATATATATATATATATATCCTAAATAGTACTTCCACATATAGTATCGTATGATATAGTATATTAGTGTGGCTCTAGTACCCTATTAGGGCTAGTATGGTCTATGTACATAGTGTATGGACTCATGCAACCTAGAACACTAATTAGACCAAGTTTAACCTAGAATTGACTAGTGTTGACCTAAATTGACTTCGTCAACCTAGAGTTGACTTGTATTGACCAAGAATTAGCCTAGAATCATATAATTAGTGCATGTAGATTTACTGTTTACTCTAGAACGATAAATAACTTTATATATCTCAAATATAGGTTTATGTGACACCACATTGGGCATTGATCCTCATCCATTGCCCTGGATGACAGGCGACTACATTCTCTGATAGTTTTTATTTACTTGATAATTATTATGATTCAGTTTCTAGTATAGTTCTATTTGATTCTCTGTCGTAACACATATTGGTATTCTGAATTCATTCATTTGCGACACATGTATTTGACTCGTCTGGCCCCTACTACTGGAACCATTCACAAGAACCACATACTTGAAACATCTATAAGCACCATTTACTTCTGGCTAGACTCGTACTCTATATATGTGTCGGGAAATACTCGAGTAAATATGTAAACATTCCCAACATACAAGAACCACCACAACAAGAAAGATAGCCATCACACGCTAGGCCAAGCGTGCAACGTGCCGTATACAACAAGAACCACCCTTACAAGAAAGATATTCGTCACACGCTAGGCCAAGCGTGCGACGTACCGTATACCACAAGAACCAGTCCTACAAGCAAGATAGCCTGCGCCGATAGGCCAAGCGTGTGATGTACCATATTCAACAAGAACCATCCTTACAAGAAAGATAGTCGTCGCCACTAGGCCAAGCATGTGACGTGCCGTATTCAACAAGAATCACCACTACAAGATAGATAGCCATCGTCACTAGGCCAAGCGTGCGATGTACCGTATTCACCACTCATATAATCGTTACATGTCGAACTCGGTATTTCAAAATACACTAGATTAGTGTCTTATACTAGATTCACATTGTCTCATGTTATACTGATTGGACTCGTATCACATTGTTCTAGTTCAGTTACTTCTATTTACAGTTTTCACTGCCATGATCTTCTATTTCACTGTATTTACATTCCTGGTTTTAACTGTTGATTATATTTTCATTACTCATCTCAAACTTTATATGATTAATCATGTATAACTATCTATAACTGCTTTATAGTCTTTGTCCTTTATTTGGAACTGCTAGAAGAGATGTGCTCATTCCATCATGATTGGATATATTTTTTAGATGATTGTCTAGGGGATACGTGTCCTACCTACTATGGATCCGAGGAGGGGATAGCTACCTTGGGTCCTGATTTTCAGGAGTGACCGAAAGACCTAGTTTAGTGGACTTGTTTTAGATTCTCTGTTTTGAACTTGAATTGTAATAAGTGGAGATTTTGATATTGTATTTGATATTCATTTTGAATATTATTTAATAGTTGTTGTTGATATTTAGTCTTTATAGTTATTTAGATTTCTTTGATATCTTATCGTGCTTTAGACTGCGATTGAGTATTATCATATCTTTATACTTGTCCTCCATTTGGAGTTGAGATCATTGACAGGTAAATTATATCATTGTGAGAGTTGTTAGTTAGCGACCTACAACAATGTTCTACCGCCAATTTTGTGGCGTAGGGTGGACACTGTTATGCACTCGTACCCCTATACTGGGTGCGGGTCGTGACATTGTCCTATTTTTTAGTAAATTTATCATACTGCTATACTGCCTTGTTCTCCTAATATGTACTTACAAACAAACAGTAAGCATGATCAAACCAGAATATATGCGATGAAGAATTAATTATGGGCCAAAGACGGCATTATATAAGAAGATTTTTCTGAACCGCCCAACGACCTATCCGGGGCCTCGCACTCGGGGTTTCGCTGCCCAGTCAGCAGACAGGGATCGAGGGGGCAGAGCCCCCCTATGGGGGTTGGGGGGCGAAGCCCCCAAAATATATTCAAATTTTCAGATCTGTTTATCTTTGGACAACTGCCATCAAGGAAAAATGCGTCTTCATGTATACTCAAATGTCAAGGAAAAAGACGTCATCAAAGGGCTATTGGTTTTTACATATATTTTTTGTATTTTTATATTTATTTGAGTATAGAAAAATATGTAAGATTGATCGGATTGGTACTAGCTTAGATTTTCTCAGTCTACAAAAATATAGCCTACCTATCCACAAATTTCTATCCAAAAGTCCATAATCAAAATAGCCCAAAACCTATCAAAATTAGCAAAAATAGTTCTATTAGAACTCAGACAGAACTCGGTCAGAACTCGACCCGAGTTCTATCAGGGCAGTTCCAACTTAGTTTTGAATTCCTTGGATATCTGCATCCAACATTCGAATGCGAGATTTTTGCATCCAAACTCTGCCCGAATTTAGTTCATAAAAATACTATAAATAGAGAGAAATTTTTTACATTTCTAAATCATCCAATCTCATTATCTTCTCTATTCCTTAAGTGTTTTCTACGAGCTATACAGTTTCAAATTTAGCCTATTCTACTTTTAGCCAAGCCAGTATCAATTTAGTTTAATCTAGAGTTTGGTGTTTAAGAGTTGTATCGGAGGCTATTTCAGAAAATGTTCCAGTTTTTAATTGCCTTCTGGAGTCGGTCATGCACTCGTCGCCAAGCATGGATTGTTGAAGTTGGTCGTACACTTGTCCCCAAGTACGGTGTTGTAAGAGTTGCAAGCACTCAGTTAACTTATGCCATAGTGGATTAACATCAAGCATGAGTACTCGAGATTGGATTAGTCCTCCACGAGGGAAACCAATATATATCGCTGTCACTGAGTTTGAATCTTTTTAAATCATTACTTTTACTGCAACTCATACACTATTATTGATCTTCTCTTACTAGCCATATTACATAATGTTTAAATTGTGATATTTATTCCGCTGCAAGCTACACTCTATTCATCCCCCTCTATAGGTGCTCAACGGTCCTACAACTGGTACTAGAGAAGGTTATACATATACATAACCACCTAGAGAGTATATATGGCAGCCGTTAAATCTATATTCAACGGTGAAGTTCAATCCACAAATAGACCTCCACTATTTGATGTAACCAACTACACATAATGGAAAACACGGATGAGCTTGTACCTGAAGTCTCTAGACTTTGACTTATTATCAATTGTCATCAATGGCTACAAAAATACTACTATCACCTCTATTCTCACATCCTCTATTATTAACAAGCCTTGTTATAGTTACACGGAGGAAGAGAAGAAGTTAGCTAGCCATGATGCAAAAGCAATGCATGCTTCTTATTGTGTTGTAGACATAAATGTATTCAATCTGATTACTACTTGCACAACATCTCATAAAATTTGGAAACTTCTTGAAGCTACTTATGAGTGCAAGTACGAAAGCAAAGCGAAAGACTCCAGAAAGGAGGATAGTCCTCATAATGATGAAATGTGTGCATGATGGCATTTGAATTTAAGATACAACACAATCCCTTATAAGAAGAAAAGCTTGTATGCCACAACTGCACAAGATCAGGCCACATAAAAAAAAATTTCTTGCCACTAAAAAGGAGATCACTATGCACGATCATCGTCACACAAGAACGCTAACACAATTATATGGTGTGAAAGCAAAGCAAGTGATTCCGAAGAAAAAGATAGATTTCGTCAAGCTGCAAATATATGCTCGATGACATTATCCAATGAGTTATAAAATAATTCTCTTTATGAAGAGAGTGAATTTTCTTATGATGAGTTATTTGATGCTTTCTTTGGAAAGAGGAGCGAGACGAATTTGGGAGCAACTCCAACTCAGATTTGATATCCGTCAGGCGGGGACATAGCTGCAGGCGAGGTGTAACGCTTGGCACAACCGCTCTAACGTTCATGATCAGCTGGTGGCCGCAACTACCTGGATTTTCTGGAAGAATCGTAACAAGGCTAGGTACGAAGGAGATTCGTTTACTCATGAACATCTGATTTCGAATGGAACTCTCTATTCCTGGTGGCCGCAACTACTTTTGCTAGTTTTGGTTTTCATTTTAGGATGGAACTCTTCATTCCTACCCGCTCGTTATTGTCTATTTTTGACCCAACAACTTTTGTACGGGCCTTTTGGCGATATATATACATACATATATATATTATATATATATTTTATATATTTGAGGAAGTATAGGCATTCCCACACTTTTTTCATCCCCATGCATCCCCATGTTCACATCCGTTGGATGGGCTTTAAGTCATCTAATCTTAACCATTGATAAATCAACGGTCAAGATTAGATGACTTAAAGCACCATCCAACGGTGTAAATAGGGGGGATGCTTAGGGATACAAAAAGTGTGGGGATCTTGATCCTTCCTCTTTACACACACACACACACACACACACACACACATACACTAGTACATGCACGTGCTTTGGACGTATAGTAATATATAACAAGATCATTATTCAATTATAGTCAAATATCTCTTCTAACTCATGTGGTTAAGGTGGGAGGTATTATTCTTGTTTTGTTGAGTTCAATTTTCACGTTGAATATATATAACAATTTTAAACTTTTTTAAAAAAAATTTACATAATTTATTTTTTAAATAATATGGACCGTGATATAATGACGGTTTAGACGGCTTACTATAAACCGTTTTGAAGCCTCATTATATATATATTTTATATATATATATATATATATATATATATATATATATATGTCCCTAAGGCACTAGCCGAGTGGTAGTGCAGGAGGTCGCCCGAGCATAGGTATCGGGTTCGAATCCTCACCCGAGCGGCTCGGTGGCTTTGGGCCATGGCTCGGCTTGGAGAAAGGAAACCTAAAAAAACAGACATCAAAAAAATCGAAAAGGACATATATAGGCAGAGCCGGATGCGGAAGAGAGCGGGAGCTCCTCTTCTCGCCACTCCGCCCCCCGGGTGGTAGGTTGGCTTGGGTGGCCGGTCGGCCTCCTTAGCCCGGCCGCACCTCTCGGCATTTTTCCCCCTCAGTGGCTCCCTCGCTTTCCCCTTCCCTGGCTTTCCTGGCTGGATAAGCCCCGCCGGGCTCCCCGCTGGCCTCTCGGCGTGCGGGTTTCCCCTTCCCTTCTCCCTCCCCACCCCCCTCGGCGGCGGTGCCCTTACCGGAGACATCGGTGCATCCGGGCTAGGACAGGCCCTCCTCCGCAGAAGTTTGTTCCGCCTGACCTCCCCGCCCCGGCGCCCTCTCCTCTCATCACCCCTCCTCCAGCGCCGCCCTCGGCGCCCCTGGCCGCCCCCTTACGGTGTCCACCAGCCCCCTCGGCTGTTCTCGTCGCGCAACGCCCAGACCCCGCGGCGGCCGCCACTTTCTCTCTACAGTGGCCCCCTTCCGCGGCCATGTCCTCCCCGAGCCCCCCCGGCTCCCGGCGGCTCTGGCGTGCCCCTTCCCCCAGCCTTCGCCTCGCAATCATCAGGGGCCTCTCCCCCTCCTCCAGCCCTGGTACTCTCGGTCGGCGTGCCCTGGTGCCCCCTCCCCCCCTACCCCCCGTCGCTGGCCCTCCCCCTCCTTCCGCGAGCTCCAAGCCCCTTCGTGGGCTTTTATGGCTAAGCAGCCCCCCCCGGTCGTCGGACCTCCTCCCGCGAGCACCGAGCCTCCTTCGTGGACTGCTCCTCTGCCTCCCTACGACCTCCGACGCTTCCGGCGGGTGCTGGAGGTCCCTCTCCCCCCCCCCCCCCCCCCCCCCCCCCCGCATATGACTGGCCCCGATCTGCGTCGGCCGGCCTCCTCCTCTAACAGGCCGAAAGTGCCCCCTTCCTCCCCGACATCGTTTGATGGTGCCCTTCCTGTGGTGCCGCTGCCCTCGTCGTCCTCTCCTTGCTTCGTTCCCCGGCGTTCCCACAACGCCTACTGGTAGACCCCCCCAAGCCGGTGGAGGTCGAGCCCCCTGTTCCCTTCCACCGGCAGCCATGTCGTCCTAGATCCCCTCCGTCCTCCTCCTCCCCCCCCCGTCTAAGCCACTCCGGGACGACCTCCACCGTCGGAGCCAACCAGGGTCTGGGCTCCCCCTCCGGAGCCCTCCTGGCTCCGAGCATCGTGCCGGAGCAGTCTTGTCGCAACGCCGCCAGTTCGACGGCCACAGGCGTTCTTCCTTAGCCCACTACTCCCGCGTCGGAGCCCCCGCCTCTCACTCGGCCTCCCCCGTCAGAGCTCTCCAGCCCCGTCTCCCCCTCGTCCCATCTCCGTCCAGGCTCCGGACGACGCGCCGACGGGGGACCCGAGGCCCCCTCGAGCAGTGCGCCCCCCACTCCCCCTCGGGCAGTGCACAACCCCTTGGACTGAGCACCCGCTCCCCACTTCGAGCTGTGTGCCATCGGGCAGAGCTCCCGCGTCTTCGGGCTTCGAGCCCCCACCTCCAACGGGCTGAGAGCCCACAACTTTTCAAAATTTCAAAATTTTGGATTTCCGAAATTTCGAAATTTCACTTTTACAACTTTTGTATTTCCTACTTAATTTTCCAGAGCCTTTTTGTGTTTTCCGCATCTGAAACTGTCTGTACTGCTCTTTTTGAGTCACCTCTCCTTTTCAATAAAATGTCTTTTCAAATATATATATATATATATATATATATATATATATATATATATATATATATATATATATATATATATATATATATATATATATATTTTATATATATATATATATATATATATATATGTGTGTGTGTGTGTGTGTGTGTGTGTGTGTGTGTGTGTGTGTGTGTGTGTGTGTGTCTAAGGCACTAGCCTAGTGGTAGTGCGGGAGGCTGCCCGAGCATAGGTCACGGGTTCAAATTCTCCCCCGAGGGCTAGGTGGCTTTAGCCAACGGCTCAGCTTGGAGAAAGGACACCTCAAATATATATATATATATATATATATATATATATATATATATATATATATATATATATATATATATATATATATATATATATATATATATGCAAGGGACTCAACTCGATATCTGCAGGTTGAAACCATATTAATCAATACTTCTTCAAGTTGAAATTTATACCTCTCAAATCAAACTCATACCTTGTCCCCTTAATCGACTCAGCGTAATGCACCGTATAGTGTAGGGAATTAGACCGATCCTCTCTTCCACGAACCTCTCAAGGTTTCGTCGTCGACCCCACATCCACCAGCACCGTGACACCGCTCTTCCCACGACCTCCAGTGAGCTAGCTCATGTTCGCCGCTCTCGTTCTCTCTTTCGCTCTTTTTCCCTCTCACCTGCTCTCTTTCTCTCCTCTCCCTCTCTCCCTCTTGAAAACCCTCCTTTTCTCACCTCTCTCTCTCTCCCAAATTTTCACAAAGAATGAGGAGAAAGGGAAATAATTATTTTATATTTATTCTTATTATTGTTATAAAATCAGTATACAGTATATACATATTTATATATAATATGTATATAGAATTTCTTATTATTATTATTATTAGTAGTAGTAGTAGTAGTAGTAGTAGTAGTAGTAGTAGTAGTAGTTATTATTAGTAATAATACCATTAAGTATTATCTGTATATATATATATATATATATCTATATATATATATATATATATATATAAATGATATATATATATATATATATATATATATATATATATATATATATATATATATATATATATATATATATATATACAGATAATACTTAATGGTATATATACTTAATGGTATATATATATATATACATAATGGTATATATATATACAGATAATACAGATAATACTTAAGTATTATCTGTATATATATATATATATATATATATATATATATATATATATATATATATATATATATATATATATATATATACAAAACCTACTATTCACATACTATGTGCACATTTATATAAACACAAGTATATATAGTCTAAACATCCCAAAATCTAAAAGGACATTTAAGAAAATTGTTATCATTAAAACATAAATAGCAAATAACACTTATATATATTTTATATATATAAAATATTTATTAGCCCATTAAAATAAAATATGAACTATATACGTATACAATAAATATATACCTACATGGACGACTCTGGACGCTACCTTTCTACATGGATTTTGGGTTTGGATCGGGTCAAGTATGGGCTAGTTGGTGCAACCGGGTTTCCTATACAGTCAAAATTCTTAATAAATATTATTTGAACCACTTATAGGGGTCAAGTTACAATTTGACTTATTTATCTAGTCGGGACACAACTATGGTTAGTCTTCCATAACATGGTTAGTACACTAGTCAAAGCACACGACTACACTTTTCGTGACATAATTCCTAATAATCCCACGTCGCCGGTTGGACTAGGACTCACCTATGATCGGTCCTTTATGTGACCGTTGTGTATCCACTCCTACATGCAGCGGTCTGGCACCCCTCGTCGCATGTCGCTAGCCATCCGTGGTCCTCGTTCGGTGTTCAGGAGCTATCGTGCTCCTTCTCTTAAAGAGAGCCCCTATTCCCTTTATCGTCCTCTCTGTCTCTCGATCTCCGGTGTCTTGAGATGGTGCTCCACCCGCCGCCGACGCTCCTATGCTCATCGTCGGTGACAACTCTGCCCTCTCCGGGACCAGCAAGCGAAGTAGACGCCTTCGGATCCCAGGTCCGACCTTCGCCAGGAATTAAAACTCCACTAGGCTGCAGCCCTAACCCTAGCATCACTCTCGTGTTGATTTTTCCTTTCACTTCCATTTTTATAACATGTTATCAACAAGATTGCTAGAGGAACTCGAGGGGCTCTAGACTGTCGATTCAACGACGGCATGTGAAAAGCCAGATGCGAATATGTAAAAACCTTCATTCTTTTTGCTACTAATTTTCTCGACATTGATCTCCTGAAGGTTAGGTTTAGTCCTATTTTTTATGTTATCTACAATTTTTTTCCCATGTTCTATTATGAAAAAAATTGAAATAAGAATCAAAAATGAAAAGGCAAGTCAATTCTTGTTGATGTCATGCTTATAACTTAACTCTTAGCATTTTTATTAATGTGATGCCTTCTGTCATCTAAACATTCTTCAATTATTTAGGAATAAGTATATAACATGTTTTTATTTATATTTTAAAGGGAGAGATAAGGATATACATTTGTTACAAGTCAGATAAGCATTATTTGATAAATATACAGGATTGATGTTGTTTATCTTATACTCCAAACCTTCTATGGATAATGATGAACCGATATGTTTGGTTAAACTTTCAGGAACTATTATGATCTTATAAATTTTTTATAGATATATGGTGTTGACGTAAATGATTTTTTTGAATGCCAATCTTTTGTAGATATCTCATGATATAAAGCAAATATAAATATCAATATAACGTGCTAGTTATAAACAACAAAAATAGCTTTTATTAAATGAGTCCAGTACTATATAACATACTAAAAATGGTTTAATTTTAAATTAGGACTATGCCTTCCTATGTAATACAGCAATGCTGATGCGCTTGTATATCAAGTTTTCACATGTAACAGTAGATGTCAATATTGAGTCAATTAATGATTTATATTGGGTAGATGAATTTTTGGCAAGCATATTATGAATAAACACAATAGTAAGTATTAAATTGTATATTCTTATGGGTTGAAGTCTTTATTTAAGACTTTCTTCTTAATGCCATAAACTTTCAGAGAAACGCTAGAATTAAACTTACCCAGTATACATTATCATTAGGGTTTATAATAAGTTTAAATTGACCCTAATAGTATACATTTATGATAATTGTCCGGTTAAATTATTCTAATATTTTGATTAGAATATATAGATAACTTCATTAGAAGTTGTGAATTGACGAAGATATACTAATAAATATAGTACTACCAGAATGTTCTATTTATGTAATTAATTTAATTTACATGGAGACTTTCATATTATTTGAGAATTATTTTTTCTAGTCCATATTTCTTTCAACTCTGTGGTTCAATTGTGTTGCAATCCCATTGTAAGAGACTACTAACTACTGCTTTTAATGTCCCTAAATTGCAATTATAAATCTTTTGGCTTATATAGCTTCTGAAATATAGATACATTCTCTTAGTTGGAATGTTTGTGAAGCTTTCATGATGAAATTTATTAATGTTGTTTTATAGTTGTTTCTAAAGTTATCTATTGAGGAAATTGGATCAAAAGATGACCAAAAAATCATGGTTGGCTTGTGCTGAAATAATTGTACAATTCCATCACTTCATGAGAAAACTTATTTTGCTTCATGAGTAAACTATTTTAAATAAACTACTTAAAAGGAAATATACATTTTGATTAAATTATTCTATATTATGTTATTATTTCTATGACTTTCATTTGCTAGAAGGCTAGATTATGTTAAAGAAATTACAATTTTTATTGTTTTTGTATAAGATAAGCTATTTGTTTGTTTGAGTTTCGTACCTCTCTAAATAGGTACATTTAAGACAGGTGTTGTGATGTATTCCCGAAAAATCTAGTCGCTTGCGTACTAAATTTTGTAGGTCGAAGCGGGTTGCTGACTCTCGAAAGGCCATGTAACAAATCAACAATATTGATTTTATTAATGGATTATATAAGAAGAAATACAACTATAAATATATATAGATGGAGAACGGATCCATATCCGTATAGAGGAGAAGAAATATGCATCAACATAGGAGAAGGAATCTAACCCAAGATCTAATATGTCTAATCTTAAAACTAATTTATTCTTCACACTACCTTTCAAACTCATGGTGGGTCCAACAACATGAGTTTCCCCAATAAAAATTGAAATTGCGGTATGGGGTGTGACTTCGTAAAGCAATCAGCCAGTTGATCTGTGGAGGCCACATGTGCAGAGAAATAGTGCCTGCCAAAAATTGCTCACATAAGAAGGGACAATCAATCTCAATGTAATTTGTTCGTTCATAAAAAAATAAATTGTTTGCAATCTGTATAGTACTCTTGTTATAACAGTAAAGCGGTATAGGTCCTATAGAAACAACATCCATATCATTAGCGGCCTACGTACATCTACGATCTTCCTGTGGTGACATCCATGGCTCTGTACTATGTCTCAGTAGAAGAACGTGCAACAACGTCTTATTTCTTGCTTTGCCATTGGTTCAACATCACAAAAGGTTATATAAACTTTTTGTTTATTGAACTTGAAAAAAGGTACAATCGATTACTATGCGAAAAAATCTAAGTACAAGAATTCTGGGAAAGCGTGACGGCGGAGATCGAGCACTACAGCGGCTCCTTTTTCCGTTGACGATCTGACGATGAGTTGGACTTGCTTTGGCTTTCTGGTACCTTTGATGGAACTCTAGGGTTACCGATCAAGAGGATGCCGGAGTTGAAGACTTCGAAGATCTGCCTTTTGCCCTCTGCTTCTTTTCTCTCTATGTGTGTCCTCCTCCTCTTTGTTGAAGGAAAAAAAACCTTATTTCTATAGGGGGTACGTATGCGATGTACACTCAATTTTGAGATATAAAAGAATCTGCTATCATTGCACGGTGTGGGCTTCTGCTGAGATGACACGTGGTAGACATCGAGATTCCCGTCTATCGAGATCTCGGGTGGTTATCAAAATAACAAAGAAAGGAGACACGTGGCGCGTCTATTGCTGAGAATCCTCTGTTTAGATGAAGCTGAGTAGATCTTGGATTTCATCTCAGAGTAGGATTCTGTTTGATCTTTCGGAGGCGATCGGTTTAAACAAACCATCTTGATATGACCTTTATTAAAAGAGCAAACTTTGTCCTTATTTGAGTTTTAAACCAATTGATAAGATATTCGCACTTATCAATATGATCAACCTCTGTCCTATCTTTGAGAGTGGCGTTTTAAACAAACTAATTTGGTGGGACCATGCATCTTGCGCCTCTAGCAAGGTCTTAGTGCTGCTGCACTTCTGGTGCGATGAGTAGACTGTTCTCTTGGGGACAACGGAGCCTCTGTGCTTTCAGGCGACGAGTGGACTATGTTTTGAAGATGATGGAACCTCTATGCATTTGAGCGACGAGTAGGCTGTGTTTCGAGTGCTAAAGTTACTGTGCTTTAGGGCGATGAATAGGCTGTGTTTCAGGCTAACGAGGTTACTGTGCTTTTGGAGCGGCAGGCAGACTTGTGTTGGATGCAATGGTGTTTTCCAAGTCTTTGATGAAGGCGATTGAGCTTCTGGATCGAAGCAGAGGTCTGCGCCGTTGGAGCTGGAATAATTTGAAGTCATCGCCAGTCTGCACCTCCTGCTGGCACAGGATTGTTGCTGCGCTTCTGGTTAGAAGAAGCTGTCTTTGAAGTCTTCTTTAAGAACAATTAATGACTGCTCTTTAAGGAACAAATCCCTCTTAATTACCACCTTTTCTTGGAGAATTTTAAGGGATCTTTTAATGGTCTAAGACTTAGTCGAATGAACCCATTTAATGAGGTTCATCGTGCTGAGTCTTAGGTTTATCCCATTAATATGGAAATTTTGACCGACGGCCCCGTGGCCTATGTCTTGGACCACTTTTGCCCGATATAAAGGGGAGAGTTTCTTCTGAAGAGTCACATCTTCCTCTTTTTGTCCTTTAACACTATGCTGAATCCAGACTTAGCTTCGAGTGGCCGTTGGCCTTGTCTAAGTCGAATTTTGGTTGGGGATCCCTTAGAAGAACTGCTGATGAGCTTCAGGATGTGCTGGAACGCTTCTCATGGGGAGTTCGAACCTGAGCGACATCTTAGAGGTCTTGTAGGTCCTGACGACCGAGTTTGGTCTGGTTGCCAACATGAAGCACCGCAGGTTATGCTCTATCCTACTCATTGGCGGTTGCGTGCTTCTGTTATGCTGGAAGAGCCCCAAAAGTTGATGCACTTTTGAAAATGTCACGACCCGCACCATAGAGTAAGGGTACGAGAAGTGGGTACGTCCATCCTACGTTGCAGTATCGACGGTAGAACGCTGTCCTAGGTCAATCATCTAATGATATAAGGTACATATATAGTATATATACTCCAAATGGAGGTGACATAGCAGAATACAGTCTCAATCACATCTAAGGTAGAATACAATAAGATAGATAGAAACGAATCCACACAAGAGATACAATAGATAAAAGTCTAAGTGTCTATGATAACATCTCCACAAACATCCAGATTAAATAAACTTCTAATATATACAATAATGTATCAATGAGAAGACAAGGTAAGAGTCTAAGCTAGCAGTCTAAACCACTGGTGGCAGATCCTCTACTGCAAGTGGGTCCAAGTCACAAGTGTTGTCTATAGCTGTACCATAATAGGTAGACACCAGAGCCTCATCCTCGTCCTCTATAATATTTTCAACAGGTCCAGTCAGGACAGGAGCGAGCACAATACATCTCATACAAATCATAACAGGTTAGGAAATATAAACATGCTAGAGAGTAAGATACATGAAACTGAAGGAACAACATGATATGAAAGAGAGAGACTGTAAGTAAATATCTACAATATAATAGAGTACTAATCAGTGACTAGTGATTCAGAGTACAAGATAAACATGTGAACAGCTGGAGGGTGATTCATGACTATACTAAAGAGGTGATTCATGACTATACTACTTTGGAATTATTCACATGTTCAGTTCTACTCCTCCATCCCCAATCAATACACAAGGATCCATTCAAGTTACGTTAAGATTCATGACTATGCTACTGGCCCATAAAGGGTGATTCAAGAGTGATTCATGAATAGATTCGTGAAGGCTCTGCAATTTATGAGAGTACAGGAATCACAAGCTGATACATGAAGAAACATGATAATAGAAGCATGAGATACATGATGTAAGTGAAACACACAAGACATGAGTATCTGATGCTCCCGAGGGGGATAATATCTCATGAAGGGGATCCATATAGTACTAATCTGTGTTACCAACGTGTCAGCATCAAGTAAAGTAATCTAAAGCAGGAAATATAATCCTAAACAAGATATGAAATGATCAGAGAATGTACTCGCCTGTTATGCTGAAATTTGAAGAGAATATACTATCCGAGGAATGGTATCTGGCTCCTATAGAACAGTACAAGTCACTACATGTCTAAAATAGTAAAATAGACTGCTACAATGTAGCTACATGATGTTTGGGGTCAATCTAGGCTAAAGTTAACCTTTGTTCAACTCTAGTCAACTACACTAGTTAAACTAGGTCAACTAGGTCAAGCCTAACCCAAACAAGTCTCACTAAGCCTAGCCAGCCTATTCTAGCAAGCACACATCAATCCCAAGGCTATACAAGCCAAACACAAGCCACACATCAAGGCACATTCACATTTAGCTATTTATCATGAAATTCATATATATATATATATATATATATATATATATATATATATATATATATATATATTTTTTTATATATATATATATATATATTAATATATATATATATATATATATATATATATATATATATGAATTTCATGATAAATAGCTAAATGTGAATGTGCCTTGATGTGTGGCTTGTGTTTGGCTTGTATATATATATATATATATATATATATATATATATATATATATATATATATATATATATATATATATATAAAATATATATATATATATATATATATATATATATATATATATATATATATATATATATTTATATGTATATAGGGTTATATATATATATATATATATATATATATATATATATATATAAAATAATTTTTTTTTTTTTAATATATATATATATATATATATACAACATTATATATAAGGAGAAGGTTAGAGAGAGAAACTAGCATGTAAGGCTATGTGAGGAAATAAAGTTAATAGAAAAGTGATGCTTTTAGTATATAACCGTAACACTTGGGACAAGCTTCATTGAGGTCTCTAAAGTCAATACAGACTCGAACCTTCCATGTTTTTTTATAACTGGGTCGACATTAGCCACCCAGTCAGGATATTGTTCCTCTTTGACAAAACCACAGGCAATAAGCTTCTTGACTTCAGCTTCTATGGCATCCATCATGTCAGGTCAAAATCGATGGTGCTGTTGTTTGGCCGGCCTTTCATTAGGCAAGATATTGAGCCTATGAGTAGCAGTCTGAGGATCTAATCCGGTATGTCTTCATAGCTCTAGGCGAAGACGTCAATGTATTTTCGAATAAGCTGAATTAATTCTTGCTTATCCATTTCTGGAAGACTTTTGCTGATGAAGATTGGTCTTGGCGAAGCTTCTTCTCTAACATCGACCTGAAGTAATTGATCTTCAGTAGGTGGTTCTTGTTGCTCGAAGAGAAGTTCCCATTGAGTGTCTATTTTTTGTGTCCAAGGATCAGATTCGAGAGTTTCGGCAAAATCATCATCGCCTTCGAAGAACTCGGCAGTCACTATATTAGAAGATAGAGTCAATCGATGGACATGCCCTATACTGGTATCAGAATCCTATGAAACAGAGTCAGAATAATTAGATCGCTCTTCTCTATCAGATTCAGAGGTGTCTGGGGTTGTAACCGGCGAGGTATAGCCCAACCCATGCTTGGTTTGCTGTAGTAATGTAGTGACTTTCCTTTTAGGGCAGGGATACAAATACCACCATTGAGGCCAATTTTAAAGTCATAACCCATCTTTTGAATGATGTTCTTTGATTGTTGACTATAACGACGCAGTTAAAGTCGTCTATTATCGTCATTTTCAGCCTCGCTATCGGACGTAACTGTTTGATGCAACCCTTTGCTGAAGAGGATAGGATGTTCATCTTTCTTCCGGAAAGGAACCAGAAAGAATGATTCTCGTGCAGGTTCAAGTGATACTTCATCTTGGAGAGGTTGAATTGCTCCTAATGTAAGGGGTTCGAAGTTATCCAGGATTTTTAGATAACACCGAGTATAATAAATAACATCAGTATACTACAAAAGAGATGCTACTTTATTGATTTTTACATCATCATTTACAACAGGGTTCTTGATCTTAGCCGATGGTTTGCTAAGATTGATAACCAGAGGAGGAGAATGAGAAGAAGAAAAATTCTTGTTACGACGAAGATCAATAACAAGAGGCTCAGAAGAGGGGAGTTTCCTCTGCTCCAACTTTTCAGCAAGAAAATGCTTGGCATGAGAGGAGAGATGAATGGTGAGCTTATGGGAAGATAAAGGACGAAAAGTACATCCTTTGACCAGAATCACAAGAACATCATTTGTGGTGTCCCTCTGATCTTCTTCGATATCCATGGCCAGTACGAACTTCATAAACTCTTCTTTATACATTCTGGAGTCAGCACAATATGCCTCGACACCCCAAAAGGGATTAAGATCGGTCACTTCCTTCCTAACTTCTCCATTGTCATCGATATATTTGAAGTACTAATGAAAAGTGTATGGCACGATGTTATATTCATGCAACCATGGTCTCCCTAACAAAGCATTGTAGGAGCCATGATTGTTAATCACATAAAAAGTGACTTTTGTGCAAAGGTTGTCGATTTGAACTTTCAGGCGAATCTTTTCTAGTGGTTCACTTCTCCGGGAATTGAATCCCAAGATAGTCGTAATTGTTGTAGATAGATTATGCACTAAGATTTTCAGGGTATCCAGTAGAGTCTTCGACATAATGTTAAGTACAGATCTGAAATTAATCAGGATGCGATCAACCTTCATTATATCGACATATCATGTGTAGTATAAAGGTCGGTTATGTCGATTGTCTTCTATAAGCATGTCATCTTGCGTGAAGGTGATATTGGAAATCAACTCCACTACACTATGACAGTGGAAACATGCTACAGGTTCCTCGTCTAGTTTCTTGAGGAGTGCTAGACAAGTGTCAGCATGTATCAAAGCTTCGTTTAGTATTTTTCGAGTTTCCCTCGAGAGACGCAAGAGCTCGAAGATTGACAATCTCGTCGGAGTATTGGCTAGTTGAGCCAATATATCGAAGTTATATGGTCTCTTAAGTCTAAGAAATATAGTTTTCTTCAATCTTTTATCGAAGTGAACTAGCTGTTTTTCTTTGTCAGCCGATGTTGGCTTGGGAGGAGTCGGTTCCACTGGAGGTGATGAAGCTAATGGAACATTGACAACAGACAGAGAAGCTGACGGAGGAGCATCAGAACCTGGAGTAGGACCTCTTGACCTTCTGGATAGTCTCTAAGGTAGAGTCTTCCAGATCTGGTACCAGTCAGGGCTTCTTCTTTTGAAGCTGGTGCGAAGGAAACCATGTTGCAATCCTACATGCGAGCCTTGTTTTTGGACGATTTCTTTTGACAAGATAAAAGATCTGTCCAAAATCCTAAGCTAACACGAGATTGATTGTTTTGTAGACGGAGAGAGAGAGATATAGGAGACCCTTTTCCATGATTTAAGTCGGAGGCTTTCTGCAGATCATATCCCTTCTTTGTCATCAACTCGCGGGATTGCTGACTATATAGAAGGAATGTCGGCCAGCAGTTAACTTTCGGCTTTGGTACTGTTGTCTCAGGAGAGAGAGGTGAATCAATTGCCTGGATGAAGATATCATTCAGAGGTCGACGATGACCATCCAATGAAGTCATGTGGCAAGATTTATATTTAGTTGTCTTTCTAGACTTCAAGGATGAAGCAGGCGTCTCAAAGTCGGCAATCAAGTCGGGATGGATCCACATGATTTCTCCTTTGTCGGTTGACAAAGGGACAAGACCGTCACTTCGTGCTGGTAGAAGGTTGACGATCTCTAAGGTGACTTTCGGAATGGGGACGACTCCATCCTGCATAAGTTGAGCTGGAAAGTCGCCAAATTGCAGAGAGACGACGTTAGCAGTCACCGTCTTCTCATCCTGCTGGAGAGTAATTATGCCAGCATTAATCAGCTCTTGAATCTTCCCTTTTAGCATATAGCATGCCATGGTCGGATGTCCTAGAAACCTGTGGTACACACAGTATTTAGGATGGTCAATTTTACCTACTTTATCTGGCCATTTTACTTCGGGCAGTTGAAGTTTATTGCTCTTGATTAGGCAATCGAAGATACCCATGACGTCGTCTTCGTCAAAGGAGTACTTCTCTTTCGGACGCTGTGCTATCTGTGGCGGTGTCGTCGTTGTAGGTGTTGATTGCCCACATTGACAGCTAAAGCTTCTTTACCTTTCAGGTTGATGGCTAAAGCTTCTTTACCTTTGACATTGATGGCCAAAGCTTCTTTGCCTTTATGGTTGTTCTGACGGCCACCACTGTTGGAATGTTTCCCTTTTCAAGATTAGGCATCTGGATGCCTAATTATTTGAACTTGTTAGTACTGTCTTTAGCCACCCTGGCACTTACTATGAAGGAAGGCTAGTCTTGGTATTGCATAGATCCAGTCCACATGCTGATTATAGGTAACAAGTTTGAGTTGCATGTATCTATATTCAGAGCATCTGGAGTTCCTAGAAGCATTTTGAGTGCATCTCGTCGAAAATGCTCAATGAAACGTACGACAGTTTCATTAGGCCATTGTTTGATTTTGATGAGGGCCAACATGGTCATGTCATTTATTCCCTTATAAAACCTTTCCAGAAACATTTGTTTGAACCCTGCAAAGGAAGTTATGCAACCATCTGGCAAGATGTGATACCAATCATAAGCCATACCTGCTAAGCATCCGACAAATATTATAGTAAGTAGAGCATCATTTGGCTGAAGTTGATCAGTCATTACCTCAAAGTGATTGAGGTACTAGCTTGGAGATGAACTGTCATCAAACAGCATAATAGTTGGTGGTTTGTACTTAGGTGGGAACGGGACTTCTTTCCACTCTATGGGGTAAGGTTATTTGATCCCAAGCTTCTGTAAACCATCATTCTTCTTAAAACCTTCGAACTGGTTACGTAAAAGCTTCACTACCTCATTGGTGTCCCCTGATACTTGGGGAGCGGTAGACTGATACGATGTGTTAGGAGGTGGGACTGCATGATAAGCAGTACCCTCCAGCACCAGAAAGACTTGGAGTTGGTAAGGTGGCATTGTGAGGAGGCTGTACCCTCAAACTAGTGTTGGTAGGAGCAGATGTCACTATCTATTCTTGGGTTGGAATTAGATTCGCAACCGGTGGAACAGTGTGTTATGCCATGATTACAGCATGCATGCATGCTCGCCATCATCTCAGCCATATTTTTCAAGCTAACCTCTAAAAAAGTAATTCTTTGCTTCTGACTGCCAGAGCTGGATCCGTCTTGTTCTTTATTAATGACATAAGTGGTCACTTCTCTGGCTAGAGATGATGAACTAGTATAAAAGATAGTCTGCTTAGAGCTTTCACTATCAGCATCAAAATCATGTAGAGAACTACCCCCAGGGATGAAAAGATTCCTTTGACCAATTGAATCTCGGTCAGATTCATGAAGATTCCTTTGACCGATTAATTCTTTGTCAGAATTTGGAATGTCCCTTTGGTGGAAGACCTCTCCGGGATGAGGAGTGGAAAGATTCCTTTGATCGATTGAATCTCGGCCGCTTGATCTTGTGCTCTGATAGACTCCTTTGCCAGAGTCACGGATCCGATCCAAGTATTATTGGTTGGGGTTGCGGGATGCATTGCGTCTTGGATGCTTTCCACCCCCAGTACTTCGAGAGGTCATGTTGACTGAAGCAAATAGCAACTCGTCTTCATCGATTAGGGTTACTTTAGAAGGGTGATATTATATGTCAGAAGAACGATTGTAATTTATACAATCGAAGATGGTTTTTCTAGCTGATTTGTAACAGCATTATACTTGAACTTCATGGAAAGCAGACTGGAGTTCCATGCATGTCGTCGTCGCGGGAGATAAATCTCCGTCTACTGTTATGATCAGTTTAAGAGATTGAGGATAGTTCAAACGGTCGAAGACAGACCGTTTTACTGCCTGGCAGCAACACTTAATCACTATCTCATGATTACAAAGATGCTCCCAAGGTGGAGACACAGATACATGAGAAGGACCTGCGATCTTCCGCTTTTGTATAAGAATTTTGCGGAGATCGGTTACCTTAAGGGGGTAAGGAGAAGAAGAAGGTATATATTCATGGATTACATTGGGAACATGGTTTCTGTTCATGAGATGTCCTGTCCCTTGAGTGTACAAGAAAGTGCTGAGTTGATTAGCATAGGTAAAGGGGTCTTTGACTTTAGAAGTCCTCATTCTGTACAGATCAGTAGCTGGCACAGACTACAATTGGTACGCCTTGTGGCTTGATGAAGCTGGCTCTGATTTGTGCCTGTTGAGATAGGCGTACATATCAAGGTGGTGCGCTTCCTGTGTATTTGTCTGGGACACCATCAATTTTCCCTGTTTGGATCCTAATATGCGCAGAGTTGGTAGATCCTGATTTAGATTTAGTTGGTGCTTAGGAGTAGGCAAAATGCCTTACTTCCCTGCGCACCTAACTCCAGCACGCATAGTATGGCACAAACGAGTAGAAAGTCAATTTTGAGCAGTGATTGGCGTAGGGGCGCAATCAAGGGTGTTTTCCACCATGTCATAGCCTGGAGAAGAATGAGGAAAGGCCAAAGGGTGCTTTCCTTTGTTCTGCATAGGACCAAAAATGGATGGGTTCTTTCCCAAGTTGAGAACTGGAGAAGAAGAGGGAGTAGCCAAAGGGCATTTCCCCTTATTCTGCGCCCGGGCAGCAATTGGCACAGTTTGCACAGAAGCATGAGGAAAGGCCAAAGGGCTCTTTACTTTGTTCTGCACAAGAGCAGAAATGGATGAGTTCTCCACCGAGTTTAGAACTGGGGAGGAAGAGGGAGTAGCCAAAGGGCATTTTTCCTTGTTCTGTGCCAAGGCAGCAATTGGCGTTGTCTGCGCAGAAGTTGTGATTGGTGCTCTGGAGGACTTAGGAGTATAGATGGTGCGCGTCTTATTCTTGGTGGCAACAATAGCGCACCTGGCACCCCCAGCACCAATCATAGCTTCATAGGCTGTTTGGTCGACTTGGACGACCAAGGTCTTCTGTGTCTTGCCGATCGACGTGGTATCACATTGAGTTGTCACCTTCTCGTCGAAGGAGAAGGTCATCCCCAGCAGAGTCACTATTTTATTTGTAAAAACAAAAGTTTGATTTACAAATTAAGAAGAAAAAAATATAATTAACATAATTTGATTCCGGGGAAGTACAACTATAGGAATCTGATCTGAAGATGATCACTTTATCCCTTGGACGATGTGATATCGAAGACATAAGCCTCTTGAGAATACAGAAGCACCTTGTTAGGAGATTATGATCATTAGTGATGCCTTAGAACTGATTTAAAACTCTATTTATAGAGTTCCAAAATAACTGTCAAGTAGTTATTCTGAGTGGCGCGCACTGTGTTTTACGTGCCATTCATCCAGTTGTACGAACAGTTACTTGAACTGCTAAAGACGCGTGACATTCTGTGAGAGATATGCACGTGGTCGTGGACAGTGTAGTGGACACGTTCTTCGAGATTAGTGGCATGTGTGCCACGTCATATGGCTTCTGAATGAAAATTGATTAGGTGGCGCCAGCTTGATAGGTAGCGCCAGCTTGATAGGTGGCGCCAGGCACAACTTGATAACTGGTACCCCTTACTCAGTCTGTCAGTTCTGTTATCATTAATTACCTTGCGCCACTTGATGACTGGTGCAAGCTAGTTGTCAACATTTATTAAAAAGCTGACATAGTCTTCTCGAGCAATGTGTTTCCTGCAATTCGAAGAGAGTTGTTTCGACTGACGAGCTGTCAGTCATCATTACGACTGAGGAAGCTTGCCACGTGGTGCTCGCGCCACCTGACTTCAGCACCACCTAAATTAAGGCGCAACCCAACGACCAGCGCCGTTATAAATCCTGGTGCTATCTTATGAATAGCGCCTAATTATTTTTGAGCTCCTACAGCATGCTCGCACCATATCAACCCATGCCTCATCGAAATCCATTGCCACCATAATGCGACAAATAAAATCATGATTCACTGTATCGTATGTCTTCCTCAGATCCAACTTCAGACAAGCCTCTATATGTGTGTGTGTGTGTGTGTGTGTGTGTGTGTGTGTGTGTGTGTGTGTGTGTGTCCAAGGCTGTCAAGGCATGGTGACACTGTATCTGCTATCATGGAGCTTACAAATTAATGAGCCCATTTCTGTTTGAGGTTCTGTTGTTTCTTTCTATGGTTTGGGACTTCTAAAAGGAAAATAGAGAATATCCCATGTTTGCAAGCTCTTAATCCAAGAAATTTTTATTCAACTTGGTATTGTATTAATAGTTATAATTGGGCTTTGATTTGTGTACAATGAGCTATAAATGAGTGGTTCTGGTGGATTAAAAAAATATATAGAGATAACCAGTGCCACTTAGGGGTGAGTATTCGGTTTACTCGTTTTAAAACCGAACTAAAATAGTAAAAACCGAAACCGAAATTCTAAAAATCCAAAACCGAAACCGACCCATTAGCCAAAACTGAAATCGAACTGAACCGAATAATCGATTTTGTTTGTTCGGTTGTGCTGTTTCTATTGTTTAATGGGTTCGATCCAAAGTTAGGATTGTGGTTAAACTATATTAAAAATTATAATTTCATACACACATTTATTATAAGATTTCTTAGGTACCCTATTCAATTCAAATAAAAAAATAGAGGTGAAAGATACCGTAGCAATCTTGTATCAGACTACATGTCTTCTTGTAGTTGGATCTCCAAGTTTTTGGAATGCTCCAAATTCCACTTGAGCATCCAAATCTGGATCAATATATACCAGCAAAAACATCTCTGAACAGGGTTCTAGCACCATACCAAATGTGTCCGAAAAAGAAAAGCAAGGCAAACGTAGCATGCCCAAAAGTGAACCAACCCCTTGGACTGCTACGAAAAACACCATCGGATTTCAAAGTAGCCCGGTCTAATTCAAAATTTTCACCTAATTGGGAACGTCTAGCATATTTTTTTCACCGTAGCAGGATCACTATAACTGACTCCATTGATTTCGCCACCATAGAACTCAACGGTTACACCTACTTGTTCAACACTATACTTTCATAATTGTGTCAAAAGTTGGAGTAATTATTAAATTACCAAAGTTTGGAGTTCAAAACGCATACTCAAAATTGTTGTTTTCAAAGTCTACACATTTTTAATTATAAAATATGCATAAAATTGAGGATATTTATATGATTTTATAAGCCTTATTTGGTTTTCGGTTTTGGACCGAAACTGAAACCGAAACTGAATAAGGAATTTTAGTATTATCAAAACCGAAACTGAACCCTTTTTTTCAAAGCGAACCGAATCTCTGTTCGATTTTCAGTCCAAAACCGAATAATGCTCACCCCTAATGCCACTTGACTTGAGTTATGATTTTTCGTGAAATGAACACTCAAAGTACGCTAGGAGGTCAAATTTGTTGGAGTGGGTGGGATTTCCAACCTATGTGAAAAATACCCTGAAGTCGGATTGGATATTCCTATATATAATAGAAATATTCCAATGGATTTGGATTTGATATTTCTATATAAATTAGGAATATCTCAATGGAGTTGGATTGGACATTTCTATATATAATAGGAATACAACAATGATTTAGATTGAGTATTCCTACATAGATAGGAATACCTCAATGGTTCATATTAGTTGTAGGTTTAAGGCTATATATTAGGTGTTTCCTCAAGCTAAAACATATCTGAAAAATATTACAAAAGAAGGCAATAGTACTTTGCAACTATTGGAGAGAGAAATAGGGGATTGACGGCTACATCAAAGAGGAGATCATTTTGAAAAATTCTTTTTCGTCATCTTCGTTATTCGTGTGCTTGAAAATCGTGTTTTCTTCTTCAAGGAGTTGTGGTGATCCATTTGGATTGATGGGAAGCTTGTAAGGAGTCGGTGTATTTCTTATTCCAATAGTGGAGACTTTTCAGGGTTGGACTCCGATCGTCTCGTTGTTTTTTTCGCAACGATTTTTCACGCCAAAATTTGTGTCTGAGTTTGACTTTCTATGTGGTTTTGACATTTGATTTTGTGTGCTTTTATTCGGTTCTCTCACAATCTCTCTGGTTTGGGTGAGCGGCTTATGCGCTTCGTTCCCAACGTTCAAAATTCACAATTCTTATGTTAAGAGTTTCTAGAAAGGGTAGGTCTATATAGTCTATGTTTAGTTTGATATTGGATGCTTGGGAAAAAATGAAATATATCCCTAGAATAGCTTCTTCTTTTTTTACCCCCAGTGCGCATGATAATACACATGCTTTCAGTTTTGCTGCAAATGAACCTACTGTACAGCAAATCAAACGCCGACACATGGTATGAATGTTACTTTTCTTAATCTTTGTTCTATTATTCTCTTCCATTGTTTTATAGTATGACTCATAAACTTAATTATTCGATAGTAATTACAATTATGTATATCTCTCTTATTTTTATATGTGGGTATTATGATACTAGTTCTCTATTCATCGGACATTTTATTCCTTAGGTGGTTGAATAAATTGGTAAGCTATATCAATCATTTCTCAGCTAGGCATTTTCAAACTTCAATAAGAATATCATCATGCAATACTACTTTTTTTTACTTTTCATCTGCAATTGAATATACAATATATAAAATTATGTGTATAAAAAAAATTAGAATTTTCAAAGACTAAATTTTTTGTTGTCTGAAGTGGAGAGCTCGATACTTCGATCCAAAACTGTCTAAAGTGTCAAAACTTGTGATATCGATACTCATAGAAGGATCTAAAACTGATTCCGAATCCAATACTTCGAACCTTGGTTTTTATGGCTTCAAGATTTATTAAGAGTTTAATATAAAAGAAGTCATCTTTATCAGTATTTACATTAAATATCATGCATCTTGTATATTTCTAAAATCATACCCATTCATGATTTGTTGCTCCATATCAAGTTAGACGGTGGAATATATGCATGATCATCTGAATCTTTGTTCCTCATCTGAATCTTTGTTCTTTCGAACATTTACAACATGTATGTTTAGTTCTAAAATCATATTCACATATCCAATGACATATATGTGCAAGTACCTGGCAGTTGATTTCTTTTGTTTTCCCCTTCCAGTATTAAGCCGTAAATTATTAGTATCATGATCAACTTCAAGTGCACCACTTCTTATCACGGTTCGCACTATCGATATTTGATCTATGAGTATCGATTTTTTTTTCATATCGGAAAGTAAATAATTATTAATAAATTATTAAAAATTTGGAAAAGAAAATAATATCTTACACATTTAGGCATAATTTTAAGTGCTTTCTATGTTGTTTCCTATAAGTTTTGAAATTGAATAAAATAAAGTCACCTTTGTTGATTGGTTTACTAAGTTTTCTTCAAAATTGGAGCTCGTGCCTACTAGTACTAGAGTCCTAACCGTGGATAGGGTAAGTGATGGATTGGGACGGTGAAATTCATCGCCCTAAAGGTGATGGCTTCATGAACATATGCACAACTAGTTTTGATTAAACTTCTAGGAAATATTACAATATACGTTATCCAAGTCGCGACATGCATGGTCTGATAAAGAAGGATATCCAGGCAAGGATAATTAGGGTGTGTGCTGGAAACTTAGTTGGCCGCGATCACGTCTTCTAATTTTTGTTGCATAATGTACATGAATGTTAGATTTATCTTTCGTTTACATAAATAAATTTTGACAACCAAATGATATTTTGCTTATCCATCTTCTTATTTGTCATTCAACTATTCACGACTTTGATCATGTTAAGCTGAGTGAGTGTCGTTGTCTTCTTGCATCTCTTCTTTGTTCAGTAAGAGTAGATTTCAAGAAAGAAATGGTGGTCATTAAGTATACATTTTAGCTCCATCTTTAACTGGAGTTGCTACTTCGGAATAGGGAAAATTTATCAAATGTCCAAAAACGGCAAAAAAATTATGAAAAATTCACCACAAAATAATATTTTATCACGTGTCCAGAATTAGCGAAAAATATATAAAAGGGTGCGGAATGACCTTTTTGTCCTTTTAATTTATTGAAAACATCAATGAAACCTACTTTTCAAAAAAAACGTTTCGATTCTTCCTCTTCTTTCATACGCTGCTCACTTTCGAATCTAGATTTTCACCTCCAAAATCTTCAAACCTTACTTCAAAAACTCGTCAGTGACTCTCCATTCGCAATCTTCACACCCGTTGTAAAGTCACAGAGAATTGTCATTCTTCGTATTAAAATGATGGAGAATGGTCATTTTCCGTGTTAAAATCACAGAGAATAATCATTCTCCGTGTTAAATGACGGAGAATGGCCATTCCCCATGTTAAAATGCCGGAGAATAGTCATTCCCCGTGTTAAAATCACGGAGAATTGTCATTCTCCGTTTTAAAATGACGGAGAATGGTCATTTCCCGTATTAAAATACAGGAGAATGGTCATTCCCCGTGTTAAATTCACAAAAAATTGCCATTTCTCGTGTTAAAATTACGGAGAATGGCTATTTCCCGTGTTAAAATGCATGTTATTCTCTGTTTTAAAATTACGAAGAATTGTCATTCTCCATTGCTAAAATTACGGAAAATGGCCATTCCCCTTGTTAAAATACAGGAGGATGGCCATTCTCCATTGTAAAATCATGGGAAATGGTCATTTTTCGTTGTAAAATTACGAAGAATAGTCATTCTCCGTGTTAAAATCATGAAGAATGGCATTTTTCGTTGTAAAATCATGTAGAATGGCCATTTCCCGTGTTAGAATGCAGGAGAATGACCATTTTCTGTGTTAAAATCACGGAAAATGACCATCTTCCATTGTAAAATCACGGAGAATGACTATTCTCCGTGTTAAAATCACAGAGAATAGCCCTCATGTTAAAATTACGGAGAATGGTCATTCCCGTGTTAACATACAATTACAGAGAATCACGTAGAATGGTCATTCCCCGTGTTAGAATGCAAGAGAATGGGCATTCCCCGTGTTAAAGTCACGGAGAATGACCATTCTCCGTAAAATTACTACGGAGAATGGACATTCCCCGTGTTAAGATCACGGAGAATGATCTTTTTTTCCTTCTTTTTTTAGGGAAAATTTATGAAATGCCCAAAACCGTAAAAGTTTTATGAAAAACCCACCACAAAATAACATTTTATCGCGTACCTATAATTAGCGAAAATTATATGAAAGGGTTCAGAATGACCTTCGGAGTAAACTTTTTGTCCTTCTAATTTATTGAAAACAACCACGAAACCTACTCTTCAAAAAAAGCATTTCGATTCTTCCTCTTCTTCGATGGTTTTCTCCTACAAAATCTTCAAACCTTACTTAAAAAACTTGTCAAAAAATTTCAGAAAGGCCGACAAACGGTAAAATTGTTAAAATGGAGGTCCAAACATTATTTTTTTGTAATTCTAAAATTTCGGAAGGCCGACAAACGGTGAAGCATTTTATTTCAGGCTCTTCGGAAATACGCTCATTTTGCGACAAATCAGACCTCGTTACGACCTTCCAGTCAAAAGTTATGTCCTTTCAAAGTTTCAACTGGTCATTCCCTGTGTTAAAATACAAGAGAATGGTCATTCTCTGTGGTAATATCACGGAGAATGGTAATTCTTTGTGTTAATATCACAGAGAATGATCATTCTCCTTGTTAAATTAACGTAGAATTGTCATTCTCCGTGTTAAATAACGGAGAATGGCAATTCTCCATGACTTTAACACGGAGAATGGCCATTTTTCATGTTAAAATAAAGGAGAATGGTCATTATTCGTGTTAATCATTCTCCGTTGTTAAAATTACGGAGAATGACCATTCTCCGTTGATAAAATCACAAAAAATGACGGAGAATGGTCAAATGGTCATTCTCCGTGTTAAAATGATGGAGGATGGCCACTCCGGTGTTAAAATGTAGGAAAATGGTCATTTTTCGTGTTAAAATCACGAAGAATGATCATTCTCCGTGTTAAAATCACGGAGAACGGTCATTCTCCGTGTTAAAATTACGGAGGGTGTTAAAATCATGGAGAATGACCATTCCTCGTGTTAAAATGCAGGAGAACGGTCATTCTCCGTGTTAAAATCATGGGGAATGGCCATCCTCCGTGTTAAAATGATGGAGAACAGTTGACAGAAACCTAATTTTTTGTTTTTTATAGAAAAAAATTTGTCAGGAATAAAGATTCAAGAGTTTTTCGTTCTTCTTTCAAAACGATGCTAACTCTTATGGAGAAGAAGATCTTCTCTCCACAATTGACCTAATCGTCGAAAAACTTCAAATCTCTCGACGAAGATGATGATGATGAGCGATGATCGGAGTTCGACTGAAGAAAAGCACAGTGAACTACGAACGAGCTTTACGATCTCTGCTGAAGATGAGAGCAATGGAATTAAGATCTCTCATGAAGAAGAAGAAGACAAAAATCGCAATCCAAATCTCAGTTTGTGAATTCAAATACATATATATGACCAAATTTGTGCGAAGGGATAGTTATAGTATTATCAAACTGGCAATTTTGTAAGTACAGAACATTTAAAGGGAATCTTGGAATATTTAACATGGAAATATATATTTTTGGGTATTTCATAAAACCCACCAGGGTGGGTTATTTTTCATAAACTCCCACCCCGAAATTAGGTATTTCAGCAATTTCCAGTTTTTTTAAGCATATATTGATTGATATCATACTTTTCATTGTTGTTTGTTTTATATCATTGTTGTTTGTTTTATATTAGTGCAAACAACCGAGCACAGTGACCTAATCGTCGAAATACTTCAAATCTCTCCACGAAGATGATGATGATGATGAGCGATGATCGGAGTTCGACTGAAGAAAAGCACAGTGAACTACGAACGATCTTTACGATCTCTGTTGAAGATGAGAGCAATGGAATTCAGATCTCTCGTGAAGAAGGAGAAGACAAAAATTGCAATCCAAATCTGAGTGTGTGAATTCACATACATATATATGACCAAATTTACGCGAAGGGGTAGTTATGGAATTATCAAAATGGTAATTTTTGTAATTTTTGGGTATTTTATAAATTCCATCCGATTTGTCATAAACATCCACCCCGAAAGTGGGTATTTCAGCAATTTCTACTAAGGGAAAATTTATCAAATGCCCAAAAATCGTAAAAGTTTCATAAAAAATCCACCACCAAATCACATTTTATCGCGTGCGCAGAATTAGCAAAAAATATATAAAAGGGTGCGAAATGACCTTTTTGCCCTTCTAATTTATTGAAAACACCTACGAAACCTACTCTTCAAAAAAAATGTTTCGATTCTTCCACTTCTTCTATACGCTGCTCACTTTCGAATTTATGTTTTCTCTTCCAAAACCTTCAAACCTTACTTCAAAAACTTGTCACTGACTCTCTATTCGCAATCTTCACACCCGTTGTAAAATCATAGAGAATTGTCATTCTCCATGTTAAAATGATGGAAAATAGCCATTTTCCGTGTTAAAATCACGGAGAATAGTCATTCTTCGTGTTAAATGACGGAGAATAGTCATTCCCTACGTTAAAATGCAGGAGAATAGTCATTTTCGTGTTAAAATCACGGATAATTGACATTCTCCTTGTTAAATTGAAGGAGAATAGTTATTCTCCGTGTTAAAATGACGGAGAATGGCCATTCCCCGTGTTAAAATCACGGAGAATGGTCATTCTCCGTGTTAAAATTACGGAGAATGACCATTCCCCGTATTAAAATGCATGTTATCCTCCGTGTTAAAATCACGGAGAATTGTGATTCTCTGTTGTTAAAATCACAAAGAATGGCCATTCCTTGTGTTAAAATGCAGGAGAATGGCTATTTTTCGTTGTAAAATCACGGAGAATGGTCATTCTCCGTTGTAAAATCACGGAGAATAGTCATTTTCCGTATTAAAATTAGGGAGAATGGTTATTATCCGTTGTAAAATCATGTCGAATGGTCATTTTCCGTGTTAGAATACAGGAGATTGATCATTCTTCGTGTTAAAATCACAGGGAATGGCCATCTCCCGTTTTAAAATCACGGATGGCCATTCTTCGTGTTAAAATCACGGAGAATGGCCTTTCCTGTGAAGTACGGAGAATGGTCATCCACGTGTTAACATACAGGAGAATAGTTATTCTCCGTGTTAAAATCACGAAGAATCGCGTAGAAAGACCATTCACCGTATTAGAATGCAGGAGAATGGTCATTCTCCGTGTTAAAATTACGGAGAATAGCCATTTTCCGTGTTAAAATCACGAAGAATGATCTTTTTTTCTCTTATTTTTTAAAGTATATATTGATTGATATCATACTTTTTATTGTTGTTTGTTTTATATCAGTGCAAACAACCGAGCACAGTGATCTAATCGTCGAAAAATTTCAAATCTCTCCACGAAGAAGAAGATGATGATGAACGATGATCAGAGTTCGACTGAAGAAAAGCACAGTGAACTACTAACGATCTTTGCGATCTCTGTAAGATGAGAGCAATGGAATTCAGATCTCTCGTAAAGAAGAAGACGAAAATCGCAATCCAAATCTGAGCTTGTGGATTCAAATACATATATATGACCAAATTTGCACGAAGGGATAGTTTTGGTATTATCAAAATGGTAATTTCGTAAATACAGAACATCTAAAGGAAATCTTGGAATATTTAACTTGAAAATACATAATTTTGGATATTTCATAAACCTACCCTGCGGGTGGGTTTTTCATAAACATACACTCCGAAAGTGGGTATTTTAGCAATTTCCAATTCGGAATAATATCTCGAATTTTCTTGATCAAGGATGCCTCCTTATCCTGTACAATGCGGACAAGTTACGTTTGGAAGAAAAAAAAAAAAAAAAGGCCTTTGAATGAGCAGCAACAGACTAAGACAAAGCCGCAGACTACCGATAGTAGAACATAAGAATAGTTACCAGTTAATTGAACTCTTTTATATGACAGCATCTTTAAATCAATAAGTAAAATCTTGCACTCTCAAAATTTTCTTCCATGGCCTCATGAAAACCATTTATACTTTTTACTCCCCCCAATGAATTGTTCTTTGTGATGCAACACCAAAGAAGAAGAAGATAAAATAAAAGAATTTAAAAGAAACAAAAAAAAGAATTACACAATATGTGTGTTCTTCATTTCCTCCCTCCAGAAATGTATTATGAAAAATGAACTTGAGCAGCTTAGCATATCTCAAATCACCAAAGAGAAAAAAACATAGGATCTTGTTTCGAGCAACCCCCAGTGGCTCCGATTTTTCTTTGATAGGTATCGGGAATTGTCTCCGACTTAACTAGCTTCAAGGGCTTCCTTCTGCCGGATGAATCTGCGGTCAAGAGCATGCACACTAATTTTAAAACACACATATAGAGTTAAGTTTGCTTCATCAAAATTACTTAAAAACTGAGATTCATCATAACTATTCTTCCTATCTTTTCCTTAATTTTCACTTTTCTACTGGTTCTAGTTGACAGTGAAGTATCTTGCCTGGAGGAACCTATCCTCATTTATGCTTCTGGTCCTATGTTTAAGTTCCCCTCTTCTGGTTGTGAACTCATCCAAAATTTCTGAATCACAAGTATCCAAAATGTCATTGCTGCCTGCTGGTGACGATTCCCTTTCCTGCACAGCAAATGTGTCATGTAAGGGTTAAATATCTAATTATATGATGCCGAATTTTTAGTACATAACAAACTGTGGATACACTTGGTACGAAAAATAGAGTGGCATACCCCGAGTGAAATGTTGTGACTGGGTATAGGGGCTCCGACAATTTCTTCATACTCTGCCGCATCCAGTTCCCGCAAGTCATCTTGGTCGAAGAACTTCGGGAGGATGTGCTGTCTGATGCTGATCATCAGGAAAAATGGCAGGGGGAAGGCGATCCCTGCTACTGGTATCCATGTTACTCCAAAGCACATCAGCAGATACAATGACTGGAAGATAGTAAATGCTGCTATCACCCTGAAGGGCACCGACTCCACAAAGGAAGCATGATCGCTTTGTAGAAGCCTGTACACAGTTTTTACAAGAAAACAAAGAAGAGAACTGTTAAAAGAGCCCATGGCTGACTATTAAGTTTTAATTAACAGTAATATATTGATGTGAACCAACTATGAAGATAGGCTTACTACTGGTTAGCCGGAAGTATTTCCACATTACACTTACTTGTAACGTCTGCTGGGAGAGATGAACAGAAGCAATATCCTTTCCCAGAACTGGTTTCCAGGAAGACTGTCGATGGCCATGTAAGCGAAATAGCCCCAGAGAACCGATGTGGGGATCATCTTGATAGCGGGCATAGCTGCAAGACAGGCACCCACCATGATCGACTGAGCTAGGTTGGTTACCCTCTGTTCGTTCACCCGAACAGGCAAATGGGCCTCTATATGCTTGTCAGGGTCGAACTCATCTTTCTTTTCCCCGGTGCTTTCATCTCCCATTACTGCATTTTTCAAGTCCTTCAGTTCTTTCACAACTGAGAGATTCTGCAGAATAAATGGTTTCAGTTAACGAACACCGGGCATTTCAATGCATTGTGCTACTGACACTAAAGAATGCTTATGACATTGTTACGTTTAAAAAAAATAAAAAATAAAACCCCACTATGAAGAAGTAGATGCTTAGTAAACACAGGACATGAACAATTTAAAGCTTAGAACAGAATCGCAAGTCTAACGATATACCTTTAGCTCCTGACACCAAATTGTGGAAATGACTAACAAAAGAAATACCGACATGATCGCTTCTAGGAAATAATAGGGAATCAGAAACACGATATGACCTGGGTTTGTGGGTGCAACTCTTCAGCAGGATGCTTGTCCATTTGTATGAACACCTCCTGCATTTTGCCGTATATCTCTGAACTGGTCGCTTGCAGCTTCAGGCCCTCTTTTGCTGTCTGCACCATCTTCTTCCGCAGTAACTGGCAGACGATAAAGAAAAATGGCTTAGTTAAGAAACCACTATGGTTGGATGAGACCATAACAATGGCAGATGCAACTTATACTCACTTGTCTCTTGAGAACAGCAAGACTCTTGGTGTGCATGGGGGATTGAGGGAGAACTCCATTAGAAGGGGGAATACCAAGCAACCCGCAGATCAAAACCTGAAAGTAGAATTCACGCAAAAAAAAAAAAAGTCCGGATGAAGTTTGACAATAGAATGGATCTACATACATGAAACTCAGAATTAGAGCCATTACATACCATGAACCCAAGGACCAAAATGTCATAATGGTAAGCAGAAGGATTTTTCAGGTTAAATTCCTTTTGCTGAGCCAACTGCGAAGCCACACTGTGGTCGAAGAAGTAAAGGCCAGCAACCATCAAGGCCGGCAAAATTGCAGCAAAGATGTACATAGGAGGGACTGATAGCAAATCCTGCATTTTTACAATCAAATTAGGAACTAAGCTTCAGCACTAATAGGTTGATTGCAAAAAAATTGATATTTTTGTCTGGTATATGATATATTTGTCCAAAAAAATTGTACTTGATAATACACACAGCTAAAGCAAGAACTTGGTGAATAAGTATCTCATATAATATGACACAATTTTCCTATAAAAATGGTCATAGCATGAGAAACTTTTTCTATATTTATCATTTCATATTCGAAGTGTACTCGGAAGATTGCCTCAATTGCACTCTAAAACAGTGAAAAATATAAAATATTCTTGGGCAGTTGCAGAATAAGCCTATCTTCAACCTCAATTTGAGAACTCAAAATGCAATATTCCCATATTACATCATCCTCTAAATTTTCCAACTCAAACCCATTCTTAACTTCACTCTTCAAACAATAAACAACTAATATTTTCTTCTACCTAAATTCATTTCTCTTACAATTATTTTAATATAATTACATACTCTATATTATTCTACATTATTTACCTTACATGTAATTATAATTTAATTAATATTTCACTTAGCTGCTAGTAACAACCTTAATATTGCTTAATATCTAATATAACCAAAAAAATAAAACTAAGCACAAATATATTCACTCTATTGAAAGATGTCAACAAGAATATTTTTAATGGTATAATTACTATATTAATCATATTAATATATAAAAGATATAAATTAAAAATACAAAATGCATTGTATGAATAGTGGATCCTCAAATTTAGAATTTCTCTCTCCTCAAATTTGAAGAGACGGTTTCTCACTCCTCAATTTTTTTCTCAAATTTGATGATCCGGTTTCTCACTCTCTTTTTTTTCTCAAATTGAGGATTGGTTGGGGTGATAAAATCTTCAAAAAGGTCATATGAGGGATGAGGGGTGATAAAATCTTCAAAAAGGTCTTATGAGGGATGAGTTGGAGATGGCCTTATAAATGACAGCAGAAAGTATCAAATAGCTTCAAACATACTTGAAGATTCTAAACTGATAAATGAACGACTTAGGGAGACAACTTAAAAAAATTCAAATAGAAAGTGATTAGTGTATGCAGACAATCATCATGAGAGATCGATGTGGGCTTTAGCAGTGTTTTAAATAGTAGTCGAGGCGGCCGCCTAGGTGGTGCCTAGGCCCTAGGCGGCCGCTCACCGCATCGCTTTTGCCGTTGGCGGTGGAATAGGCAGCCAAATAATTGGTAGCGTAGGCGGAGGTGAGGCGCCGTAGACGGGTGCCTATGTCGACCTGACTAGATGTTTTGGCAAAATAATTTTGCAAATATTATGAACCTATGGTCCACTTTTACATGACTGAAACTTCATAAATCTTTGTTTTACAAGTTAGTTATGCATAAAACATCCTTAAAATATATATATTGTGCAAAAAGTGGTAAAATAGTAAAAATGCCCAAAATATATCAAGTGCCTAGATGGTGCCTAGGCGGCAGATGGACCCTATCTGCCGCGCACCCGTCTACCGCCGTTTAGAACCTTGGGCTTTAGTGATGTCAGAAGTTGCACCTATTTGTATATATTTTACGTTCAATCCGCTATTTTCTTTGATCCCACTCGGTGTTCTTTTCCTATTTGCTTCCAATAGTTCGACCTATCCAGAAATATTGTCGGCCTGGCATCACAAACTTTAGCCCACTTGATTTTTTTACTGTTGCCCATGCGTGTGTTCTTTTTTTTATGAAGGTTTTCTTGAAACTGGTTTCTTGAGTTGTTTCTTAGATCAAGAATCTGGATTTTAGCTTAAAGAGGCAGAAACTTGAACCCCATTACCTTCGCAACTGTCCAATGTTTCAAGGATTTAGGCTCCCAAGGCAGCGGGCTATATAGCCTCCTAGGAACTCCAGAAGGAATGCTATCTGGGACTCCATAGGATACTGCTGTCCACACCATAACCATCAGAGGAATCCCATAGTCCGCAATGAAACTTCTAAACCAACCTGCATTCATCAATAAAAAGCTTAGTACAAAACAAAACAAAAAAGGATTTACGAGCCTTAGTGATGAACAAACCTGTGCCATATGCCCACGACCTCGCCCCCCTGCTTTTCAGAGAAGTAAACAACACACCGATCGAAAATATGATCCCAAGCAAACCATTTGTGTACAGCCATTCGAACCTATATATTGGTAGGCTTGGGTCCTCGCCTTTAGGGACATCAAATTCACTCACCATTCCCTGCGGTTGAATAAATATCGAAAATGAAGTTGTCATTCTACTGTGTGTGATCCATAGTTGGTTAGTTCGATTTAACAATGCAGCACCTTAATGGCTTGCTGGATGAAAAGTACTGTGATCAGCATCCCGAAAAGCTCCCCTGCAATCCTTGTGAATCTGCTGATAATCGTGCAGGCGTTGAAAATTGCAAGAAAGAACAGCATAAAAGCAGTCCAGATGCAGACCCTGCGAACAAGGCACAAGCAAGTCAATATATGGAGCTAAACAAGCATGGAGAAGACGCAAGCGGCCTCTTGCCCAATTGCCATACCATCCGGTCCAAGCGAGAAACAAATTTGCACCGAGCTCTTTTCGTTCTTTGGCAAACTCGTACATGTAAGAGTACATTATCACCGTAGGCTCGGCGACTCCTACAATCAACATGGGCTGACCACCAAATATTGAATGTAGGATCCCACATAGAGCAGTAGAAGTTAGAGCGTCCACTGTGCTCAGAGCTCCATCTAGTAGAAGAAATCAACAGAAAACCAAAATCATCATCGAAGCCTTCTCCAGTTAGAATGCAGTCAGATCTGATGTGGACTTATATTTCCAGTTGTCGACCTGATGTCAACCTCCAAATTCCTCGTCAAAGGGCGCTAATTGCAAAATAAGTGCTTGGCATAAAACCTAGTTATACACCTACCTTGTCATGCAGAGCATTCTCTCCGGCATCAGTAAATGTTTATCTAAATCGTGAGACTTGTGGGAGTAAGTCACATAGGAGCACGATAGATCTAACTGTGTTGCTCCGAATGAAAAGCTGCAACTACTTAATATAATATAACTAGACAATCTAGACCAATGTGGCATCAGATTTCTACGAAGGTACAAAAGTTGAAAAAATGGAGAGCAAAAAAGTTGTATACATTTCTAAGAAATACAATTGCTATGTTGTTTTTTTCTATCCACCATGCCCAACTTTGTAGGAATCATGGTATCATTGCTTTCCATTTCTTCAATACATCTCTACTGATGGCATTGCCTAACATTTAGAAGTTAAGAAATATCTACAAGCTACCTAATTGTTATGTTTTATTATCAAGTCAAGTACTACTTTATATATTCAGATAGGTATGCATACAATATACATAAATAAATAAATTTAAAATCCGACGATCTTTTATTAAAAAGAATCAAAATATAAAATACTGAGAGGGTGCATATAGCCATGCCTATATATATATATATATATATATATATATATATATATATATATATATATATATATATATAAGACGGAGGCATCTCCCGAAGGTTGCTAGTTTGAGCCATAAGGGTGGATGAGGTGCAGGTGTGACCCGGATGCGGGTGCGGTGCAGTGCGGCCCAGGTGGTGCGCAGTTGCGGTAAGGATGCAGTGCCGATGTGATGCAGGAGCTGGAGGCATTCGGACTGGAATGTAGCCTTCTGATTGGAATTGGTTGTAGGCCTTCAGATTGAGTTGTAAACATTCGAATAGTCATATATATATATATATATATATATATATATATATATGGGAATTCTTCAATACATGAATGTATCGATACATGACAAAACAAGTGCATTGAAAAGTGTGAAAGTTGTCTCCTTGACTTGGAAGTTAACTTGGTATAGCAGGTCACATTAACCTGGTAACTTATTTAAAAAGGGGAACATTGCATTAAAGTACACAATGACCTACAAAAGCAAGTTTACCAACAGGAGAACATTGCATTAAGTGATGTTCCCTACTCTAATCATATTACAATAAAGGCTTTTAATAAGAACCATTGGATAAAAAATGAATGGTCCATATTTGTCATTTATCGATACAATAAAATGACATTTTGTATTGTAGAAGACCCCACATATATATATATATATATATATATATATATATATATATATATATATAAGAAAGGGTAATTAGTTTCCGGAATCGCTTCCACTGGGATTCGAACTTATTCAAACTCCTGACCACTCGGACCGCATGTCTCACCACTACCACTAGACTAGGAGTCATTGTCATATATATGTCTCACCACTAACACTAGACTATGAGTCATTGTCATATATATATATATATATATATATATATATATATATATATATATATATATAATATATATCATTAAAAAAAAAAAAAAAAAAATATATATATATATATATATATATATATATATATATATATATATATATATATATATATATATATATATCATTCTCCTCAACCCAAAACCCTAATATCAATTAATATAAGACTTGAAAGTTTGAAGATTAATTAGTCGGTCCGGCCGAGGAAAAGAATCGTACCTGTATCTTTGCTGAGCTGTTCTCCGAAGGCAATGACGGGGAGGGCGGACGCGAAGAAGATGTACATCGTCGGGGCCAGGATCCTGAGTCCGGACCGGAACCCAGCGGTCCAGTCCTGCTTGTAGCACATTGCCCTCCCCCTCACGTCCTTCATCACCCCCTTAAACGGACTGAACCCCATGTCGTCCATCGCGCAGCTCTCAGACCACACAAGTACGATACTTTTGATCTTTGATAGAAGAGAGAGAGAGAGAGAGAGAGAGCTTCTCTCTTCTTCTTCTTCGTCTCTTTGTTCTTCCACTCGTCCCTCCCTCTCCTTCTTGCTCTCTCTTTACGATCGCAGTTGCAGTTATTTCTTGGTTCCCAAACAGTTCCTAGTTTCTCTCTCCGCTCCTCGCGCGGGGCCCCATCCCTCCAGGACACTTGGCGGCGGACGAGAGGGACTGTGCTTTTTTTTTCCCTTTCTTTAGGCCTCTTCTTCCCGATTACAACCTTTTGTTTTTCTTGGAGTGCTATTTATGGCTCAAATTAGAACCTATTGCTATTCATGGCTCAAATTAGCTGTTTCCATCTGTAAATATTCTTTGAGAAATGCTACCTTGTGCCAAACACTCTCTGGCATCTATTATTTTTAATTTAAAGTTTAATTGTTATTTTAAATTTTAAATTTTTCTTATTTTTAATTAGAGGGAAGTGGGTTTTACACTTGGGCCTCGTTTGGTTCGCGGAATCTCCGGGTTGGAAAACGAAAGTGATTACTTTCCTATGTTTGGGTGCCAAAGGAATTGAGGAGGAAAGAAAAGTAATTTCCAATGGAAGAGAAATTAGGGAAAAAAATGATTCCATCCATCGAAGCAAGAAATTATTTTTCCACATTGAAGTAATCACTTTCATTTCCACATTTTTTGGCATTTCCAAACATCGGAAAGAAAAAACAATAAAAAATAAAATTTTCCAAAGAAAAGAAAATGACAAAGAATTGATTTCCTTTTCCTTCCATTCCGCGAACCAAACGAGGCCTTGGTACACGCAGGAAAGTGAGTTTTTTTTTTTTTTTAGGGAAAGCAATTATTTCGTGACCTTTGGGTTGCTGAGAAAAGTGCATGAGGAGCACTTAGATATTTGGAGATCTATTTTTAATGCATGCAAGTATGCGTGGGTCTTTGGAAAGAGAATAGTTTGGAAAATACTTTTAATTGATAGGAGCAAGGACGAATCCAGAAATTATAATTGGAATGAGCTACCAAAATTTTGGGTGGACTATAAGTAGATAAATCCATATAAAAAAAATTATATAAAAAAATGTAAACTTTTTTTTGGTGGGCTGGGTGGGCTTCAGCCATAGGAGGAAATGATAGCTGCCAACTGGGAGAGAGTTTGGACTGCGGCTGGCATTTCCATATCTTTTTCCGCATTTGGCAAACGAGGCCACATATTGCACGGAGCCCACACGGTTGAGTCCTTGTTTAATTAGAATTTAGAATATGGATTTTACATTAACTTAGGCCTATTTTGGTTCACGGAAAGGGAAAAAAAGAAAGAAAAGAAAATATTGAATTCAGCTAGCTCTTGTAGTCAGCAAGGAGAGGTATAACTTCTCTGGCTAGCGAATGGCCTGCAGCATGCACAAGATCTCGTGCGTTATGCCGGACAAAAAAATAATAAAAAAGAAAGAAAATTAATTTTTTGTTCGTTCTTTTTTTTGTAAAATTACAATTTTCATCAATTTATTTTTCATGCTTGGAAAAGTCAAAAAAATTGGAACGAAAAGTGAATCCTTAGAGTAAAAAAGTAAATTTTTGGATGGTTTGAAACCATTTCTCCAATATATTTTTTTTTATTTAAAAATTACTTTATTTTCCTCCTCCTTTCCATTGGCATTCAAACAAGTGAAAGGAATGATTGTGGCCTAAGTTTAAGTGCACATTTACAATTGAAAAGTTTGAATCCTACTTTTTTTTTCATATCCTTTGAAAATGAGTACAAGGGCGACAACCAACATATACTGGAAATAGGGTAAACGAGAAAAAAGAAACCAAAACTAAAACTTAGGGTGAAAAAATTTCAATTTGACATGTCGGAACTTAAACTCTAAACTAATATAAAATTCAGAGTCTAAATGATAATTAGTCTTTTTATATTTCTTGTGATACCCGAGTTTGAACTTGCTGATTGCAGATGCTACGGTGTCTAAGATTTTATATATCAGTACATGATTTTCTTTGAATTATAATGTTGAGCCGAGAATCATTATTCAATTATTTTGACGATTTGGAGAACTCTTAAGTAATTGACAATATTTAGAAACTTATATAACATCTTCTACTATATAAGGGGGGTTCAAAATGACTCAAGATTTAGACGTGTAAGCCGTATGTATATCATCGACCATTTTATTTTAAAAAATTACGGAAGATAAAAATTTAAACTTTCTATCATTTTCTTCCGCATAACAGAATACCCTCTCTTTCTTATTTTTTTTTACATATAACAGAATACCCTCTGTTTTATTCAAATACTAGTAGATAACCCGTGCCATAAAGGCACGGACACGAATCCGGCCTTCTCGACGTAGGCGTGCAGGCACCGGGCCAGCGCCATGGAGTTCCAGACGGAGACGCGGCCTCCGAACCCGGCCTTTTCGACATAGGCGTGCAGGCACCGAGCCAGCGCCAGGGACCCGAGCCCGGCGGAGGCAGACACGGCAAAGACCACGGTGGCGGCGTTCGGGACGGCGTGGGGTCTCATGGAGGCGAAGATGCGTAGGACCTTCGCGGGGCATCCGAGGGCGACGAGGCCCGAGACGGCGACGGTCCAGGAGACGATGTCCCTGTGCGACATTCCGTCGAACACCCGCAGGGCGTGGTCGGCGGAGCCGCGTCGGGAGTAGGCAGTGAGCAGGACGGTCTGCACGAAGGGGTCGGGCCGAAATTCGAGGAGGAGGGCGTGTGCGTGGAGTGGCCTGGTGGCGGCGGCGGCGGTGGTGGTGTTGAGCAAGGAAGAGAAGGTGTGGGAGTCGGGAGGGACGCGGCGGCGGAGCATTTGGGAGTAGATAGAGAGTGGGTCGGCGGAGATGGCGATGGTGGTGTTGAAGGAGAAGGGGATGGGGTTGGTCATGGCGGAGAAGTGGGAGATGGCGAAGGAAGGGTCGACATCGGCGGCACGGTGGAGGAGGCTGTTTGCGACGAAGGGGTTGCGGAAGAGGCCAGCGACGAAGGCGTGGGTGAGGATGTAGCGGATGCGGCGGAGGGAGGGGGTACAAGAGAAGCTGGAAACGGGGGTGCCATTGGAACAACCGGTTGCTCCGCACCCAACATGGGACCTCCTCCTCTCTTATAGAAAGAGGGACAATTTAGTCATTCCATCATTGTTGAACCAAAGCACATGGGTCGGACCAAAAATCTACTGTGCTTTATATTATAGATACCCATTACAAATTATAATTTAATTTAATTTAAATTAAATTTTTATAAATCTTAATAAATCTTTATATATATATATATATATATATATATATATATATATATATATATATATATATATATATATATATAATAAATATATATATATATATATATATATATATATATATATATATATATATATATATATATATATATATATAACTATATGGTATTTTCTAAGCGTAAATCAAGTTATAAAAATAATAAATTTTAAATATATTAAATATTTAAACTAATATTATCTAAATATATATTCAAAATTCTAATTTAATTTTTTTTATGCACGTTAATTGCACGTGCACATTACTTGTAGTAAATTAAAGGGATTTGTTGTAAATATGGATAATTCACATTATTATTTGGTTTACATAACCTAGGTCTTTTGGTTATCCATAACCTATGACATTTGGTTATCCATAACTTAAGTCTTTTAGCATTTCTCCTTTAATTATCATGATGATGTTAAACCTCCAGTGTAAGCCTATATAAAGGGCTCTTCTCAAGATGATTGAAATAAGTGAATGAAGAAACAATTTTCTCCATTTTTCTATCTCTATTTCTTTGCTTTACAATACGTTATCAGCACGATGCTCTAGGAAATAGAAGAAGGGAGAAATAGTTCCCTTAAGAAAAGAAAGGTATTGAAGTGGTAAGTCTAATCTTATATATTTAGATACATGCATGTTTTAGTAAAATTAAATACACGTTTGATTTATGTGTTTATAGATCAATTAGAACATAAGTTTTCTAGATCTACGTTTTCTTTTAGTTTTAAATCTCCAAAAAAAATTCACTTATTTAGAGTTAGTTAATTTCATTAAATTTGTTCATGTGAATTGGTTATTTCTATTATTTTATTTATTTGAATTCTATAGTGTACTACTTCACATTGTTGTATATGTGAATCGAATTATATTAAAAAAATACCCAAAATATATTATTATATAATGATCACATTGTTGTATATGTGATAAACATAAGATATAATATTCTTTAGTAGCATTTTATCACATTGTTGTATATGTGATACGCATAAGACATAATATTCTTTGATAGCGTTTTATCACATTGTTGTATAGATATACATGAGATAATATTCTTTGATAGCAATTTAATATTCTTTAGTAGCATTTTATCACATTGTTGTATATGTGATACATATAAGACATAATATTCTTTGATAACGTTTTATCACATTGTTATATATGTGATACTTCTTTGATAGCGTTCTACCACATTGTTGTATATGTGATACACATAAGGTATATTCTTTGATAGCATTTCATCACATTGTGGCATATGTGAAGTTTTGTAACCTTTAAAGCGCTTATCAATTTTATTATTAATTTACATCTAATATAATAATTTTCTGTCATGTAGATGTCGAATCTTGTAAAGTTTGAATTTAAAGCTCTTGATGTGAGCAGAGATAATTATTTATCATGACAATGGATACAAAATTGTAATTGCAGTCCAACAAGCTTGATGGTACTATTAAGAAGAAAAATAAAGAAAGTTCTAAAGCCAAGGTCAAGATTTTGATTTAATTTTTCTACGACATCATATCCATGATGATCTAAAGACATGATATCTATATGAGGATGATCCATTGAATTTGTGGACATCTCTAAATGATAGATTTGACCACCAAAGGATGGTAATCCTTCTGACTGCTCAAACTGAATGGTTGAATTTAAGATACCATGACTGTAAAAATGTTAAATAATATAATTGTGCTCTGTTTAATATTATTCCTCGCCTTAGATTGTGCGGAAAAAAAATAACAGAGACTCAAATGATTGAGAAAATTATTTTATTTTTCATGCAAGTAATGTGCTTTTGTAGCAATAATAAATGAACAAGTGGACAACACCCTCTAACAAAGGGAATCAAGTTACAAATGAACAGTTTGAGAAGATGCTAATGCAGTTTTTATTTTATTTTTATTGAATGAGCACTCGATCAATATATGTTTATTTCAAGTAGTTATAAACTATTTATATTTGAAGTCATGCTTTTGGTTTCCATCATGGAATGTCCAGGCCATGAGAGTTTTGTTTTATTAAAAAAAATATTATAAATTTGGAGTTACATTTCTATAATATGATATTATCATTTGAAATGCTTAATTTTTCTTATTATACTTATGCTAGCTAGAATATATGAGTTCATAATATTTTTATTTTGCTTCATGGAGTAGTAATGCATGCTTGTCGTAAATATGACAAATATAGACATTGATTTAGCAATGTTGAGCTACTCAACAAGAGATTGAGAGATTGAAAGAATCTAAGAAAAATGACTTAGATATGTGTTTGGTAGATAGTGCTATAACACATATATCTAAGAAAAATGACTTAGATATGTGTTTGGTAGATAGTACTAAAACACACATGAATTTGAAGAATCAAAGTTTTGCCAAAGTTAGTATCTGACATACATAAAGTGACAACAGTAGCTGGGCCAGCCATATAATTGAGGGCTTTGGAAGAGCACACATCATGTTACCTAACGGTCTCAAACCTATTTGCAGAATGTGTTATATTCAAGTAGTTCTGTAAAGGAATTTGTTAAGTTTCAAGAATATACACAAAATGCTATATTGAAACTCGAAATGATAACAACAAAGAGTCATTATGTAGCACATCTAATGTTGGGAGCAAAAGGCTCACATTAGAAGAATTATCTTATTTTTCGATGGGTTTGTATTTCACCACAATTGGCATAATTGAATCTAATATGAATGTGGCAAAATATAAAGCCAATGATCATGTCTTATATAACATTTGGCATGACCCTTTGGGTCATCCGGGACAAACTATGTTCAATCAGATCATTGATAATCTTTGTGGATATTTATTGAAAAATTACGATATTGGCTTATCGAAGAATCAACTGTATGTTCCTTGTTTACAAGGGAAGATTATAACTAGACCATCTTTTCTAAAAGTTAAGATGAGTCTCCTACTTTCTTGTAAAGAACATAAGAAGACATTTGTGATCATATTCACCCTACTAGTGGTTCTTTTTAAAATATTTTATGGTACTCATAGATGCACCTATTAAGTGGTCATATATTTGTCTATTGTCTACTAGAAATCTCGTATTTTCTCATCTTTTAGCCCTTATTAGATCTCAGTTTCATAATCACACGACTATATTAATTAGTCTTGATAATGTCGCATAATTCATCTCACAAGCTTTTGATAATTATTGTACATCATTAGTGACTGAGATAGAACATCATGTTCCCCAGTGCACACACAAAATGGATTAGCTGAGTCATTTATTAAACATCTTCAACTTATAGCTAGACCTCTACTAGTACAATCTAGTTTGAAAATTGTGGCTTGAGACATGATATTTTACATGTTGTATCTTTAGTTAAATTTTGACCCATTACCTACCATATTATTTTATATATACAACTTGTTAGTGGTAAACAACCAAACATTTCATATTTGAGAAAGTTTGGATATATAGTATATGTCCCACTTCCATCTCCCAAAAGAACTAAGATGGGTCCCCAATGATGTTTGAAAAATGTACATTAGCTTGAGTTTTCTTCCATAATAAGATATTTAAAATCAATGACTGGTAATGTTTTTACTACAAGATTTGATGATTGCCAATTTGGTGATAGAGTCTTCCCGCCGTTAGGGGGAGGTATAAGCAACAAATTGTTCATATAGAACAAACTATTGCTAATTAACGGCGTAAATTGAAATGGTATACGCCTACTCTATCGATCTCATTAAGTTCCAAGAACTCTACAATGTGATTATCAGATAAGAAGAATGATTGTAAAAACCCTAAATTTTCTACTATTTTTTTAAAAATAAATTTGGTAATAATTTTTTGTATTGTACGTCGCGTAGTTGTATCGTACGTCGCGTGCGAAAATTTTATTTTTCGTAATTGCTCGACGAGGGCGAATATGTGCGAGCGTACATATTTTAGAAAAATATTTTTTTTCTATTTTTATAGTTTCAAAATAATATATATAATAATTATTTTAGCTATCATACCAAAATTTCCAAGCACATTATTTTATTTATTTTAATTATACAAAGCCTTTCGTTTATAACAATTATTGATAATATTTTTCGTGCATACATATATATTTCATAAATATTTTATTAGTTTATTTTAAATAATAATATAATTTTTGAAATTAATTATTATTATAATTTTAGTGTTCATAAAAATATATTTCAAAATGGCTGATATTTGTTAAAATTAATTATGATGATTTACAAATTTGAATGTATGGATTTAGGTTTATCTATATTTAATTTGGATTGAATTTGGAATTGATTTGAATTGTTTTAAAAAATTATTTAAATTAAGTAGAGAATTATCTAATTGGGTTTTAAATATTCCTAACCCTTATCCAACTGGAAATTCCCACATCCTATAAATACACAGGTACTCCGCCATAAATTCCTCACATCCACAAAAATAATTCTCCAACCCTAATCCCATGCATCGTGTCTGTGCCCCTATTTTTTCCCTTTTTACTATTTTATTTTACATATACATCGCCTCCATCGTGTCCGACAACCCCGGACATGATGCACCCCTGCCCCACAGATCTGTGTCATCTTCCTGGACACATCCTGAACCTAACCCTAATCCTAAATCCTAGTTACCACTTCATCCTCAGTCGTGTTGTGCTGCACCTCGCCACCAAGCTGGATCCCATGTTCACCACCGCCCATACGACCAACCCATCTTCACCATCGCCCCAGCCAAACCCTCCACAGCCACCGTCCCACCTCACCATCCCGGCGTACCGACCCTGATTGCCAACTGCCAGCACTAAACCCCAACCGAACCACCCACTGGAACATCATCGTCATCCCCACGACCACGCCCTGCTCCCTCGACTATCACAGAAACCCCCAAAGCAACCACTACTCCCAGCATAATCCCAGCCACCTGCCACACCCTTCGACTCCGCCCATCCGTCACCCGCCCAACCGACCTTGGCAATTCGACCCCGACACCACCAGCCCGACACCCAAATCACCACCACCGGCCACCGCCGAATTCCCATAAACACCACAAAGAAAATAAAAGAAAAATAATTAAAATAACGACCGCCACCACCGCCCTTACCTTGACCCGCAGGCGAGCGCCGCCTCGCTGGCGAACAGCCGCGCTCTGCCTCTACCGGTCTCCCCTTCCTCTTCCTCCGCCGTCGCGCCATCGCGCCATCTCCCGTTCCTCCTCGTCCCGCTGTTCCCCAAACCCTCTCCACCTCCCGTCAGATCCGCCGCCGGAGCGGTGAGCCCCGCCGGACCGCCGTTCACCGCCTCGCCTCGCCGTCCTAGCACGTCCTGCCTGACCAAATCGAACCCACCTCCACTTCTTCTGCGCGCCTCCGATCACCTTGCCCGCCGACGAGCCCCGACCGAAACCCTCTCCCGACCGCCTCCGCCTCCACCGCTCGCAACCTTCCGATCTCTCTCCTCCTCCTCGATCCACCTCCCGCCGCCGCTTGCGCGTGCTTCTCTGCCGTCGCGCCACCGCGCCCGATCGACTTCCTCCCCCGCCGCATCTCTCTCCCTCTTAGTCTCTCTCCCGAACTCTCTCTCTCTCTCTCTCTCTACTCTTTCTAAATTGAGATTAGACTCTCTGTGGTTTCTGTACTTTCTAATATTAGCTGGCAGACTCTTTGGTGGTTGTCTTTTTTTTGTGTATTTTGTTTTGTTAATGGGTTCGTTCCTTTTTGTTTTTCTTTTAGTATCTATGGTCATTTTACTATTATTATTATTATCATCTTTATTATTATTATTATTGTTATCATCATTATTATTATTATCATCATAATTATTATTATTATTATCATTATTATTAATATTTTATTAAGGCTGATGTTTTGATGTTATTGGATTATTTCATTTTGTTCTTATTATTAATACTTTTAAGATCTTGGTCCTACAGTATGTGATAAGAGATTTGATAAATACTTAAAATAAAATGTATATTATTATTTTCTTAGTATCAATTATTTATACAAGTTACTTGAGTAATTAAAATAGATAATTTCATAAAAACTATTTTTATTATTGGTAACAACAATATTATAGGCTAAGATATATTGTTGTAAATTTTCCATTTATTTAAAGTAAATTATTTGACAAAATTATAGTTTTATAAATATGGATTTTACCATTAAATAATTTTCTATAATTATTTTGTTTCTCTTAGAATATTTTTGAAAAATATAGTTTTCTACCTAAATTGTATTTCTACAAACTTAAGAGTTTTCTGTGAACACAGTTTCTTTTATATTTTAGTATTTATCTAAACACTATTTTTAACTTGCAAAAATATAAGTTCTCATTTATTATAAATAATTTTCTAAAATCATATATATTATTTATCCAAATTCTATCGATCAATCTCATGTCCATGACCAATCCCAATCTTCCTATTCCTTTGCCAATTATTCCCTTCTACCTATTGACCCTAACTAATTTGACCCTTTTGGACCCAATGGAACTGTCCGTACCACCATCAGAGGTCACCTTGCATAGTGGTTACATCGGAGTCGCAGTTCGTGCCACCGTGATTATCGCAACACACCAGGCGTCCTACCAGGCAAGACACCTTGCCATTTGCTGTTTATTTATTTTAGCTCATATTTCATGCATTATTCATTATTTTCTTTATGCAAAACAAACTGTGATACATGGCATAACCTGTTAGAACTTACTGTTCATTTATATTTCCTGCTATGTATTATTTCTCTTATACATTAAACCTAGATTTAAGGGACCACCTTGTACGTTTCATTCATTGGCCTTGACACGTTGTATCACGAAGTGTGTCGCATGTAGAACACGGACATGCGTGACTGGCTGGCCACCGGTGCGTATAAGCCGTGCGATAGGATTAACCGCTAATAGAATTGCATGCTAGTTGACTTAGCGGTTATAGAGGTTTACTGTTGTGGATACAACATAGTAGGCATTGGACGGGGAGGACAATTCCTTAGTGTATGGGCTTCGATGCACTTTCTCTTGTGACCCGGAAGCTCCGCTGGAGATATGGGATTAATGACCCATGATTACTGACGGCCACTGACGTTCTGCGAAACATTATGCTCTTACTGATTGGGCCTCTGGTGCCCCAAGGGGGGACTATGCCGATCCTATTTAGCCAGGGCCCATGCGTAGGAAGGATTGTTCTTAACTATATTTCATTTAGAACGGTTAGGCACCTTTATCCGTTAGGTACGAGTACTTTTGGTTTGGGTACTTGTATCTGACCGTGGCTTGGAACTATAACTTGTCGCAGATTAGTTCGTCACATCTTGTCCTTGTTTGGTTGTAGGTGTGGCTTACTACTTCGATGAGAAGGTATTGAATCTTGTTGGGGTCCGGATACCATATTGGATTCATAGCATGGAAAGATACGTCACCGTGAATTAGTTTACCATCTCCTGTCCTTGTTTGGTTGGGAAGATGGTAAGCTAGTTCAATAGGTGTGTATTGGACCATGTTATAATTCAATTGACTTATTTATTTGAGCAATATTTATTCAGTCTATATGGAATGATATTATGTGTCTTGTTACGTCCCTCTGAGGACCTGGTTATCTCGCCAGGTGTGTGCTCTTGTCTTTCGCAGGTGTTCTAGCCGTGGCCATGATCCTCTCTATTTCTTCGAGGATGATTGCACTTGGATCATCTTCGATTCGCTCGCCAAACTCATTTCATTTTCTATGTATTTTCTCTTACTTGTTGGTAGTGGATTTGTCTCCGCCCAACTACATGTATCAAATGACAATTTCATAGTTGATTATATGATATCTTTTCTTCATTTATTCTGTGTGAATGAGATTAGTTATGGTTCTACTGCATTTTATAGCTTAAGTATTCATACGAGGCCTATGTACTTTGTATGAATATAGCTGGCATGTCTACATTCTTAGTCCTACGTATTTTGGGACTGGGGCATTACAATAATACATTTGCAAGAAATTTTAAATCAATTACCTGATGCATTTAATGATGCCGTAAAGGTAACTACATCATATATGCCAGCCATAATCATTGTTCCAATTGGACAAAATTCAAACAAGGCAGCAAATGAATCCACTACTACACTCAAAAGCATAGTAGGCCTATAGGTTCCAATGATAGTGCTCCTAGGAAGAGGAGAGCTAATGAAACATCTTGTCCTGATAAAAGTCCAATAGTGGCTGGAGCTCCGAAAATAAATAATGAATATGTGCATATTTCCAAATTTACTGAAATGCCTCTGGATGCCTCTAGAGAGGCACAGGTACCTGAAAATGAAGAGATCTCGATATTCCATGCATGTTCAGGTGAATTATGTAATAGAAAAGCACTTGTCATCGATGACATATTTAGCTATGCAGTAGCTACTGAAATATCAAAGGACAATGATGATTGTGAAAATGAACCACGTAGTATAAATGAATGTCGACAAATAAAAGATTGGCCAATATGGAAAGATGTCATTCAAGCAGAATTAAATCTTTAGAAAATATGGTATGTTTGGACCTATAGTGGAAACACCAATGGGCATAAACCATGTTGGTTTTAAATGGGTGTTTCGTGAGAAAATAAAGTGAGAGGAACAAAGTTGAAAGATATAAATCCCAACTTGTAGCACAAGGTTTCTCTCAAAGACCTGGAATTGACTATGTTGAGACATACTCTCCAGTTATGGATGTCATTACCTTTAGATATCTAATTAGTCTCGTAGTTTCTAAAAATATTGATATAAGATTTATGGATATTGTAACTGCATATTTGTAGGAGACTTAGATATTGACATCTATATGAAAATTTCAGAAGGATTTACAATGCCAGAGTCTAAGTCAAAAGGAATGTGTTTAATTAATCTTAGACGAGCATTATATGGGTTGAAATAATCCACAAGAATGTGGTATAATCGTCTTATCATATATTTGACTAAAGAATGATACAAAATAGTCAAATTTACCCATGTGTCTTCATTAAAAAATTCGAAAATAAATTTCCAATAATAGCAGTATATATGGATGATATAAAACCTGATCAGGTCTCCTACGGAATTGGAGAAAACTACAAACTATTTGAAGAATGAGTTTGAAATAAAGACTTAAAAAAAGACAAAGCTTGGTCTCGGTTTGCAAATAGAACGAAGTTCCAGTAGGATATTAGTGCATCATTTTCGATATATTGAAAGAATTTTGAACTAATTCATAATGGATAAAGTACATCCACTAAGTAGATCGATGGTTGTACACAGGTTGGATTTGGATAAATGTCCATTACGACCAAAGAGAGAAGATAAAAAAGTTCTTGGTCAAAAAATGTCGTATTTAAGTGCTATTGGAGCACTACTATATCTAGCCAATGCACAAGACCAGATATTACATTTTCTGTTAATTTATTATCTAGATATAGTTCTGCACCTCCACTTATATATTGAATATAGTTAAACAAATATTGAGATATTTTTTATGGAACAAATGGCATGCAATTATTTTATTTATATGATTCCACTAACAATTCTTGTCTAATTTATTGTGCAGACTCAAACATATTTCTGACCTTCATATGGGTTGCTCCAAACGGGTTATGTGTTTATTAATAACCATGCAGCTATATCTTGACGATCAATAAAGCATGGTTCAGTAGCAATTTCCTCTAACCATGCAGAATAAATTGCATTACAAGAAGCAACAAGAGAAATTATGTGCTTGCAATCAATCATTCATCATATAAGAGTAAATTATCATCTACTCACAGTTACAGATGAGCCTACAATAATATTCAAAGATAATACGGCTTGCATTACACAATTTCGAGAAGGATTCATCAAAAGAGATCGAATAAACAACTTCTGCCAAAATTATTTTATGCACATGAGCTCTAAAGGACAAAAGTGGTCAAATGAAGTCAAGCAAATCCATTATATCGAGGGGGAGTATGACTCGTGAAGAATATTTTTGAGTTTTGTGCGTTGTACTCTTTTTTCTTGACTAAGATTTTTCCCACTGGGTTTTTCTTAGTAAGGTCTTAAGGAGGCAACAAATGCGCATACACCACCAACTATTAATGGTGAATATCCAAGGGGGAGTGTTGTAAATATGGATAATTCACATTATTATTTGGTGTACATAACCTATGTCTTTTGGTTATCCATAACCTATGACGTTTGCTTATCCATAACTTATGTCTTTTAGCATTTCCCCTTTAATTATCATGATGATGTTAAACCTCCATTGTAAGCCTATATAAAGGGCTCTTCTCAAGATGATTGAAATAAGTGAATGAAGAAACAAATTTCTCCATTTTTCTATCTCTATTTCTTTGCTTTACAATAGGATTGATATAAAAAAATATGAAGAAAAAAAAACAAACTTTCTACATACGTCCGTTATATGTTTAGAATTGTTTTGAAGTCCCTCAAACTAAGGCTGTAATTTGGACATGAAAGTACAACTCTGACTAGTAGAGTTCGGTCCACAAATTAGAACATATGGCTTCAAACGATCCTAAGCATCTGAAATCTATATCAAAGTTTGATAATAAGTATATAAATTATCAAGGGGCGATCCAGGATTAAAGTTGGGATGAGCTATTTTAATACTATTAATCTCATGTTGAAAATTCGGCAATGTTTTTTTTTATATTTTAAACTTCGATGCATGTCATAATTAATAAAAATATTAAAAAACTATCTACACCGAATATAAACTATTCCATTTCAAATTTAGTACAACCATAACCTATCCCACTGTCAATATCTGGAAACTAAGATATCATCCCCTTAGAATATGAATTCAAGTATGAAAAAAATTTAAACTATGAAAAACTCATTTTGGATGCCCGTGACTGAGCAAATGATGTAAGCTTCAAACTCTGACTATGTATTGTTGGGATTTTGGCCTTTGCATTGGAAACTTTAGTCCCACATCGGCTAGGCCAAAAGAAATGTATCTCTATATATAAGCTATGCTTGTTTAGAGATGCACAAGTGGTATGGAAGTGCACATGGGTGTGCCATGTGGGAGTATTTTTCTAGTAGAAAAAAGGCCAAATCAACAATGAAGCATTCATGATTTTTGCTCTTGGAAATTAATTTCTAATGGAGCTAAGCCCCGTACTCGGACTCGGGCTCATGAGGCGTAATGTGAAATTTTGTTGGAGTACTTTACACTTAGCACGTCAGCATCGTCGCTAGGCGCATAGTGCGCTTGTTGTGCGAGCCACTTGCGCAGCCAATCGCGCGGCCAGATGGTCCGGCCAATTGGCGCTGACCAATTGGCGCGGCCAAGTGGCGCGTCCAGTTCGCAGTCCAGAGGCACGCGGTTGGCGCAAGTTGCGCAGAGTGCGCAAGTGGTATTGTGCACGCGGTGCGCAAGTTGCACGGGTGGCACGTGCTATGCGCCAGTTGACTCAGATCGTATCTGTGCATGGTCTGAACGGTTACAGCACGTTCGGAGCAATTTTTTCCCACGTCCCGAACGTTTTGCTAACTGGGTAGTTGCAGCGCGGGCCTATATAAGGTCTCTTCTCTCTCACAATGCATACAGATAAGAAAAAGATGAGTGTTCAGAATTTCTTATGAATTTTCATAGACTTTAAGAGAGAAGAGAAGCGTTGCACCAGCATTACTTTGCACAGGAGTCCGTACGCCATCCGAGGAGTCAAAAGAGCGGAGTGTTCCAAAGTTCTCCGTTGAACTTGCTGCTGGAAGCTGTTTGTGTGGGGCGAATTAAGCTTTGAGCAACGGTGATCATTCACCCCAGCAGATTGTTCTTCCACCATTCGACTGTCATCGCTGCTGCTGCTAACAATTTGATTAGATAATTCTTTTTAGAAGTACTACTTTCGTTTGCTGCTATAACGAAATCTTTTTAGATTTTTGTTATCCAGAATCCTCCAAGGATCTCTGTCAAACACCTTCTTTGAAGTGTTGCTAGAAATATTGTTTTATAATCGTTTCATTTTCTCAGTTTTCTATCGAAAATTGCACCCCGGGACTAACAATCTCAAAGCTTAATTACGAGATGGAAAACTTGAATGCTGCACTCATCAATCCTAACTTCACAAAGTTAGAACAGTTTGATGGAGAGCATTATCAAGTCTGGAAGAGGAAGGTTACTCTCACTATTCAACTCAAAGAAGTTGATTACGTGCTGTTTGAGGAGGAACCTACTGTTCTAGAGACTGGATCTGCAACCACAATCTTTGCGGCTACTAAGAACCAGCACAAGTGGAGAAGGAACAATAGCATTTGTAGGCTTATGATCCTAAATGCTATGGAAGACTCCCTTGTTGAATCATATTCAAAGAAGACTGTTGCTAGAGAGATTTGGAAGTCTCTGGAGAAACTATACGAGGATGATAAGAACCGTAGCAAGATATTTCTTGTTGAAAAAATATCACAAGTGGTTCTTTGAGGACGAAAAGCCAATGCTGTCGCAGGTGAAGGAGTTCCTGAAACTGCGACAGAAGTTGAAAGACGAGGCGATGTCCCTCCCTGACAAGTTTGTTGTTGGAGGAATCGTTTCGAAGCTCCCTGCTGGGTGGACCAAGTTCTATGCAAACATGTATAGGAAGAAGTTGGATATCACTCTTGACGATCTCCTGCATGAAATCTATGTTGAGGACCAAATGAGGGCTCAACTGAAGGTGGACGCACTGTCCAAGCAATTGTATAACGCCAATCTGGTTCATACCAGGAACCAAGGGGAAAGCATGCGACTTCCCACAGTAAGAAGAAGGACCCTAACAATCTGAACGTGAACGAGACTTCCTTCAAGCAAAAGAAGGCAAAGTCTCAGATGCCTTGTTTCAAGTGTGGCAAGAAGGGCCACTTCAAGAATGAATACAAAGCAAAGATCAAGCAAATAGAGCAAGGAGAGCCTAGTAAGGTATCTATAATCACTGACGTTGTTGCTATGATTGCACAGGTCGATGCGGTGGGGGCTTACTCTGACTGGTGGGTAGACACTGGAGCCACCTGCCATGTCTGCTCCAGTAAGGAGTGTTTTACCACCTATACACCAACTTCTGAAGTAGTTATGGTGGCGAACCAGGCACAAGCTGAAGTGCTCGGGATCGGGACGGTGGTTTTGAAGCTGACTTTGGAGAAGTCTCTGATGCTTCAAGGTGTGAAGCATGTACCTGCTATCGTAAAGAACCTGATCTCGGGAGGCCTACTATGTAATGCAGGCCTCGGGATGGACATCAATGCTGGCCAAATGGTGATGTCTATTAAGGGAATATATTTCGGAAAAGCTTTTTATACCGAAAGAATGTTCAAAATTCAGCTTGTAAATTAGTCCAATATAATTAATACAATCATTCCTTCTGCTTATACTCTTGAGTTGTGGCATAATAGGCTAGGACATGTTCATTATAAATGAATAAACAAAATATCTAGTTTAGAGAAATGTGAAGTTTGTGCGCAAACAAAGATCACAAGGAAACCCTTTCCTCAGGTTAATTGAAGTACAGATCTTCTGGAGTTGGTACACTCTGATATCTGTGACTTCAAACAATTCTCTACAAAAGCCGGTATGAAGTATTTCATAACCTTCATCGATGACTTCTCAAAGTATGCGTTCGTCTACTTGTTGAAAGCAAAAGATGAAGCATTCGAGAAGTTCACGGAGTTCAGGACCGAAGCTGAGCGGTAGACTGGACAACAACTCAAGAGAATAAGAAGTGATCGAGGTAGAGAGTACAGGTCTCATGAATTTGCATCGTTTTACAAAAAACATGGAATTGTCAATGAGACTATGGCTCCGTACTCTCCTCAATCAAACGGAGTAGCAGATAGAAAGAATAGAACGTTGACAGAAATGATTAACTCAATGCTGTTGACATGGCAATAATTGTAGTGATTGATGTTCGGAGTCAGGAAAACCTGACGGATCCGTTCACCAAGGGCCTCAAGCGCCAGCTGGTCGATGACACAACAAGTAAAATGGGATTGAAGGTATTCTGATATTGTGTTATTGTATTCCTACCATAAAGTTTTATGCTATTAATTCAAAGAGAAATCTACTAGGCATCGAGCTTTTGGCTCAAGGGAGGACCATTAACCGAAAGAATATCAGGAACGGTGGGTACATGTCCTATAGGGCATGGAAAGGTTACGGACCTACAACCACTGTTGTCTACTGTTGTTTTGTACGGAAAACGATTCCTGTGGGAAGGTTGGCTTAAACGCCTTAATGAGTTCTCAGGCAGAGTGAATGCCTGGTGTGCTTTACAGGAAGTACCGTAGCGCAGTACTATAAGGAGTGAAACTCCATACAACAGTGGGGTGACTCCACCATGAGGTTCCCGAAAGGGTAATGCCTCGGCTTTACGAGCCAAGTCACAGCGGCGTAGCACCGCAAGGAAAGGGATGTAGTCAGCACTATAAAGGAGAGGAGTTCCTCATGTTACAGTGACACGACACCACGATGAGGTACCCGGATAGGGGTAAAGCCTCGGCCTTGCAAGCCATGTCATTGCGGCGTAACACCGCAAGGGAGCCTAAGGCTTCATGCTGGGTAGTATGGCACAACAAAGAGGCGGTAACCTCATGCTACAGTAGTATGACACTATGATGAGATTCCTGGTACAGGTTAAGGCCTCGACTTTAGGCCATGTCATAGCGGCGTAGCACCGCAAGGGAAGCGCAAAGCACTTCATGCCATGTCTCTTTAACAAAGAACTCACCTATAGTGTATGGAAAGAGATAGCAGGCCGTCTCTTGAGGGTAAACTTGTAGACGCCCAAATTATACACTGAAACCAGGCTGACATAGGGCCTTTAATGTGCAGCCAGAAGCACATGTAACTACATTATGTGAGTGGGAAGAATTTTAGCTATGGTGCAGAATTCAAGGCTTAGTCCATTCTTGTATTATAGTCTGTTGTTTGACCCATGTGGGAAGATTCAAGTCGTCAGTGACATCTCTCCTAATGCATGATGGACAGTTACTGTAGGGAACACTCAAACCCATATATAAAGATATGTAGGGGATTGTTGGGATTTTGGCCTTTGTATTGGAAACTTTAGTCCCACATCGGTTAGGCCAAAAGAAATATATCTCTATATATAAGCTATACTTGTTTAGAGATACACAAGTGGTATGGAAGTGCACATGGGTGTGCCATGTGGGGGTATTTTTCTAGTAGGAAAAAGGCCAAATCAATAATGAAGCATTCATGCTTTTTGCTCTTGGAATTAATTTCCAATGGAGCTAAGCCCCGTAGGGGCTTAGCGACTCGGACTCGGGCTCATGGGCTCATGAGACGTAATGTGGCATTTTTTTGGCCATTTTGTACTTAGCACGTCAGCATCATCGCTGGGCGCATAGTAAACTTAAGTTGCGCTCGTTGCGCGAGCCACTTGCGCAGCCGATCGCGCTGCCAGATGGCGCGGCCAATTGGTGCTGACTAATTGGCGCGGCCAAGTGGCGCGCCCAGTTGCACGGCCAGAGGCGTGCCCAGTTGCGCGGCCCATAGGTGCCCCAGTGGGCGCTGCCTGTTGGCGCGGTTGGCGCAGGTTGCGCAGGTGGCGCAAGTGGTGCTGTGCACGCGGTGTGCAAGGTGCGCGCGGTACGTAAGTTGCACGGGTGGCACAAGTGGCACGCGCTGTGCGCCAGTTGACTCAGATCGTGTATGTGCATGATCTGAGCGGTTACAGCACGTTCGGAGTGATTTTTCCTACGTTCCGAACGTTTTGCTAACTGGGCATTTGCAGCGCGGGCCTATATAAGGTCTCTTCTCTCTCAAAGTGCAGACAGATAAGAAAATGACAAGTGTTTAGAATTCCTTATAAATTCTCACAGACTTTGAGAGAGAAGAGAAGCGTTGCACCAGCGTTACTTGGCACAGGAGTCCGTACGCCATCCAAGGAGTCAGAAGAGCGGAGTGTTCCAAAGTTCTCCATCGAACTTGCTGGTTCCTGGAAGCTGTTCGTGTGGGGCGAATTAAGCTTTGAGCAACGGTGATCATTCACCCCAGCAGATTGTTCTTCCACCATTCGCCTGTCATCACTGCTGCTGCTAGCAATTCGATTGGATACTTCTTTTTAGAAGAACTACTTTCGTTTGCTGATATAACGAAATCTTTTAGATTTTCGTTATCCAGAATCCTGCAAGGATCTCTGTCAAGCACCTTATTTGAAGTGTTGCTAGAAATATTATTTTTACAATCGTTTCATTTTTTTAGTTTTCCATCGAAAATTGCGCCCCGGGACTAACATATACTATAGCCAAAAAAAAGGAACAGAGAGCCTTGAAGCTTCAACACAGAAAAAGAAATCTAAAGTTATAAGGAAAAAATAGCAATTTAACAGCCTTTGGCAAATCTCAAATCCTCAATGGTTTTGAACTTCATTTGAGAACATCATCCTGAATAAATTCCAGTTCTAGACTTCTAGTACCCCAAAAATAATCCATTTTTCTCACATAAAGCAACCGGACTTGTATTCTTAAAGAAGTTGCTCACCCTAGAAAAGGTTTCAGTTTCTTTTAAAAAAACTTCAAAGGCATTAAATAATCTTACATAGTCAATTCCATTTTGCAATCAGGCAAAATATAGAAAAATTGGTTGGAAGCATGCAAAGGGAAGTTCCACATATAAAATGAATAATGACGAAGAACATAATTAATATTTCTCAGTTTGTGACATTTCATGGACTTCTCATATGCACCTAATAAATTATTAGGTCCAACCTTGCACGTAATTAATATTTCCCAGTTTGTAACATTGCATATGAACATAACTAATATTTCTCAGTTGTCAGCTACTACATATACTCAAAAAAAATCTATATCTAGTCAATCAAGTATGACATATACAAAAAGTAGTTTGTAGTGACAAACTAGTAAAGTTGTGCCATTTTGTAGTGAAACTTAATGAAACGGTCAAAGTTGAGATCCTTTCCACACAAACCCACCTCTAGTGAATCGTTGGTCGGAGCATTGGAGACCACCAGGTCGAAATCGAATTGGTAGCCCCCCAAACGCTTCAACTCAAAAATTCTCTCTTTCCATCAGTATCGAGACATCATCGATATGAAAAAGCTTTCTCAATCAAAAAAAAAAAAAAAAAAAAAAAAACAATAACATGAATTCTTTGTCTCAATCAAAGCTCTATGTCTCTTTGGTACTCATTAAGTCCTCTGGTACGATCCTTGGCAGAAGAAAAAAGAAACTTCAAATGCGAGGGTGCCGGTTGTACCCAAATCTCGACCACTCGTAGATGGGGGTTGTCGACGTCGACCTCAAGTGGGGTTGAAGGGTGTAGTGCCCTATCCCAACACCGTGCCATATTTTCGTTGCGACGTGGGGAGCGCGAAAAAGAAACAATGTCGCTATCGATTGGTCGGGATCGATTGAATCAAGATTCTTTCCTTGTTATGGATTGACTTCTTCGGAATCAAGTCCCATATTCAGCGGGCTGCGTTTCGAGGAAAGACTCTGCGACTGAGTCGGGAGAGACCTTCCGCTAGTTTGTTTTTCATGTTGCACTTGCTTCTTTGGCTTTGGTTTTATTAATGCATTTTCGTGAATAATTTTGATGATTTTATTACTGTATTTTTGAACTTCACATTTTCATAAGGAACTCGGAATAGAAAGGTAGAGTGCAAATTCGATGCTTATGCGATTTTAAGTGATCACATAAGCATCGTCTAGCGCAACCAAAAATTTTTCCTCCCGCCTCAAACAAGCAAGATGAGTGGTTTGACGTCTCCTCTTTGACCCACTTGTCTCCAATCGATCAATGATATTAATACGAATGAAATGTTAAATGTAGATGCACAGACACAAGGCTTATTTTTGTAGAACTATTGTGTACTTTACTTGTGTACACATGCTATAAAACTACTATATGCTTACTTTTATATATATATGTCATAGAAACTTTGTTAAGTAAGATTGATGTTATGAATAAATGTTGCAAGGATAAGGTCGGACACATTGAAAATGGTTAAGTTATTATGTTAGATCATACTTGAGTAACTAGTTTAGTCTTGCACGTCATGGTGTAACCCCCCCCCCCCCCCCCCCCCCCCCCCCCCCCCCTTTTCAAATTAATGAATCATATTCTCTTCCTACTCTTTTGAAATTTTGAGGACAACATTTTGAAAGAAGGGTAGATTTGTAAACCCGCTTCCCCATTTTTCCAATAAAAAAATTTGATATTTTTTCTCCAAAATCTCTATTAATTATTTACTATTATTTAGTAGGCATGGCATTTTAGTAATTTTTAGAGGTGGGTTGATTATTTGTAGAATCATAAAGAAGGAATGGCAAGTTTGTAAATAATCAGAAGTAGAGCGTGTCACGACCCGCTCCCGCTTTTCAGGATACGTGTACGTCGCCAAATCCAACCTACGTCTCAGCATCAGCGGTAGTATGCTGTCTAGACCTCAAGTCAATCTCAAATACAATAAATCATATCTAATTGCTCATTCACAATAATCATTTTTTGGGTTAGATTAGGCCGGGTTGTCACGACCCGTACACGCTTTTTGGACGCGAGCTCGTGAGCAAGCCAGCTACGTATCGAGCGGACTCCAACCCAACCCGAATACGTAAACGCTGTCAAGAGCATGGTAAACTGTCAAATCATGGCAAACAAATCTATATCTCAATCCACAATACGATTATAAAGCATGAATGAACACTATGGGCCATAGTCTGCAGTCCACTAGCATATATGTCTGATAAGACTCCAAAAATACAACAAGAGTCTCTAAACTGAATCAATAAGCAGGATATCTCATGATAAGGAATATAAAGCACGAAAGGATAATAACGTAATATCACTGACAAGTACCTGAATCATGCATCACAATCATCTACCATCCCGCTCTGCTAACTAACTCTATGTAATCGCTAAACCTGAAGAGATCATTAGGTCCTCAGGGGACATAGCAAGATACATAAAAATATGCCTATCTAGAAGTTTAATCATGCATGAGAATACAAACAGGATATAAACAAGGAACGAGACTTAACATGGCAAGAGACTACGACCAAACTGCTAACAAGTGACTATCGATAAGTGGCTACTGATAGGTGACTATGAACTGGAATACAAGAACAACTACACGTAACTGAACTGCTGGATGAACAGGTGAACACGAGATTAATGGAATACCAAACCCTTGCCCCGAGTGGACTCATAGGTTTGAACTAATCACTAACCCTCGTCTCGAGTGTGGACTCGCAGGTTAGTTCACGGCAAGGCACCCTCGTCTCGAGTATGGACTCTCTGGTGCAAATAAACAAGTCAACATCCTCATCCCGAGTGTGGACTCATAGATGTAAACAGATCAAGACAATCACCCTCGTCCCGAGTGTGGATCTTTGGTGCAAATGGTCAAACCCTCATCCCGAATGTGGACTCTCTGGTTAAGAAAACGATAACAAGGATTTAGTAGTTCAACTACACGTACTCGTTCTATGACACGACTCAAGCAAGGTACTAGTGAGACAAGGTACAACTCAGTTAAGACACAGATAATGACCACTCTAACACGAACTATGATGTGAACAAGTCCAGTATAACTACACTATCAAGTTATGAAATATGATATACAAGCAAGCCAATCAACTGGTGAACATGGTATAAAGAACATATAAATCAAATCAACTAAAGAACTAAAATAATAACATGATAAAATAGATCTATAAACATGCAATAAACTGTAGAGGGAGGCAAGGTATCTTGCCTGGTGGTAGCACGAAGGACCATCAATATACCGTCAACTGGTAAGCCATAAAATCCAAATCTCATAACTGTCTCCGAAAGCTGAAACAGAAATTGCCAACATTTTCAGAATATTTAAATTAGCTAGGATTGCCTGTCCTTAAGTCCAATTCTGGACACAGAGGCAAAATGGTAATTTTGTGTCAAAATGGTGACCGCCGTTGGACCCGCTTTGCATCGAAAAGCGTGCCAGAGTCAATGATCTCTAGAGTCATCAAATTATATGTCTACAAATTTTTTTCGATGATACGAACCCAATGGTATGTCCAATTTTGGATTCCGGTGGGCCGTGCACGAAATTGCCTGTTAAGTTGGATCGTGGGGCCCACAAAACAGCGATCCGATCAACTGTCTCAAAATCGGACCAAACTTGGCATACAGAACCAGAAAAATGATACGGTCCTATTGGCACAAGTTTTGTCTCGATCTGACGAACGTGCACAAAGTAATTGAGAAATTTGCATAGAGGTCGATACGGTAAATTTCGACGGATACGTATCAAATTTGTTGTGCACACGCAACCAATTTGAATTTCGTCAAAGCCCACACGTCCGTGAAGCCATTACGCGATGCTTTCGGTTTGTGACCACGTCGCCCGGTTTGGCGGGACGCACGTTGTACCGAAGAGTTTTATTAAAAATTCACAGTTTTGAAAACGGGTTTTTGTCAATATTTGGGATCCGATTTCACGACGCGTAGTCAATAAAATCGAGTTCTGTAAATTGGGTTGTGAAGCCCTATTGGTTTTCTATGTCTGTGTTTAGTTTGTTTTTGAAAACGCCTACTGGTTGGTTCAATAACAGCCTTCCAAGTTGGGTTCCAAAAAACAGTTTTAATACTCTATTTTCGATGATTTTTGCTGAAGTTTCAGGAATTTCTACAAATTATTTAAGGCAAACCAACCAATTCTAGTTAAGGGAACGATAGGGGGTTTTCTAGACAACACGTAGAAATTTACAGAAGTGAATTTCGTTGAAGGATCATATAGAAAACGTACCGCAAAGGACTGATGTTCGCTGTCATTTCTGCCACTGCTGCGGTTGTGTCCTGTCGACCCCGTGTGCGTGTCCGGCCATCTCTGGCGGTCATGGCGGCGGAGGGCGGCGCTTCCACGTTCGGGGAGGCCGTCAGGGGTGAGGGGGAATGGTGGCGCAGTTTCGGGTTAGGGTTTTTATGTTTCCTCTCTCTCTCGCTTCTCTCGTTATATAGTATATGTACTATCGGTTGCTCTGTTTTGTGAAGGGGATGGGCTCATTGCTATGGGTCTAGGGTTTTAGCTCGGGTGGGGAGCTTGGAAGCTCAGCTAGGATTTGGCTGGGCTGGGCCTGGGTTGACTGGGCTTGGGCCCGACTGGGCTTGGGCCCGAGCTCAGCTGGGTTGGGATTGTTAGTTATTTTTTTTACTCATCTATAATTCTCTCCATTAATATATATATATATATATATATATTTTAATATATATATATATATATATATATATATATATATATTAATAGAGAGAATTATAGATATATATATATATTAATATATATTTTTTCTACTCATCTATAATTCTCTCTCTCTCTCTCTCTCTCTATATATATATATATATATATATATATATATATATATATATTTTTATATATATATATATATATATAATAAGATGGGAAAGGGACAGGGAAAAGGGCTCCGCCCGTCGGCTCCTCCCCCTCTGCTCGTCGTTGCCCCCGCCAGCTCCCTTGTGGCCGGGTGGCTCTGGTGGCCGAGCGCCCCCCCTGGCCTGGTAGCGACGCCGGGGCTCTTCTTCCCCCTCGGTGGTCATCCTCCCTCCTTTTTCCCACCCTCCCGTCACCTTGGCTGGCCGGGGTTCCCCTGGCCGGGCGGTTCCCCGCCGTGCGGCCTATCCCCTACTTTCCTCCCCTCCCACCATCCTCTCCGTCGTAGCCGTCCCCGGCGGTGCCACCGGGCGAGACGCCGGGCGGCTGGTCCACCTCCGTCGCCGGTGGTACCCCTAGTCGCTCCACCTCCCCCCCGGCCCTCCGCCAGGTCGGAGCCGCGTCACGCCGGGCGCGCCCCTCTTTCCGGCGTCTCCTTCACTTGCGGCTCCGCTTTCATGGCCGGCGTCTCCTCCCCTCGTCGCGCCTCCTACCGCGGTGGCGACCCTCCCCGCTTTTCCCACTCTCCCGTGGCCGAAGCCCTCTCTCCCTCCGCCTCCCGGCGACCCTGAAGCATCTTCCGCCTCCGCCCGTGGACGACGGTGGCCGCGTCGCAGTCCTCCGCGCAGTGGCCCTCGGCTACCTTCTCCTCCGTCCAGACGTCCTCCTCGGCGTCGGTCGACGGACCCGCGGCGCTCTTCTCCGCCGCCCTCGTGCGGTGGCCTTTGGCGCACTCTTCCCCTGCTTTGGCGCCCTCCTCGGCGTCTGTGGCGAGTTTCTCCCCCACCCTGGCGTCCTCCTCGACGTCTACGGCATCGTCGACCCCGCCGTCCGCCCACCGATACGCGCTCCGGAGCCTCTCCTAGCGGGCCTGCGGTCGAGCGCCAGCTCCCGTATCTCCCCTACCCTCCTCCTCCCGATCTCCTTCTCCGGCCTCCTCCGCCGGAGTCTCCGTCTTCGGGCCCTCCCCGCTTATCCCCTCCTTTCCCTGGCGCCGCGCTCCCCTCTCGGTGGCGGCGTCCTCCCCAAGTGAGCCCACTGCGCTTCCGTTCCGGCTCCGGAGCCCCGTGCTCCGTCGTCCACGCCCCCCTGCGTCTCCACTCCGACGCCGGAACCTCATCCGTAGTCCTCCTCCCGGCCGCCCCCGCCGGAGTCCCCGGCTCCGGGCGGCTCGCCTCCCCTCCTCGGGCGGGGAACCCTCCATCGGGTTGGTCGCTCACTCGGGCAGTGAGCCCCCTCGGTCAGTGCGTCGCATTGGTTCGCGCGCATGCATTGGGCAGAACCCCCCCCCCCCCACGTGCCTCGTGCAGACCCCTCCTCCACGCGCCTCGGGTCGTGTGCCGCACCGAACCCTTTCCCCAACGGGCAGAACCCCTACCGCCTTTGCGTAACTTTGAAATTTTATTTTTGAAATTTTGAAATTTCGTTTATGGTTTTAGAATTTTCGTATTTTCGGTTATTTCGATTTTTCGCATTTCTTACTGTTCTAATTCCCACCTGCTCAGACAGGGCCCGTTTTGTGTTTCTCGGCCCTGAACCCGCTTGTAATGCTCTTTCAGAGCCACTCTTCATTTCAATAAATTACTTTTTATTAAAAAAATTATATATATATATATATATATATTAAAAATATATATATATATAATATATATATATATATATATATTTTTAATATATATATATATATATATATATATATATATATATATATATATATTTATATATATATATATATATATGTATGATGACTATATATATATATATATATATATATATGTATGATGACTATATATATATATATATATATATATATATATATATATATATATATATATATATATATATTTATATATATATATATATATATATATATATATATATATATATATATATATATATATATATATATATATATATATATATATATATATATATATATATATATGTATGATGACTATATACACACCAAATAATATATATACATACAATCAGGATATATTATCACCATGTAACATATATGTACAACCAAGATATATTATACATATATACAATCATCATATATAATTATTAATTTAAATACTAAAATTTATAATTAAAATTATTGGGAATATATATAAAGCACATCGTTTACCATTTATGAACATATTTATACACAAGTATATATATTGCCTACGTAAATGCCGAAGTCCAAATATCATTCTACAAGAATATTATCATATTTACAAGAATAGTAACCTAATAGCAAGAATATTTATGATATAAATTATACATATATAACAATCATTTCCAAAATGCTTTCTAAATTACTAAAGTAAAATGCCAATACAACATACATCTATATGGTCGTCTCTGAACATACTACCCGACTACGTGGGCTTGGATTTGGTTCGGGTCCGGTCCAGACTAGTTCGGTTCAACCGGATCTTCTACAAGTCAATAAATCTAAATAATAAATAATTAAAACGTCTTTAGAGGTTAGGTCGCAACTTGGCCTGGTTTTCCTAGTTAGGACACATCTATTGCTTGGCATTCCCCTACCATGGCTAAATACTAGTCAAAGTACGCTACTGCACTATCCGTGCCATGATTCCTAGTCGTCTTGTACTTTAAAACTCCACCATGGCTAAAGTCATCTACCGTAATAATTAACTAAATAATTATTTATAAAAATCATAAAATTACCATTTAAATCAAATAAATAAAAAAAAATTCAAAATTTTACGGGAAGAGGAGTTACAAATCTACCCACCTTGAAAATAATTTTGTCCTCGAAATTCTAATTCATTGCTATTCCTTAAAATTCAAAGACTACTATTACCTTAATCTCCTCAAATTTAATTTTGCAAAAATATTTTATATCCCGCTCTAGCCATTTTATAACTAAGAAACCTCGAGGACTTCTACCCACCTTTGGTCACACTACTCCCTCGAAACACAGGTCACTAAAACCTTATAACCTTCTAACTAGTTGCTAACAATTCTACCAACAGATATCTAGGGCATACGGCATCTATAATCCCTCATATCTATAAACAACCAAAACTCAACAATCAAGCAATATTATACTATAACTTAAGGATTTCTGATGAATTCTAGACAGCACGATCATTCGACATCCCGGAATAGGAAGGGACGAGAATGAATGGTATAAGAAGGCAAGGAAGAATAATCGAGAACAAATATGAAGTTTCAAAGACACTAGAGAAATTTCTAAGAGAATTTTCAAGGCAGAGTGGATTGAGATTTCTAACGGTTTAGTCATATTTGTAGGCTCGTATCAGTACAGTTACGTAACCGATACTATATTCTCTGACCTACATGGACCACCCAAAAAAACTTGTCACGACCCGTACCCGTATTTCGTACGCGAGCTCGTGAGCAAGCCAGCTACGTATCGAGCGGACTCCAGCCCAACCCGAATACGTAAACGCTGTCAAGAGCATGGTAAACTGCCAAATCATGGCAAACAAATCTATATCTCAATCCACAATAAGATTATAAAGCATGAATGAACACTATGGGTCGTGATCTGCAGCCCACTAGCATATATGTCCGATAAGACTCCAAAAATACAATAAGAGTCTCTAAACTGAATTAATAAGCAGGATATCTCATGATAAGGAATGTAAAGCATGAAAGGATAATAATGTAATATCACTGACAAATACCTGAATCATGCATCACAATCATCTACCATCCCGCTATGCTAACTAACTCCATGCAATCGCTAAACCTGAAGAGATCATCAGGTCCACAGGGGACATAGAAAGATACATAAACACATGCCAATCTAGCAGTTTAATCATGCATGAGAATATAAACAGGATATAAACAAGGAATGAGACTTAATATGGCAAGAGACTACGACCAAACTGCTAACAAGTGACTATCGACAAGTGGCTACTGACAGGCGACTATGAACTGGAATACAAGAACAACTACACATAACTGAACTGCTGGATGAACAGGTGAACACGAGATCAATGGAATACCAAACCCTCGCCCCGAGTGGACTCGCAGGTTTGAACTAATCACTAACCCTTGCCCCGAGTGTGGACTCGCAGGTTAGTTCACGGTAAGGCACCCTCGTCCTGAGTGTGGACTCTCTGGTGCAAATAAACAAGTTAACATTCTCGTCCCGAGTGTGGACTCATGGATGTAAACAGATCAAGACAATCACCCTCGTCCTGAGTGTGGACTCTCTGGTACAAATGGTCAACCCTCGTCCCGAGTGTGGACTCTCTGGTTGAGGAAACGATAACAAGGATTTAGCAGTTCAAATACACGTATTCGTTCTATGACACGACTCAAGCAAGGTACTGGTGAGACAAGGTACAACGCAGTCAAGACACAAATAATGACCACTCTAACACGAACTATGATGCGAACAAGTCCAGTATAACTACACTATCAAGTTACGAAAGGTGATATACAAGCAAGCCAATCAACTGGTGAATATGGTATAAAGAACATATAAATCAAATCGACTAAAGAACTAAAATAATAACATGATAAAATAGATCTATAACATATAATAAACTGTAGAGGGAGGCAAGGTATCTTCCCTGGTGGTAGCACGAAGGACCATCAATATACCGTCAACTGGTAAGCCATAAAGTCCAAATCTCACAACTGTCTCCGAAAGCTGAAACAGACATTGCCAACATTCTCAGAATAGTCAATTTAGCTGGGATTGCCTATCCTTAAGTCCAATTCTGGACACAGGGGCAAAACGGTAATTTTGGGTCAAAACGGTGTCCGCCGTTGGACCTGCTTTGCACCGAAAAGTGTGCCAGAGTCAACGGTCTCTAAAGTCATCAAACTACATGTCTACAAATTTTTTTGATGATACAAATCCAACGGTATGTCTAGTTTTGGATTCCGGTGGACCGTGCACGAAATCGCCTGTTGAGTTGGATCGTGGGGCCCCTAAAACGGCAATCCGGTCAACTGTCTCAGAATCAGACCAAACTTTCCATACAGGACCAAAAAAAAGATATGGTCCTTGGCACAATTTTTGTCTCGATCTGACGAACGTGCACAAAGTAATTGGGAAATTTGCACAGAGGTCGATACGGTGAATTTCGACGGATACGCATCAAATTTATCGCGCACATGCAACCAATTTGAATTCCGTCAAAGCCCACACGTCCGCGAAGCCATTATGCACCTATCAATGCTTTCGGTTTGTGACCACGTCGCCCTGTTTGGCGGGACGCACGTCATACCAGAGAGTTTTATTGAAAATTCACAGTTTTGAAAACGAGTTTTTGTCAATATTTGGGATCCGATTTCTCGACGCGTAGTCAATAAAATCGAGTTCTGTAAATTGGGTTGTGAAGCCCTATAGGTTTTCTAGGTCTGTATTTAGTTTGTTTTTGAAAATGCCTACTGGTTGGTTCAACAACAGCCTTCCAAGTTGGGTTCTAAAATAGTTTTAATACTCTGTTTTCGATAGTTTTTCCTGAAGTTTCAGGAATTTCTACAATTTATTTAAGGCAAACCAACCAATTCCAATTGAAGGGAAGGATAGGGGGTTTTCTAGACAACACGTAGAAATTTATAGAACTGAATTTTGTTGAAGGATCATGAAAAAAATGTACCGCGAAGGACTGTTGTTCGCTGCCATTGCTGCCACTGCTGCGGCTGTGTCCTGTCGACCCCGTGCGTGTGTCCGGCCATCTCTGGCGGCCGTGGCGACGGCGGGCGGCACGTCCAGGGTCGGGGAGGCTGTCAGGGGTGAGGGGGAATGGTGGCGTAGTTTTGGGTTAGGGTTTTTGTGTTTCCTCTCTCTCGCTTCTCTCGTTATATAGTATATGTACTATCGGTTGCTCTATTTTATGAAGGGGATGGGCTCATTGCTGTGGGTCTGGGGGTTTTAGCTCGGGTGGGGAGCTTGGAAGCTCGGCTAGGATTTGGCTGGGCTGGACCTGGCCCGACTGGGCTTCGGCCCGAGCTCAGCTGGGCTGGGATTGTTAGTTATTTTCTCTACTCATCTATAATTCTCTCCATTAATATATATATATATATATATATATATATATATATATATATATATATATATATATATATATGTATGATGACTATATACACACCAAATAATATATATACATACAATCAAGATATATTATCACCATGTAACATATATGTGCAACCAAGATATATTATACATATATACAATCATCATTTATAATTATTAATTTAAATACTAAGATTTATAATTAAAATTATTGGAAATATATATGAAGCACATCGTTTACCATTTATGAACATATTTATACACAATATATATATTGCCTATGTAAATGCCAAAGTCGAAATATCATTCTACAAGAATATTATCATATTTACAAGAATAGTAACCTAATAGCAAGAATATTTATGATATAAATTATACATATATAACAATCATTTCCAAAATGCTTTCTAAATCACTAAAGCAAAATGCCAATACAACATACATCTATATGGTCGTCTCTGAATATACTACCCGACTACGTGGGCTTGGACTTGGTTCGGGTCCGGTCCGGACTAGTTCGGTACAACCGGGTCTTCTGCAAGTTAATAAATCTAAATAATAAATAATTAAAACGTCTTTAGAAGTTAGGTCGCAACTTGGCCTGATTTTCCTAGTTAGGACACACTTATGGCTTGGCATTCCCCTACCATGGCTAAACACTAGTCAAAGCACGCTACTGCACTATCCGTGCCATAATTCCTAGCCATCTTGTACTTCAAAACTCTACTATGGCTAAAGTCATCTACCGTAATAATTAACTAAATAATTATTTAAAAAATCATAAAATCACCATTTAAATCAAATAAATAATAATAATAAATATTTCAAAATTTTACGGGAAGAGGAGTTACACGGGTCCAGGCCATGGGATGGAAGGAAGAAAAAGGAAAAAAAGAAAGATGAGAAAGGAATAAGGGTTGTGGGCTAAGTTCAATGGGCCGGGTCTAAACAGTAAGTGGCCTGTTATATTTTTAAATTCTATTTTTGGGAATAGGCCATAAATATATAATGTATGCAGATATATACTTATACTGTTATACATATATACTGTTTAATTAACTATTATATCATTATTGTTTTGGTATTATTATTAGTGTTATTTTATCATTAAGTATTATTATTTTTATAAATAAATTATTTTAATATTCCTAAATTATATTTGTAACAAATAAATGTTTTGGGCTTCATTTTGGGCCTTAGTTTGGGCATGAGCCTATGAGCTTATTTTAATGTATATCCATATAAATAGTTTGAAAATTTTATAAAAATATGCTATATATTAGAATTTTGCAAAAGAAGTATATATATAGGTATTTTTAAAATAGTATATATCTACCAGTCTATTTTCTTAATATGGATTCTCATATAAATATAAAAGATTTCTCTTGGTTTTTAAAATACCTATCTAAATATTTTGACTAATATAAATATAGTTTTCTACTATTATAAATATTTTCTAAAGTCATATATATTTATTTATACAGAATTCTCTTTCATTTCCATCTTGATCGCGACTAGTTATACGTTTCTATTTTTTGTGATTCTGACTACTTCATATACACCCTAGGCTAATCAGACTGTCCCGGACCCAATGACATGGTTTGTTCCATCATTAGAGGCCATCTTGCATAGTTATGACATCTACGACTATTATGTGCCAGCATGATCAAGTCATGTCAACTGTAACTTATTTGAGAAGAGTACACTATTGCTTTATGTTCTTATTACATTATAATTAATGATATTTTTTATGTTTTATTGAGTATCCAGTTGAGACGCAATTGTAACGTGATAAGCTTGTTGTATCATTGTTCGTTTATTGATTGTTTAGTGAGTCTGGAGGGAAAATGCTTAGTAGATATGTGAACAAAGTCCAATGATTGTTATTGTGGATAGCTAAGTCATACAACGCATGTATGGGTTAGCGGTACATTTTTATTGTGGATAGTCATCTATGATGTGTCGTATTAGCCCAAATCGTTCACATGTCAAAAAGTATTTCAAACATACTGTCTGTTTACTTGTACATATTCATTGCTAGTTGTCTCATTCATACATGTTCTTGCCAGTAGTTCTTGTACATGTTTATTGTTTTCAGTTCATATACATATCTCTTTATTCTTTTGTATTAAATTACTATTGCAATAGGGTTGTACTTTGCTCCTTTCTTGACCCGATCGTTGCAGGTGAACCCACAGTCTTGATAATTAAGATAAATGGCGACAATGCACATCTGCCTTGCCATTGTAAGTCATTGAAAATTATTCCAACTATATCCATAAGAATTTCAAAAGAACTTCTAGAAAATTCAACAAGTTGATCATAATAGAAAAATGTAAGTATCTGTCATTGAATAAAGTATCAATTTTTAAAAATAAAATGATTAGGGAGAAAATGACTGAAGACAAGAGAAGTATAAACATTCTAATCTCTACTTCACGGATATACTTTGAATCAAAACTAACACAAGATCAACATATGGGTAATTGAATCAGAAAATAAACAATTCGAACTTTACGATATGATCATGATATTTAGAAAGGGCAAAAAAATAAATTTGAACAAATGATCAAGATTATGAATTGAATCCTAGGAAGACCTAACTTATCAAGTGAATAGTCTACCCACCTTTGATCCTACCTTCCTATTAAAACACAATAGTATAACTTTCTATGAAAGTTATCTAATAGGGTTTAGAATAAATCATTGGCTAAATCACGTGGCCTATTTAGCAACTTTAACTACCCGACAATCAAATTGAATAAGGGATTCCTATGGTATACCTAGTCCTAGCTATTCTCCTAAAATTAAATCAATTCTAATTGTGAATAAGCACTTCCTAGTCGCAGGCTCGCATTAGTACGACTAATATAGGTACTACCATGAGTTCGCACAATTTTGTGAAAATAGACCTGCATGGGCCACCAAAAAATTGTTACGACCCGCTCCCACTTTTCGGGATACGAGTACATATCCAGGTCCAGCCTATGCCGCAACATCGGCGATAATACGCCGTCCAGACCTAAAGTCAATCTCAAATACAATAAATCATATCTAATTGCTCATTCATAATAATTATTCAAATTACAAATCCAACACTTCATCAGAACGATATTTGGGAACAAACCCGCTAAAAGTAAAAGAACTATCTAATCTATCTAGAATCTAAAGTCGGCCTCTAAGATCTTTGTCCCCCCATATGGTCCATAGCACAAAAGTAGGAAGCATGCAAAGTCACCTGTGACGACCAAGTCAGAAAATGAGCAAAGTACAACCCTATTGCAATAATGTAACTTAATACAAAATAAGCTAGACAAATAGAGATGCAGTAGAGAATAAAAAATAGGTATATGAACTGGAAACAAAAAACATAGAACTACTGGCAAGAACATGTATGAACGAGACAACTATCAACGAACACGTACAAGTAAACAGACAATGTGTTTGAAATACTTTTCGACATGTGAACAATTTAGACTAATATGGCACATCATAGGCTATCCACAATAAAAGGGTACGAATAACCCATACGTGCGGTGTATGACATAGCTATCTACGATAACAATCACTGGGCTTTGTTCACATACCTAATAAGCATTTTTCTTCCCAACTCACTAAACAATTAATAAATGAGAAACAATACAACAAGCCTATCGTGTCACAATCGTCTCTCAACTGGATACTCAATGAGACACAATAAAGAATATTATTATAATGTTATAAGAACATAAAGCAATATTTACTTGTCTAAAATTAAGTTACAGTTGACGTGACTTGATCATGTTGGCACAAAATAGTCGCAGATGTCATAACTACGCAAGATGGCCTCTAATGATGGAAGAGACTGTGTCATTTGGTCTGGGATAGTCCGATTAGCCTGGGATCGATATGAAGTAGTCAAAATTAAAAAAATAGGAACGTATAACTAGTCACGATCAAGATATGAATCGAAGAGAATTTTGTATAAATAAATATATATAACTTTAGAAAATATTTATAATACACGAAAACTATATTTGTATTAGTCAAAATATTTAGATAGATATTTGGAAAACCCAGAGAAATCCTTTATATTTATATGAGAATCCATATTATGAAAATAGACTAATAAATATATACTAATACCTATATATATAAACCTTTTTGCAAAATTCTAATAAAAAACATATATGTTTATAAAAGTTCCAAACTATTTTTATGTATATACATTAAAATAAGCTCATAGGCTTAGGCCCAAGCTAAGGCCCAAAATGAAGCCCAAAACATTTATTTGTTACATATATATTTTGTAATATTTAAATTTTTATTTATAAAAATTATAATACTTAATGTTAAAATAACACTAATAATAATACCAAAACAATAATGATATAATAGTTAATTTAATAGTATATATGTATAGTGTATGTATATATTTACATATATTATATATATGGGCCTATTCCCAAAAATATAATTTAAAAATATATCAGCCCACTACTGTTTAGACCCGGCCCATTGAACTTAGCCCACAACCCTTATTCCTTTCTCATCTTTCCTTTTTTTTCCCCTTTTTCTCTCTTCCAGCCCATGGCCCATGGCCTAGACCCGGCACAATCTAACCCACAAAACAAAGAAAATAAAAAAATAAAATAAAATAAAATAAAAACTGAAAAAAGAAAAAAAGAAAGAGATGACACAAAAAAAGAGGGAGAGAAAGTGAATTGAGAGAGAGAAGGAAGAGGAAACACAAAAGAGAGAGAGTTAGTGAGAAGGGAAATCGAGAGAGATAGAGGGAGAGGGAGAGGGTTTCACCGGGATGCGTGCATGGGGCTTGGATCGGCGGAGGGTGGCTCGGTATTCTTCGGTCTATGGGTGTCCGCGACGGTCGACGCTACAAGGGGCGGTCATCAGGCATAGGGCAGTCAAGGTATGACGTGCAGCTTAAAGATGAGGTGGCGACCGCTAGGCCACACGATGGAGCCAGCTGTGGTTGCAAAGACCAAATCCACAGCAGATGTGCTCTGTCGGGGTCAACAGCGGCGCCGGAGGAGAGTCGGCACGACGCTGGCACGGAGATGCCGACGGCACATAAGGGCACGACGCTGGAACTTAGGGCGATGGATGCGGTCAGTCGTCTGGCACGCAGGTGCTTGCGGACGCTGGCGTGTTATGGCGTGCAGGTACGGGTGATCATCGATGTGGTACTTGCCAGATCTAGTGATGGGTTGCTCTCGATCGGTTGTGGTGACCTAATATGGGTGAGGCGGTGGTCGAGGTATTTTTTCGGAAGCACGACGAGATGATTGACCGTGGCCGGGTGCGAGGTAGTGTTGGCCGAAGAAGTGTGGAAGCCAATGATGAGGATGGCAGTAGCGGCGGTGGCTGGTTTAGAGCGACTGCGGCCATGATCGTCGGTGGTTGATGGTAGTGGTGGTGGTGGTGGAAGGTTGTCTGCGAGGGTGCGGCTAGAAGACGGTCGAAAATAGGGGTTTGGTCGGCTAGGGGCAGGCTGGCGTGGCAGATTAGGTTTAGGGTTAAGGTTTTGGCCGTGTCGGGGTTGTCCGACACGGTAGAGAAATTAGGTTTTAGGGGAATATGGTATTATAATTCGGTGTGTCAGACACGAAGATGATGTAATTGTAATAAAATAATAAAAAACAAAAGTTGGACACAGACAGGTGCACGCACGAGGAATTGTATTGTGTTTGAGGAATTTTTGTGGAGACAAACAAGGGGAACTTCCCTATATATAGGAGTAGGGTTTCCCTAATTAGGGAAGGTATATGATTCAATGAACTAAATCCTTCCATGAATTAAACCAATCAATTAGATTGTAAATAAAATAAATTGATAATAATAAATCAAATAATTTTAGAATATATTTCTATTTATAAGAAAATATAATTTGACAAATCTCTTTGTCATCCAAAAATATCTTTTACAGAATTTAAAATTAAATTTTATTTTCTAATTAGAATAATATATAAAATAAAATTTTAAAACAAATTCGGAAAGTGGTCTTATAAATTTATCCACCTTAGAAAAATTTTGTCCTCGAAATTTCATAGGATACATTAGGCATGACTAAGAATATAATCAAAAGATGATACAATTAATTATCAAAATTTGTCAGCAAATATAATCAAAATCTAGGAAAAGATGCGAATTGGCACGATTGAAATATAATCAAAATAGTACAGTCGCGATCAAAATCGTTTAAGAATGATCAAATAGAAATAATTTTGATATGATTAACTATTTAACCAAAATCATTTAGACATGATTTTAGAATCAAAATTAAGATACGTTTAGAAATCTAGTGAAAGAAATCAAAATAAGTTTAAAAGATTACTAGGAAGAAATTAAACGATGATTCTCGAATAGGAAAGATAAGAAAGAAAAGGAGAGCTATCAGTTTATTGAGAAGATGGTAATAAGACATCAAATCAATTTAGAAAATTAATAGTCATATGCTAAAAAAAAGATATCACCTCTATAATATTCGAAAACTGTCACGACTCGCACCCGGAGTAGGGGCACGAATGCGTGACAGCGTCCCAGCCTACACCGCAAAAACGACATAGAACGCTGTCTAGGTCTACTATCTAACAACAATTATAATATCAAAACCTGTCGAGATGGTCAACTCCAAAAAGAGGACAAGCAATGACAATATAATATACTCAATCACAATATTCTAAGAAGGATAAATGATATCAAAAGATAAAGAAAACAAGATATAAAAATATCATCCAGAAAATCTGACACATAATAATACAAGTCCAGAGTCTCAGAGTCAGCAATATCAAATACAAACTCTAAAATAATAACATGTCAAAGTGTTATCTGGAGACAAAGTCCAGTACAAGTCTAACTTAGCTGAGCTACCACTAGTGCCTCATCGACTGGAATTACCCCTGTTAGACTAGGGTCTCCCAGTCTATGCCCACTACGTCATGAGGACCATTGTAGGTAGGACACTCGTCCTCGCCGTCATCTGTAAAATTTTGTCAATATATCCAGTCAGGATGGAACGAGCACAAATCTCCAATAACAGTTCTAGTTAGACGATAAAGAATATGTAGCAGTAAATAGAGAGAATATACAAGGTAAAGTGATACGTACATGAATATGGTAAGGCATATCAAGACTGTAAATGAGTGTAAGAGCAAAAGAACAGTGTATATCATGTACAGGAATCAAGAACTACTATCTATGTGAGTTAGCACTAGTTTCAACATGTGATAGGGTTAGGAACTTGCATGAGAATTTATGGCCTGGTTAATCATACGTGCGGTGTATGATTAACACTCATGGAAAAACAATATCATGTACGGGAAGGGTATGATCACATATCTACACTACTACTCCCCGCCCCCGACTGATACAGTGGATCCAACCATGACACATTATGACACATATTCTCTGAGAAGGTCGCGAGCCTTCACAGGAATCGTGTCTATACAATGCACAAGGAACAAGGACAAGGTTTGCACAAGATATAGCAAGGAATAACATCTCATGATGGGATCCAGACAAATACCAATCCATGTGAACAATGTGTCAAGAGAACAATGATATCTACACTAAATACAAAAAATATAGACGATATCATAAAATAAAAATATTATCAGAGAATGTACTCGCCTGATACCCTGAGCAACTGATGTGTACAGATGTCCAAACTGGAGTCACAGAGTCCTATTTAGAGCAATATAGATTATAATGAATCCAAAATTGAATAATTGATGTATACAATGCAAATCAACATAATTCTAGGTCAATCTAGGTCAAAGTCAACTCTTGGTCAACTCTGATCAATTTTCTTAGTCAACTATGTCAAACTAAGTCAACATCTAAGGTTTGGTCAACTCTCTAGGTCAACTCTAAATTAAACTAACTTACAAACTAAACGTATACCATATCACTTATATACATAACCACCTATAATGTATCACAAAGCCGCCATGCCAAACATATACTAATATTTAATGTAACTCATAAAACCTAACCCAAAGCCATATCCTCATATACATATATATATATATATATATATATATATATATATATATATATACACACACACACACACACTCAACCTTATATCCACATACATATATATATCCCTTGTACGCTATCAAATATGTATACAAGTATGACTCATACATAAAGCATGATACATTCCATGTGTTTGCGAAAAACAAAAGAGGTTTGATTTCTACAAACTGAGAAAAAGTACAAAAAGTACAATTGAAGACGATCACTTTATTCCTTGGACGATGTGAAATCGAAGACACGAGCGTTTGGAGGATGCAACAGCACTTTAGCAGGAGGTTATGATCATTCATGATCCTTTGAGACTGATTTGAAACTCCATTTATAGAGTTCTGAAAATAACTATTTAGCAGTTATTCTGGGTTGCGCGAGCTTTAGGTTGTGCGCATGTTCACTTGCGCGAGCGGTTACATGAACTACTGTGGATGCGTAGAATCGTTTGATTGAGATGCGCGTGGTTGTGGGCAGTATAATGGACACATTCTGTGAAGTTAGTGGCTTACGCGCCACGTCACCCTGTTCTGGACACTGTTTGATCACCTTGTACGAGCTTCATCAGGTTGCGCGTAGGCACAATGTAGCAACTTGCACGAGCGATTATACTAATTGCTATGGACACGTGGTATCATTTGAGTGAGATGCACGTGGTCGTGAGCAATGTAGTGGACACGTTCTATGAAGTCAGTGGCTTGTGCGCCACGTCGTCGTGCTCTGGACAATCACATTGTGCAAGCTTCATCAGGTTGCGCAGGGACGCAATGTAGCAACTTGCACGAGCGATTACACTAACTGCTGTGGACACGCGGGATCATTTGAATGAGATGCGCATGGTCGTGAGCAATATAGTGGGCACATTCTACGAAGTCAGTGGCTTGTGCGCTACATTGCCCTGCTCTGGACAATCATATTGTGTGAGCTTCATCAGGTTGTGCAAGGGCACAATGTAGCAACTTGTGCCTAAGCACAACCTTGCGCACCTTGATACGTTGTGCAAACTGTTCGCTATCATAAAATATGACCAAATCTTCTCGAGCTTCGTGTTGTACGGGATTTGAACGAATTTTCCTTGATATACGTGCTGTTTGTTGTCAGGCAATGATGATGCCATTACAGCTTCTCGAGGAGATGCGCCACGTGGCTCTCACACAACCTGAGGTCGACGCAACCTGAGATGGCGCAACCTGATATGACGCAACTTGATGTTGGCATAACCTGATATAGGTGCAACCTGATACAGCGCAACCTATTGATATGATGCAACTTGATGAGATGACTTCTGGGTGAGTAGCATAGTTCAATTTTTAGCCTCTACAAGACCCCCTTCAAAGTTTTCGAATCTTAAAAAGACTTCAAAGTTTCGAAATACTTTGAATTTAGAATGACTGTCTAGGTTGCGCTAGTCAACTCGAGCCCGGTTCTTCAGCGCAAGTTGTACGGTTTAGCCTCATTTGTAAAGCTATAAATAGTCGTACCCTTTGGATTCCTCATTCTTCATCATCATTTAGGATCCTTCAAAACCCTATTTCTTCTCCTTCTTTCTGATCTTCGAGAGTTTCCTTCAACAACTGTCAATGGACCACAAGCGCTCTGCTGCCAAGAAGGGCAAGTATGTGGCCGAGTCCTCTACACGAGCTCCACCTTCGTCACGCCGAGAAGCAGCAAACTCGGCCATGGAGGGTAAGTATCTGATCATAGACCCGATTGTCGACAACCCTATTTAGGGTTTGGCTCGATTCTGACAACGTGCGCCCACTCTTTTTAGAGTTGGACGCACCCCATAACTTGTGCCTCCCTTTTTAGGGTTTGGTTGTTGTCGACATGCGTTGTGCAGCGTTTCGAAAGTTGTGCTCTCTTTTGGGTGCAACTTGATATATTGTGCAGCATGATACGGCGCAACCTGACTACTGCGCATAGTCGCGTAACCTAATGGTCGCACAACACAAAAAGTCGTGCACTCTTAATCAAAAATATTATTATGTGCTCGGTTCATTCCCAACAATGAACCTATTTATGGGGTGCTCTTTTCCGAAACGTCTTTTTCCTTTCTTCCTCGTTAAATGTTACCCGCCCATTTATGGGGAAGACGAAGAGTTTACGGGAGCTGACCTTCACTGTATATATATATATATATATATATATATATATATATATATATATATATATATATATATATATATATATATATATATATATATATATATAAGGACATGAGGTTCAAACTCTATCTTCATTCACTCTCATGGCATCCAAAGAGAACATGAAGAAGGAGGCGAACATCAATGGCAAGGCTTCTGAGGAGAAGTCTAACCCTATGCCTGCGGCGTATTTGCTGGAAGCTGATCCGTCCCTGAGGGCGGAGAACTTCTTAGACTGTTTTGACCTGAACCCAACAGTCTTTACTCGTTCCAGTGGTGGGCCATCGTCTTTCGAAGAGCGTAGCACATTGGAACAGAGGGAAGGGTTCCTCCGTTTGATGCACCGCTCGGGAATCCACAACATGGAGGAGTTAAGTGCTGCTTTGCGTCATACTGATGACGGAAAGAAGGAGTGACATGATATGAGAGCATCATTTTCCATAATGGCCATAGCGCCTACGTCTGTAGTATCTTTCTTCTTTTTATAAAACGAAAAAGTTTGGCTTTTTTGAATCCTGGCGCGTTTAAACTGTTTTGACACGTCCTGCGCTTTAGATTTTTCTCGGTTTTGACAATATCAACTTCTGAACAACACGTGGCGCCTCACATGTGATTTCAAATCTTTTGCGTTCTATTCTTTTCGAAATATACGCCTAGAGACGCACATGACGTTCCAGCCTCAATTGTATATAAATAAAAAAGTCTGCATTCACTGTATTCTCAACTTCTTTCTAATACTTGCAGGGGACCGACTGACAAAACTCCCCAGAACTGGCATCGATGACCTTGGATGCTATGGAGCTGAACCACCTTGACACACACATCAGACAGCTCAGAACTCTTCATGTTTAAGAGGGCTTCCTCGAGATGGTAGGAAGGGCCTTTATACATGAAAGTTGGATGGTGAAGACACAGGACTAGGAATCATTTCACAAGGGTGATCTCATTCCTAATTCTCACGAAGGGTCATTGTTTCTCCACCAGTTGTATTGACGGCAACTTGTCTTCGAGCTGCTGTACTCTATCGTTCTCTTCTCGTCTTTCTGAGAGAGAAGACCAGAGTTGATTCCGTTGCCTTGCTCGCTGCTTCAGGTCGAGTCGACAAGGAACTGGCACTAACAAGAAGATCCAAAGATGTAATAGACCTCCATTTGTTGTATCAGAATGAAAACCCGAGATGTAATAGGTTTCCATTAAGATGTAACTATGTTTTTAAAGAAGGAATAAAGAATGATTTTTTTCTCCTTTATGATTTGATTTGATGTAATGATATAGAAAATAGAATTCAAAGGTAATGTGAATATGAACCCCTTTTTTTATTGATGATCCTTAAGTCAGCTGGGACTCAAAGATAGGATATCAGGTCTAAAAAGATGATATCTGTGATAATACGGATAAGATACCTTTTAAAACAGTAGTGTTTCAAAAGACAAAATTAATAATTCGGATGGACTCTACTGGGGATTTTGAGTATTTATTATCTGTGACTTTATTTACAAAAAAAGTAAATAAAAGATAATAAATATAGACCTATTCGCGAAATGAATAGAGATGAAAAAGATTAAGAAATGAGTAGTCTTGTCTTTTCGAGGAAAGGTCGCTTCGATTCTCGAGACAGACAATAAATGAAGACCTCTTCACGAGATGAAAATAGATGAATGAACGAACATGCCTTTTTGATGAAAAGTCGCTTCGGTTCCCGCGACAGACTATTTTGGCCTTTCAGTCTCTAAATAGTGCGGAACTTTTTGGAGAATGTTATCCACACCTATTCCTTCATTGCAAATGTCTTCCGAAGATGTACCTAAAGAGGCTGAGATCATCCCGACAATAGAAGCTGCTATCGACACTTCTTCTGACGAGACTCCACCACTTACCCAGCCAAAAGTGGAAGAAAGCTCGGCTGTTCCTGAACAGAAGCAGGACATTCTTGCCAAACTGATGGAACATGGAAGCACTGCCGAAGAAGAAGCTCTGAGGAAAGCCGCGTGTGAATTGTTGGTGTCATCCAACAATAATGTATTCGAGCTTCTTGCAAAATTTGTCTTCGATCAGGAGGGCTATGGTCTGAGTTGATTTTATGTATTTCCTTCTGTTTGAACTATTGCAATAAAAAGGAATTTTACTTACATCCTGATTCTCTGTGTTGATATCTCTTTCCCTTCAAACATGATATTTCTTGAGAAATTTGCCATTGATAGGCACCATGGCGACTCGACCATCCATACCAGTCAATTGATAAGCTCCGTTTGAGAAAACTTTGCTTATAATTTAGGGTCCTTCCCACTTCGCTTCGAATTTGCCTTTACTCATATTTGTCATAGTCATAGGACGTCTGACGGTTAGAACTAGTTCTCATTTTTGAAATGCTCGTACTTTGACTTTACGGTTGACAGCTTTTAATAGACGGGCTTGGTATAGCTCAATATGCTGTTGAGCTAGGAGCCGTCTCTCGTCAATCACTTCAAGCTCCTGAAGTCGAAGACGATCATTATTTTCTGTTGTGAGTTCATTAGCAATTATAATCCTTAAGGAGGGGATTTGAATTTCCAATGGTAGGACAGCTTCGCAGCCATATACCAAGGAGAAAGTGTGCAACCAGTTGGAGTACGTATCGTAGTGCGATAAGCCCATAGATATTCTCCAAGATTTTTACTCCAATTTCTTTTATTGGTATAAATGAATTTCTTGAGAAGCTTGATGATAGTTTTGTTAAATGCTTCAGCCAAACCATTTGTTGCAGGATTGTAGGCCATGGAAGCAATATTATTGATTATGTTATCATCGCAAAACTGAGTAAATTTTTGACTGATGAATTGTGGTCCATTATCATGAATAATTCGTCGAGGAATGTCGAATCTGTATATCACATGATGTTTGATAAAGTTGATGACGCTGCTTGTCTTGACTTCAGATAAAGGTATGGCTTTGTCACGACCCGCACCCGCTTTTCGGATAAGAGACGTGTCCAAGCCAGCCTACGCCGCAGAGTCGACGGTAGAACGTTGTCACGGCCATGATGCTCAAAATCACAAAATGATAACTTTATTGCTCATTCACATTTCTAAAATTTATTACCACAGTTACAAGATTTATATCTAAAAAAAAATACAAATTTCTCACAATTAATGAAAATAATACAATTACTATCTATTTCTAGGTTTTTGTCTGCAAGTACACCCGTATCTCCCAAAGCTAAGTGAAGCCACAGCTAATCTAAAAAATGTTGGTTTCCAGTCAGGAATGGAACAAGCACACAATAGAATTAACAAGACATAAAAATAACATATGTGAGATAAAAACTACAAAGTAACTGATGACATAGCAAGTGGTGAAGAAGACAAGGAAAAACAAATAAAATACAACAATCTATGTGATTTGAAATATCAGTTTCGACATGTGAACGGCTAGAGGGTAAATCCGGCACCCTGCATGTGTCATGTGCAGCTGCTATTCTCCACGAAACACGGGGGATGGGTAAGGGGTAGTCCACATGTCTACTCAGATATTTCCCCTCCTAACTACTACTCATGGACTCGAACAAGTCATGAAAACATGACAATCAAGAAATAATGTATGTAGATATCCATGACACTAATCCGTGTAACAATGTGTCAACAAAAAAGATAGCATATGCATAAACATGAAATGGAAATACTACTATGAATCGAAAGCAATCAGAAAGTGCACTTGCCTGAGGTCCTATGCTGGTGAAATCGATAATACTATTGCGTCAGAATAGTCTACTTGGTTAAGGTCGATGTGAAGAAGTCCAAAGTCGACAAAAGAGATGATTACGTTTAGCTGCGATCAAGGATAAACTAATAATTTATGGGAGACTTCTAACTTAGAGAAAGGTAGTTATTTAATTAGACAAATATATTTTAGCGAAATATACTTATGAATTATTCATTTAGAAAAAAATATATAACTTATTTTGAAAATACATAATAGCTATCCTGAGACCCATTCAAGAAAAATACATATAATATTAGAAAGTATATTTTTTACTAGTAGAATTACCTATTAGAGAAATACGTAAAATCTAGGAAACATCTCGGACAAAAACTAATTTTTAGTCAAATATAATAATAGGTCAAAACTTTATTTAAATAAAAGTAATTCAATATTATATTTTAGAACTATCTTAATATATTGATTAATAACAAGTAACAATATCAATAAAACCAATGATAAAATAATAATAATAATAGTAAAATAATGACTAACTAAGTCACTAATTACCATATTAACAATGTATTAATTAATCAAGCTATTTAAAGAATAATTATAACTAAATAAAGTAATGATTATTTCTAACCAGCCCACAGGCTCCATGAAACTAAGCCCAATATATTAGAAATATATATATAAGGCTCATTTTAGAATATATATTTTCTTACGTAAAATCCTTGGAAATGCCTATAAGGTCTATACAAATTTTATAGGAGAGTTCATAAGATACTAATTTTGAAAGCAATAATATATATATATATATATATATATATATATATATATATATATATATATATATATATATATATATATATATAAAATATATATATATATATATATATATATATATATATATATATATATATATATATATATATATATATATATATATATATATATATATATATATATTAGCCCAAAAGTGTTACATGTCTAAAATATCCAGCCATCAATATGGAGAAATTATTTGTAATCTATAGGCCATGGGCCTTAAGCCCAAACTACTATAGTTTGCTGCATATAATTAAGAACTATTAATAACAATTATCAATCATAATAAAACTAATAGGTCCAAAATACGATAAACCAACCCATAGCAATATCTTATCCAAAAATCCTTTAAACAAGTCCATAAAATTTACCATAGCCGTGTGGCAGAGAAGAGGGGACGGGTTCGGTGGCGGAGTCCTAGAGGCTCGTCGAGGAATCCTTGCCGACGCTGACAGGGCGGGGGCAAGGTAATCGAGTGGGCGACGGGGTCCACGAGCACGGTGGCGGATCGACGGAAAGCAACGCTTGAGAGCCTCTCCGGAGTCGAGGATAGCTGAATCCCTCAAGGATGGCTCGAAAAACGGAGACGACCACCAGGCGGCGTTCGGCTGACGGCAGTGAGTCCTGGTGCTTCATCGACTTGGCGGGGGTTATATGGTGGTGTTTGTACATCGCATGGTGGTTACGGTGTTGTCTAATGGCAGAGGCCTAGGGTGATAGGGTGCTTAATTATGGCGGAGATAGTGAAGACGATGGTGGTGTCAGAGAGGTTATTGAGGAGTCGGGGTGTTGCTATGGAATGGCGATGTACGGGGGAACATGGTCGCTGGAGGAACACGAGGTGGAAGAGAAGATACGGCTGGATGGCCGATGATGGTTGCGGGTTGGCCACAGGAAGTGGTTCTACAGAAAGGAAAGTCGAAGAAGGAAAGTTGGAGAGGTAGGAGGCCGGGAACGAGATTGTGTCGAGGCCGACACAGCGGTGACTACAACTGCACTGTCGGTGTTGTTGTTGGTTCGGGTGTTGCAGTGGAGGTGTGTCGGCCAGGCTGGAAGGTTTTGGTAGAGGAGATGGATGAAGACAAATTATGGTTTCACCCTCTGTGTATTATATAGATGAGTGTGTCTATAGGAAGATTCAGATGGTTTAGGTTGGAATAGGAGATGAGATAAATGTAATATAGGTAGGGATAAAGATTAGCATTGGGGAAGTCTATCATAACTACAATTAAAATAAAACATGATCAAATAGTCATATAAATTATGATATTTGTAAAAAATATTTAATCTACTAATATACTACCTTATCTTTTATTTATTTTAAAGAACTATTCCTTAAAGAATAAAATACTTGTTATTCAAATAAATTTCAAACTACACTATTCAAAATCTTGTCCAATAATTTATCATAAAATAATTTAAAAGTATTATTTGATACTATCAAATATTTTCAAGTATATTTTCACAAATTCATACTTTCTTCAAAATAAATTAGCTAACCTTTTTATTGTTTAAAATACTTATAATAACGAACCAAATAAATATATCAATTTAAATTAGCAATTTAATGTTATTAAATACGTTTTGAATATATATAAATTCAAATATCAAATAAGTTAGTTAAAGCGTCCTATAACTCAAATAATCTTGAATACCATAAATTCAAATTTAATCCATAATAATTTAAAACAATACTATATTTTGTCAATAATATTTGAAATTACATTTAGCCAAATTTAAAACTAATAATGCTTCTAAAATAAGGCTTAATACCGCCAAAAAATATTTTAAAACATATAATGATAATATTAAATCAAATAAACTTTTGAATAAAACTATTCTAATCAAATTCCCATAAATAGTCCAACTAATAATTTAATACATTAGTCTATCTTATCAAATAAATTAAGTCATGTAAATTTAAATTCAACTCAAATAAACAAAATAAAAAAAATTGGAAAGATGAGTTACACTTTCGCCCATTTCGAGAAGTAATCGGTTATAGCTAGTATAAACCGATATCCTCTAGATGACGGTAGATTGATAGGACCAATGACATCCATACCCCCAAGCTTGAAAGGGCCATGATGCAGCAGTCGGATAAAGGAACTCCGATGGTTGATTGATGAATAATGCATGAATTTGACAAGCTCGACATTTTCTTGCATATTCAATGGCGTCTGATACCATAGTGGCCAATAATAGCCCATACGCCGGATACGATCTTGTGACTTAGGACCAGGCTGATATGCAGCACATACCCCATCGTGGGCTTCACGTAGTATTTGTTTTGCTTCATCTCCCGCAAGACAGCGTTAGAGTAGACCATCAAATGTTCTTCGATAAAGGGTCTTAGAAGTATAATTATAATAAAACTGGAGTGATCGCCTACGGATTGTTATAGCTTCTTTAGAATCTTCAGGTAAAATGTTATGTACCACAAAATCGATGAAATGAGCTCTCCAATCTTCACTAATGTTATTGACTTCAGTTGTATTGTTGAACTCAATACTTGAGTTATTCTCAACGCAAAATAACTCTCTATTAGTAACGACAATCATTTGTTGCCTTTTCACTAGAATTGCTAATACGGTTGCCAGATTAGCCAATGCATCAGCCTCCGTATTGCATGCCCGACGTACATGTTCAATGAAGAAACCCTTGAACGATGTAGCCAGCCTAATTGCTGCTTCATGATATGGGACAAGATTTTGGTGCCGAACTTTATATGTGCCTCTAACCTGATTGATAATCAGTTTAGAATCTCTATATACTTCAAGATATTCAATATCTAATTGTTTATCCAATTGGAGACCAATGAGAAGAGCATTTGTCACGATCTGTACTCTTTTCGGAATACTAGTGCATGTCCAAGCCCAGCCTACGCCGCAGTATCGGCGGTAGTATGCTGTCTAGCCCACAACAAACAAAGTACACATAAATGCTAACTGCTTATTCACAACAACTAAATCAACTTTACAAAATTTAGGAGTTTTATATTTGAAGAAGAATATAAGCTTTTACAATTATAGAAAACTACCACACAACTAACTAGTCTTCTATGGTTTGGCCTTCGAGTCTCTATCTCCCCCTCGTATGGTCCATAATGCAAGAGTAGGCACGTCAACCTCACCTATAACAACGATCCAGTCAGGAAAGGAGCAGAGTACAACCATATTGCAATTAATGTTGTTAGTCCAAAATAAGTTAGAACAATGAGAAACAATAATGACAAGGGTATATAAAGAACTAGCAAGAGATGAGCTAACAGGATATGAACAATCAAGATATGAACTATCAAGATATGAACTAGTAGAATGTAACTAGCAAGGTATGTACTAATAAGATATGAACTAACAAAATATGAACTAGAACTAGATAAAGGAAAAATAGGAACAACTATGTGTGTGTGAAATACCTTTTAATACGTGAACGGTTGGGCTAGTACGGCACATCATATGATGGCTATCCACAATAATAGGGAACGGCTAACTCATACGTGGGGTGTATGACTTAGCTATCCACAATCAAAATATTTGGGTTTGTTTATGTACTTACCGAGTATTTCTTCTTCCGACTCTCTAACAATCAATAACGGTCAATGTTATACTAAGAAGGATACAATAACTATGGTGTCACAATCGTGTCTCAACGAAATATCAAGCAATGTCTCAACGGGATATCAAACAAGGAAATGATAGAGAAAACATTATAATGAACTAAAATATAATGCAATATTGTACTTGCCTGAATCCTTGCACGAACCGTAGTCACAAGTCGAGGACGAAGGAGTTGCCAATCTAGAAGCTGTCAACCTATAACACATATCGCACCACGAACCATGCACGAAAACCACAAATCAATTCTAATGTTCTAGTTCTAAATTCATAGAATAGTGGCTAGTTGGGTTACTAATCTAATAATAATTAATTCTAGAATAAATTACTTAAAAACATCATTTAACCTAACAATAATCTAAATATAATCTAAACATGCAAGTTTGGCCATCAAAATTCATGTTTCTAATTTTTGAAAATTATGTCACGCAAATCGAGGTGTGCCGTTGACTATCTTGCCAAACATTATGAACTCTAGATTTTGAAAGCACACCTTGGTAGATTTCAGCACCACAAGTGCGCTGGAATCAACAGTGCCGCAAAATCACGCTTTGGTCAAAAGATATCGTCGTTATGGCTAATCGTGACCAAAACGGTGATCAATCGATCAATTCTGAGTTCAACAGAATAACTAAAATATTAGATGAACGAAATAATTTTTGGAAAAAATATATGTCGTACTCTGTGTTAGCTTTCCAAAACTTTAAACGGATCATGATTTTGATTTTCGGTTCTCCCGGAATATCGAAAACACCGAAACGTGTCAAATTTTGGACAACTAGCACTCTACGAATTTTGAAGAAATTTAGGAATAATATATACGAAAATAAATTACATATTTAGAAAGTTTACCTCGAGACAAATCCAATAAAAAAGGCACGCTAAAATCACGTCGGGGTTGACGATAATCGCCTCGGGAAGTCGAGATCTCTACTAGAACTCTCTCTCAAAAAGGCGGCTGAAATTTCTAGGTTTTCGTGAATTAATATCATATATATAGGAGAGAGAGGCGGTGCTGACTCATTCTGGCTCCGACAGGTGGGCCAGGGGGCACTGACTGGATGCTGATTGGCCTGCTGACTGGATAAATGCTAATTTAAATTCAGAAAATAATTTAAAAATCATTTGAAAGCCAAATAAACTCAAATAAAATTCCAAAAATTCCAGAAAAATTCTAGAAAATTCTAGAAAATATATTTAACCTTCTAGAATATAAATAAAATGATTTCCCTCATATTAGTTCCAAATATCCTCATAATAAATATTGGAAGCCTTTAAAAATATATAAATCTTAATAAATAAATACTTAAATACTCCCAAAAATTATGGAAAAATTCTAGAAAATATAAAATAGCGTAATGAACCCTAAAAAAATATTTGTGGTCAATATTTGCTCTTAGGCTAGCACAATAAATTCCAGAAGTCCTAGAAAATATATTTTTTCTATATTTTATTGTCAAAGTAATTCCAGAAAATACCAAAACAAAATCCAAAAAAATTTAGAAACTAGTTTTTGAGGTTCTAGAACCTAAATAAAATACTGGGTCCCAAAAATAACCCCAAATGGCTATATAGTAAATCATAATCAAATAATAATTAAAAAAATTAGGAAGTGGGCTTACAAATCTACCCACCTTAAAAAATTTTCGTCCTCAAAATTTCGGAAGATACGATTAAACATCTAGATAAGATTAGGAATCTAGCAGAAGAAAATCAAATAGGTTTTAAAGATTGCTAGGAGCCAAATAACATTCCAAAAATAAAAGGATAAGATAAAAAGGTTCAAGAAATAAAGGAGAAGAATAAGAAATAAATCAATAGTCATATGTCGAAAGGATGTAGTCTTTATAATATTCAAAAACCATATGTATATATGAATTCACTTTACCGAAAATTTATGCCCCGCCAGTGTACATCTGGCTGCAGTAAACCCTTGGTATCATGACTCAAATATAATATGGTATCGAACACTCTATCAACTCTATCCAATATTGACACAATAAATCAAAGGATCAAATAATGCAACTAGGATATAGTTTTAGTAATATTTGACAACCTATGCTTACTTGAAATTATCTTAACTTAGGGGTCATGCCACGCCAGTGCGCTGCTGGCTGTCGTGAACCCGTAGTATCAATAATTCAAATAAAAGGGGACAGTGCGCGTCTGCCTGACCATTGTAAGTCATCAAAAATTATTTCAACTATATCCATAATAATTTCAAAGGAACTTCTATAAATTTAAACAAGTCGATCATGATAAGAAAATGTATCTGTCCTTGAATAAAAGTATCAGTTTTGAAAATAAAACGATCGCAAAATGAACGAAGATGACTTAAATTAATATATAGATAATTGAACAAAGATTAGAAATTTAAAATAAAATGATTGCAAAATAGTTTTGAAAATAAAACGAGATTTAGAGAAGGCAGAAGATAAAATGGCACAAATGTTCAAAATTAGGAATTGAATTCTATGAAGGCCTAACTTACCAAACGTATATTCTACCCACCTTGGATCCTACCAACATGTAAAAACAAAATAACATATTCTCTTAGAAAAATTCCTCGATTTATCCATGCCGAGACTTCAATAAATCATTTGTTAAATCACATGGCCTATTTAAATATCTTATCTATCCAAGGGTCAAATTGAATAAGGGACTCCTAGTCCTATTCATTCTCCTAAAATCAAATCAATCCTAATTGTGAATGAGCATTTCCTAGTCGCAGGCTTGCAGTAGTAACACAAATATTGGTACTACCACAAGTTCGCATGATTTGCAAAAATGGACCTGCATGGGCCACCACAAAAACTTGTCACAACCCGCACCCGCTTTTCGGGATACAAGTACGTGTCCAAGCCCAGCCTACGTCGCAGTATCGGTGGTAGTACGCTGTCTAGCCCGCAATAAACAAAGTGCTCATAAATGCTAACTGCTCATTCATAACAACTAAATCAACTTTATAAAATTTAGGAGTTTTATATTTGAAGAAGAATATAAGCCTTTACGATTATACAAAACTACCACACAACTAACTAGTCTTCTATGGTTTGGCCTTCGAGTCTCTATCTCCCCCTCGTATGGTTCATAGCGCAAGAGTAGGCACATCAACCTCACCTATAACAACGATCAAGTCAGAAAAGGAGCAGAGTACAACCATATTGCAATTAATGTTGTTAGTCCAAAATAAGTTAGAACAATGAGAAATAATGATGACAAGGGTATATAAAGAACTAGCAAGAGATGAGCTAACAGGATATGAACTATCAAGATATAAACTAGTAGAATGTAACTAGCAAGGTATGTACTAATAAGATATGAACTAACAAGATATGAACTAGAACTAGATAAAGGAAAAATAGGAACAACTATGTGTGTGTGAAATACCTTTTAATACATGAACGGCTGGGCTAATACGGCACATCATATGATGGCTATCCACAATAATAGGGTACGGCTAACTCATACGTGGGATGCATGACTTAGCTATCCACAATCAAAATATTTAGATTTGTTCACGTACTTACCGAGTATTTCCCCTCCTGACTCTCTAACAATCAGTACGGTCAATGTTACACTAAGAAGGATACAATAACTACGGTGTCACAATCGTATCTCAACGAAATATCAAGCAATGTCTCAACGGGATATCAAACAAGGAAATGATAGAGAAAACATATAATGAACTAAAACATAATGCAATACTGTACTTGCCTGAATCCTTGCACAAACCGTAGTCACAAGTCGAGGATGAGGGAGTTACCAATCTAGAAGCTGTTAACGTATAACACATATCGCACCACGAACCGTGCCCGAAAACCACAAATCAATTATAATGTTCTAGTTCTAAATTCATGGAATAGTGGCTAGTTGGGATACTAATCTAATAATAATTAATTCTAGAAGAAATTATTTAAAAACATCATTTAACCTAATAATAATCTAAACATGCAAGTTTGGCCATCAAAAGTTATGTTTCCAATTTTTGGAAATTATGGCACGCAAATCGAGACGTGTCATTGACTATCTAGCCAAACGTTGTGAACTCTAGATTTTGAAAGTGCACCTTGATAGATTTCAGTACCACGAGTGTGCTGGAATCAACCGTGCTGTAAAATCATGCTTTGGTCAAAAGTTATCGCCGTTATGGCTAATCGTGACCAAAACGGTGATCAACCGATAAATTCTGAGTTCAACAGAATAACTAAAATACTAGATGAATGAAATAATTTCTGGAAAAAATATATGTCGTAATCTGTGTTAGCTTTCCAAAACTTTAAACGGATCATGATTTCGATTTCTGGTTCTCCCGGAATCTCGAAAATACCGAAACGTGTCAAATTTTGGACAACTAGCACTCTACGAATTTTCAAGAAATTTAGGAATAATATATACAAAAATAAATTATATATTCAGAAAGTTTACCTCGAGACGAATCTAATAAAAAAAAGGCACGCTAAAATCACGTCAGGGTTGACGACAATCGCCTCAGGAAGTCGAGATCTCTACTAGAACTCTCTCTCAAAAAGACGGCTAAAATTTCTAGGTTTTCGTGAATTAATAACATATATATATATAGGAGAGAGAGAGGCGGTGTTGACTCATTCTGGCACCGACAGGTGGGCCAGGGGGCGCTGACTGGATGCTGATTGGCCTGCTGACTGGGTAAATGCTGATTTAAATTCAGAAAATAATTTAAAAATCATTTGAAAGCCAAATAAACTCAAATAAAATTCTAAAAATTCCAAAAAAATTCTAGAAAATATATTTAACCTTCTAGAATATAAATAAAATGCTTTCCCTCATATTAGTTCCAAATAGCCTCATAATAAATATTGGAAGCCTTTAAAAATATATAAACCTTAATAAATAAATACATAAATACTCCCAAAAATTATGGAAAAATTCTGGAAAATATAAAATAGCGTAATGAACCCTAAAAAATATTTGGAGTCAATATTTGCTCTTAGGCTAGCACAATAAATTCCAGAAGTCCTAGAAAATAGATTTTTCTTCTATTTTATTATCAAAGTAATTCCAGAAAATATCAAAAAAAAATCTAAAAAATTTAGAAAATAGTTTTTGAGGTTCTAGAACCTAAATAAAATACTGGGTCCCAAAAATAATCCCAAATGGCCATATGGTAAATCATAATCAAATAATAATTAAAAAATTTGGAAAGTGGGCTTACAGTGTTGTATTCAGCCACATTATTGGAATATGATTCATCTAAAGAATAAGCTCTTTGAATAGCTAATCCTTCTGGCGAGACGAGGACGATTCCAACTCCAACGACAATGGCACCTTTTGGTCCGATTCTGGATGCACCATCAAAGAATAGACGCCAGGTAAGAATTTTTTTCTGAAATCATGTTGGATTCCAAAGTTTCGTCTTGAATCTCGTCGTAGAGTTTAGACGTTTCGGGAATTGGATAAGCTGCCGGAAAGTCAGCAAGAACTTGACCTTTAACAGACTTTTGAGGAACATAAACCATATCATATTGTGCTAACAATATGGCCCATGTTGTAAGCCTGGAATTGAGTGTACTGGACTTCTTCATCAAGACCTGGAGAGGGTTAACTCTAGAAATAACATGAATAGTTTGGCCAGTGATATAATGTCTCGTCTTTTGAACAGCAAACATCAAAGCTAGACATTTTTTTTCTACTTGGGTTTATCGATGTTCAGCTCCAATCATCATACAGCTAAAATAATAGATAGCATGTTCATGACCTTCTTTATTCTTCTGAGCTAATAAAGCACCTAGTGAATGGTCCATTGCTCGAATATACATCAGGAAGTGTATTCCTGAGACTGGAGGTACTAGAACTGGAGGGTTCATCAAGTACCTCTTTATGTCTTCAAATGCTTGCTGACATTCTTCAGTCCAAATAAAAGACACACCTTTCTTCATGAGTTGAGTGAACGGTCTACAGTGTCCAGAGAGATTTGAGATGAATCTCCTGATATACGCAAGTCGTACCTAGAATCCTCGTAGCACTTTTAGGCTGCGTGGAGGATGCATCTCTTGAATGGCTTTGATTTTCTCAGGGTCAATATGTATACCTTTAGAGGTAATAACGAATCCAAAAAATTTACCACTAGAGACTCCCAGGAATGACTTGGTGGGATTCATCTTGAGTTGATGCTGGCGTAATAGATCGAATATAGTTCTCAAGTCTTGAATGTGGTCTTCCTTTAGACGACTTTTGACAGCAACATCGTCTACATAGCATTCAGCCATCTTTCACAAATAATCACGAAAGATAGTACTCATGGCCCGCTGATAAGTTGTACCAGCATTTTTGAGACCAAATGGCATAACAGTGTAGCAATAAACTCCAAGAGGAGTGCGAAAAGATGTATTTTCTCATCTTCTGTGTGAAACCCAAATTTTTTGGAATTGTTAATTGTTGGATTTTATTTGTCTGTAGCGTAATCTTATTATTATTATTATTATTATTATTATTATTATTATTATTATTATTAAAGTCGGATTAGGAAAACATTATTTTTAAAATTAATTATTGGATTTTTTATTGTGGCCTGTCCCGTTCCAGTGTCCGGGGTCCGACCCCGAACTCGAACCAGACTTCCGTTTCCTAAACCCAACTTTGATCTTTTTCTTTTTTTAAATCCTGATTTATATATATATATTTTAAATATATATATATTATATATATATATATATATATATATATATATATATATATATATATATATATATATATATATATATATATATATAATATATATATATATAATATATATATATATATATATATATATATATATATATATATATATATATATATATATATATATATTTAAATATATATATATAATATATATAATATATATATATATATATATATATATATATATATTATATATATATATATATATATATATATATATATATATATATATATATATATATATATATATATATATATATATATATATATATATATATATATATATATATATATCATGGCAGGAAAGAATAAAAATAAAAAAAATCCTAAACCCATTCTATTTTTCTCTACTATTTGCTCCCCACGTGGACCAGCTCCCCACGACTTATTCCCTACTCCTTTTCCTCAGCACCCTCTCCTCCACACAAATCACGTCCTCCTTCCACTATTCTTCAACCACCTCTCCTTATACATTCCCACTCTTCCCACTTCTTCCCTCACTTCCACTCCAGAGCACTCCACAGGAATCATAGCCCAAATCTCCTTCTCCTTTCCTACATTAATTCCCCATCTCATTCTCCCCCAAATTCCCAAATTCCTAGCCGATCCGAGCCTTAGCCCCGTGCCCGGCATCTGTGAGCAACGCCGGCCGACCTTCCAACGGCCTCCGCCCGCCGCTCGACCCCCGTACGGCCCGTTTTCGTCGTCCAGCGCGTCCCCGTGCGGCCTGCTTCCGCCGGTCAGCGCGCTTCTCACACGACCCCAGCCCGTACAGCAGCGCATCCCCGGCCTGCATCAGCGTCCGCGTGCTCCCCGCGTCACGTTGCCATCTCGTACGTGCGTTTCTCGTGAGACGCCGCTGTCCTCGTACACTTCCTGCGCGTGTACGGTGTTCGTGTTCGTGCTCGTTCCCGTGCACACTCTCCGCGTGCGTGCCAACGTTCTGTCCCGAGTCCGAGGCTTCCCCTCGGTACTCCTTCGTGCAACCCAGAGGTATTTTCCTTTCTCGCAGGAACTCTGTTCCCGGAAGCTCCTGTTCCAGACTATTAATCAGAACCAATAATGATAGGAACTATTTCTCATTCTGCCAATTGACAGAATAATCTCTGTCAATTGGGTTAGGCTAGAAACCATAATAAACTTGGATCAAGAATAATTTGGTTAATTAATTAGTTGGTGTATTGGAAGTTGTTTGTATTTAAGGTTGGTGTAATAGTGTCGTAGTGATGGTAATATTGGATTCGTGAGTACTAGTGCTAATTAGTATATTTTAGCATAGAAACAACGATTTAGTTAGATTTAATAATGTTAGAATTATTAAGATTATTAATAATTAGGTTTATGTTTATTTTAATAATAAATTAGTACTAAGTATTTCAAAATTAATATATATATATATATAATAGTTATAAAAGAGTTTTTATATAGAAAATGTTTCTAGATTATATGTGAGTAATTTTATAGTCAAAATACTATTTATCTATTTATTTACTAAAGTTTATTAAAAATTATAATGGATATTTTTATAGTCAGAAAACTTAGATTTTGGTTAAAAGGGGTTTTATTACAAAATTAGTTTTGATAGATAGTTTTACTAAAAATATTATTTAATATTTAAAAGGTTATTGTATATATAGTTTCTCTCTAAATAAGTACTCTATATAAAGGGTATATATTTTTATACTAAAAATGTTTTGGTTTAAAGTGTTTCAGTTTCGTATAAAGATTAGATTTTAGTATAATTAGTAATAATATAAAAGATAAGTATATAATCCCGTTGTTTTGGTAAAAGCTTTTAATAGACTAAAAAGGATTATTTTGCCACATAGTATTGTTGCTTAATTTTTGGGCGGTCTTTAATAATTAGGTTAATGGTTAAGATAGAGCCTGGTCTAGTCTTATGATAACTGTCGGCTTTCTGTTTGGACCGCTTCACGGCACTCAGAGCTCGCCTCAGCCTTATTAATTTAATTTAATTAATTTGCTGTAAGGGCATAAGCCCAGTTTTTCCTTTATTTTTCTGTGGCCCTGTATTGCGTAGCTTTGATTTTCTATTTCTTTTCTGAGTTGGTTATTTGCGTAGCTAGACGTATAAATTATAAGTGGATATTAATTACTTTGTAAAAAATTAAAAAGATTTTCTCATATTAAGTTAATGAATAAAGATTTCTAATAATTTAACAACTTCGTGTTTTATCACTTAAAAGACCACTTAGTTTTATATATATTATAAAAATACAAAGTTTTGCGAAATAATCAAAAAATGCAATTTTTCCCAATTAATCATTAAATTGGTTCACTTCGTTAATTGATAACAATTGTAGCTCATGACGATAGACGGATTTTGGTAGTTTAATTAAATAACTTAAAAATTGGACTAGGACCTGCTTCTAGAAATTGTAACTAGCACACCTAGATTTGGCTCATCTATGTTACTAAGTCAGGATTCTTAACTGTAGGGTTTCGAGGACGTATTTGACTTCCTCCCCGGTACCGACATCCTATTCCAGTCATTAAACAAAGGTAAGTTAGGTTATGTTTTCTTGCATTTTATTTAGTAATTATCATGTTGTATGCTTAAACCACATTGCTACATGGAACTCTCTCCTTGAGTTCGATTATTGATTGTGGGGATATTGGGGGAGTAGTGTAGCGTTTATGACCAATACCCTCATATTGCATTATTGCGCGAGCTTACCCCTCTTACACACGGGGATAAGCTATATCGCATCGCTAGGATGCTATTGTACATCTCAAGCCGGTCATAGACGTTACCTATTCAAATCACATTGTTTCAAATACTGAATTGCTGAAAATTGCTGGAAAATATTGTTCAAAGAATTTCAACTGTTTAAAATTGCATCTTTCTATTATTATTTAGAATGTCGGATTATGTACTCGTACTTGCTCCTTTCCTGACTGGATCCCTCCCCAATAGGTGATGTTGATGATGCTGAGCTATTGTTCAATAGCTACTATGACCCGGTATTATATCCTGTGGTGTTGCCAGAGTCCCCCTTGGAGGATCCAGAACCTAAGGCCGATGAGCCGACCGTTTAGCTAGTTGTTTTCCAATTATCTAATTTTATTGTATTGGAGTTTGTAGATTTTTATTTCAGTATTTTATTTCAGTACTTTTAGTTTTAGTTTGTACTTTTCAATTGTTGATAAAAAGTTTTTTTAAATATTCGTAAGTTCGTGTCGTGACAAGTGTAAATAAATGTTGTTGTGAATACCTGCATATAGAAACAGCTTACTGCCGCCGTCTCACAATGGTGCAGGCTGGGCATGATCTGATTCGACCCAACAATTTGGGATCGGGTCGTGACATGTTTTTAGTGGTGGCCCATGTAGGTCTAAAACAACAACTTAGGTAAATATATCTAGAAACAATTAGAACACTAGAACATTGATTTGTCACAACATAGGTCCGAATATATATATATAAATATTTTTGTTTGATTATAGACTGGTAGGATACCTTGCTTATATATTGCATCCTAAACCTTCCAGAGTATGGCCAAAGGAAAGACCACCCACTTATGCCCTGCTGACGATGAGGTGTCATCTACCAATCACACCCCACCTCCTCAAGCACGCCCGGACCCTCCTTCTTTGCAGCTAACTGACCGTCCCCATGCTGCACCAGCACCCCGTGCCGTTTACGCTACTACAGCTCAAACGACAGAACCTGCACCTCCACGAACTGAGCCGCAGTCCCCTGCGGTAGTGCCCGCACCAGCTGCCCCACCAGTACCGGTGGACCCCACCGAGCTTGTAGGCCTACTACGAGGAGTATGGAGGCCCAGAGAGCCCAAGCTGAAGCCCATCGCGAACAGACCGTGATCATGAGAGAAGGCATGGAGAATGCCCACAACGTGGCTATGGCTGCCCTCAAGAGAGGAGGAGCAGCTCAATCGGAACCAAGACCTGCTCAGGTAAACATAAATCTAAGAGTTAATTTATGTATCATTAAGGCCATTCAATTTGATAGGAGACATATTATTATGAGAAGGTCGACAATATCGAGAACTTTAAGAAGCAGGACCCTCGACCCTTCAAAGGAACCGAGGGAATCATCTATGACGACGAATAGCTCGACAACATGGAGCGTCTCCTCAGCGTCGCTCGACTACCCGACGACCTCCATGTCGAAGCAGTAGGACTCCAGCTGCGAGATGTAGCAAGCACCTGGTATCAGAATAAACTCTGACTCCAGGACAAGCAGCTTGACCCGGACACCTTCAAGAGGTTGTTCCGCAGAAAATTCTTCCCAACATCAGAGTTGCGGGAGATGGAAAGATAGTTCCAGGATCTGAAGTAAGAAAATATGATGGTTGGAGAGTATGCGGCATAGTTCGGCCGACTTAGCCGCTTTGCCAAGAACTTGGTTGCTGACTCCGCGGATCGTGCTGAGAGATTCAGGTATGGACTAAGGGAAGATACTCGCACCCCTGTGATCGCAGACGATGCTAAAACGTACGAAAAGATCCTGATACGAGCTCATGATGTGGAGAAGAGCCAGTCTCCTCGTTCAAAAAGGGAGTATCCTGGAACTAGCAACTTCCAGGGTAACCAGAAGAGGCCCAACGTTAACAACTACAACAACAATAGGCCTCCTCGCCACCAGCAGTAGCACCATCAGACAAGGACCAGTGACAGAGCGCCTCAGAAGCAGATCCCTGTCTACGACTTCTGCAAGAGGCCAGGACATCATGCGAACATCTACAGGAAGAAACTAGGATACTGCCTAGTTTGTGGGTCTGCCACCCACCAAGTGAGGGACTGCCCCACAGCATTCACTCAGACCGGAGCAACTCAGCAAAGAGCTCCTCTACCCACTCAACAACAATGATTCGGGCAACATCAGCAGAAGGCCGAACGAGCTTTTATCCTAGCAGCAGACGAGCAAGAACAAGAGCAGGAACCCCCGTTGATGTCATCACAGGTTCCATTCATGTGTTTCCACATCCTGCTCTAGCATTACTTAATTCGAGTGCATCATACAATTTTGTATCATCAAAGTTCATTTCTGTACATCACCTAGTTACAAGATTTAGCAAAATGATATATAGAGTTATGACCGGTGGTGGACCCATACCCATCACCGAGATATGTAACTGTCCCATAACAATCTCAGGCCACAAATTCTTAGCACCCTTACTTGAGATGCCCTTACCCAACTATGATGTAGTCCTAGGGATGGACTGGTTAAGTGAGCAGCATGCGCTGATAGATTGTCACAGAGGATGTATAATCTTCAGCCCACCAGGAGAACCGGAGTTTGAAATCTCTCGAGCTCCGGAAGACATGAAGAGTGTTACCTACTCCTCTGTCACCGAAGAACCCAGGCCTCCTCACCCTATCATAGCAGAATTCATGAACGTCTTCCCTGATAGTCTTCCGAGATTGCCCCCAGATCGAGGTATGGAATTCACCATCGACCTAGTTCCCGATTCTTCTCCTATTTCTCGGGGATGCTACAGAGTCAACCCTAAGGAGCCAAAGGAGATGAAGGACTAGATTGACAAACTAAAGGCCCAGGGGTTTATCAGGGATGGAGCTTCACCCTGGGGAGCGCCAGTTTTGTTCGTGTCCAAGAAGGATGGAACCGTGCGGATGTGCATTGATTACTGGGCGCTGAACAACATCACCATCAAGAACAAGTACCCTCTGCCCCGGATCAATGACCTGTTTGATCAACTGAGTGGAGCTAAGGTATTCTCGAAGATAGATCTCAGATCTGGCTACCATCAAATCAATGTCAGGAAGGAGGATATTCCAAAAACGGCGTTCAACACCAAATATGGACAATATGAATTTTTGGTCATGCTGTTTGGACTGACGAATGCCCCTGCGGTATTCATGAACCTTATGAACAAGGTCTTCCATGAATACCTGGATCATTTTGTTGTTGTATTCATCGATGACATTCTGATCTACTCGAATACCGAAGAAGAGCATAAAGAGCACCTGAGAAAAGTTTTGGGAACTTTAAGGAAGGAGAAGCTCTATGGTAAGCTATCTAAATGCAAATTTTTCTTAGACAAAGTAGATTTTCTAGGCCATGTTGTCACAGGAGAAAGAATTTCGGTAGATCCAATGAAGATAGCTGCTATTGAGAAGTGGACTGCACCAAGTTCAGTTGCAGAAATAAGAAGTTTCTTGGGCTTAGCTGGCTACTACCGAAAATTTGTAAAGAATTTCTCCAGGATTGCTGAACCGATGACGAAGATCACCAGAAAGAATGAAAAGTTTGTTTGGTCTGAAGCTTGCCAGTCAGCATTTGAGGAACTGAAGAAGAGACTTACAACGGCGTCGATACTTGTGCTACCCTCAGGTACCGGCGGTTTCTCAATATATAGTGATGCTTCCGGTAAAGGATTGGGCTGCATTCTTCAACAACATGGGAAAGTAATTGCTTACGCATCTAGGCAATTACGGACTCATAAGAAGAACTATCCCACGCATGATTTGGAGCTTACAGTGGTTATATTCGTATTGAAGTTGTGGAAGCACTTTCTTTATGGAGAGAGAGTGGAGATATTTACAGACCACAAAAGATTTAAATACGTTTTCACTCAGAAAGAGCTGAACATGCGACAAAGACGATGGCTGGAGCTGATGAAAGATTTCGACATCAACCTGCAGTATCATCCGGGTAAGGCTAATATTGTTGCAGATGCACTTAGTCGATACCCGATGGCGATCGATGTTCTTGACCAAGGAACGAAACTTGCTGGAAGACATGGAAAAGCTTGGACTGGAGATTGTACTGCCCGAAGAAGAAATAAAGAAATTGGGAAGAGAAGCCATTGTACCAGGAGCTGATTCATCAATGATGCAGTTGTAAGTGCGTTCAAGTTTGATGGACAGTGTCAAGGAGACACAATTCCAAAACGAGATGCTTTGCAAACTCAGAGATCAAGTGCTGGCAGGAATACTTGAAGGATTCTCAATCGCCAGCGACGGAGCACTGAAGCACGGTACGAGGCTTTGCGTACCAACTGGCGAACTGAGGAACGAGCTGATGCAAGAAGCGCACCAGTCGCAGTATTCCATACATCCAGGAGCTAACAAAATGTATCAGGATATGCGTACTATAGTGTGGTGGTACGGAATGAAGAAGGACGTATCCAGGTATGTAGCTAGATGCTTAATTTGTTAACTTTAGGAGCGTAAAAAGTGCTTCATAAGAATGAGTCAAAGAGATGGATCATTCCATTCAAATTGATCCACTTTACGCCAAAGAGAGGCTAATCACTTTACGCCTAAAGCAGGCTAATCATTTTATGCCCGGGTCAGAGCTAATGGTTTTATGCCTAAGACAGGCTAGCCACTTTTACGCTGGACAAAGCTGTCAAGTCTTGCATTTAATGTAAAGTCTGACATGAAGATTTAATGATGACATATATCACAGAATTCAAAGGAATTAGTTTTACACAAAGACCAATGTTGTCGTTTAGTATGTGGACTGAGCTATTTTACGCTCACAGTATGGCTTCTTTTACGCACGGAGACTATACGAGTTTTTACGCTCAAAAGTTGACGTGTGCGTAAGTTTTATTTGGGCTACTTTTACGCTCAAGGTTATTAACAACCACTTTACACGGGAAGTCCATATCAGGGCTATTTTACGCCTAGTCTACTACTTTACGCTCAGGGTATATTTGGGTTATTTTTATGCCCTATTCTTCTTCACCAACTCAGAACGTGGTTTGCCTACATGGCTTTCATGCCACGTATCTCGAAGAACGTGTGTACGTGCATCCTATTCTTACTGAAATGATGGGACACGTGTCAACGTATGCAGAGGATGACTCCAATCATGGGTGATAGTTGTTAGCGTAAAGACGGAATTTTTGCTGAGTTTTTACGCACAGGAGCCCAAGTCTATAAATAGACTGATTTTTCTCATATAACAGACAGACACAGAGAGAGAGAAGAGAATACATAGAGATCAGAGCCCAGAGACTTTGATTTTTTGGAGCATTCTTCTTCAACTTTTCTTCCAGAACAGAGTGAAGCAAAGCAGAAAAGCATTCGGCCTCGCCATCAGTGCCCAAGTGCGTCGATACCTTTCTGGTGACTTAGTTCTTCCAATTGTTCATCTTCTAGCAGTGATCTTCTTCATCATCGTATGGTCCATGGAACAAAGTGATCATTTGCAGATCAGACTTCCATAGTAATACTTCCCAGAATCAAATTTGTACTTCTTGTACTTTTTTTCGTTTTATTTTCAAAATCCGATTTCCAGGCATTTTGTTAAGTGAAACAAAAATGGCGACTCTGTTGGGGACGACCTTCTCCTCTGACGAGGAGGCAATTGCTCAATACGATGATGTGTCGATTGGATTGACAAAGAAGACTCTGGTTGTACACTTCGACCAGACTGCTTATGAAGAGATGCTCCGAACTGGGGGTGGTTCTCGCTGCTCCAATGTTCAAAAATCTCGTAATGCACAAAAAGTTTGGATTCCTAAATCCAAAATAGCTTCTGATCTCTCTGTTGCTTCTGATGGCAAGGGAATTCTTCCCACTCCTGTCGTAGGGGCTCCCGTTCGTAACGAGGCAGTCCTTACTTCAGCGTTGCACTCTAAGTGTGGCAAGTTATCTCCCGTCTGTGACGGTGAAGATAATCAGGTTTTATGCCCAGTGGGTAAAAACCAAATTTTACGCTCAGTGCATAAGAACGAGTCTCCCATTTATAATGAGGCAGACTCTAATGCTTGTGTTTCTAAGTATAAAAATAAGTCTCCCGTCTGTGACATGGTAGACACACAAAAATTACGCTCTTCGCGTAAAGGAAAATCTCCCGTCTGTGACGTGGTAGATAATCAATTTTTACGCTCTACGCGTAAAAGTAAGTCTCCTGTCTGTGACAGTGTAGATAAAATTTGCAACGATATGTTTTTACATCTAATGTGAATGTACCTAAATGAATACAGCGTAAAAATGTTGTTGGTAAAGCTTCAGTTCTACACCAACAGCCTTCTTATACTGCTCTACGCAAAGTACCAAAACTACAAATCACACGCAATAAAAATGGAGTCCTTCGTGCTCAAAAATCTTAAGATTTGCGCACACAACTCCAAACACGTAGAAATGTACAGTTTAGTTCTGCAAATGCAGCCAGTAATCTTCTTTATGCACAAGGGATTAAACGTTTTGCTACCCCAAATGTAATAAAAAAGACTACTCTTTCTACTCCTTCTGATTTACGTGAATTGCTAATGCAAAAGCGTAAAAATAGACAATCTCCCGTGACAGTCCCCCAAGAAAATCATCACTGTGAGTGTCACCAGATTGTGATCAAATGTTGTTGCTCGGCTTCCAGACGGTCAATTTTTGATCGATTGAATTTTAATGCGCCCAAACAACAAGCTGATGAGTTGTCATATGCATCAGTCAACATGGCATCTCACACCAACAGAGGACGACGTCCTAGACGGAACACGTACCAAACCCCAGGTCAACAACAATTCAACAGACTTCTTGATTCTTTTGAAGGAGTATCAGAATACTCGATCAAGAAGACAAAGACAATTGCAGACTTCTGATTCTGAAGCTGGGGGTACTCAATCTCTTGAGTTCGAAACTGATAGTGTTGATTCATACTTCTATACTAATCCTTCTGTATCTTCAAGAGAGGTTGAATCCTACGCTATTGGAGACGAACCAGAGATGTCATCTGTTAATACAGAACAACGTCTCACTGCCGTTGAGCAATCATTGACATGCTTAACATGATGCAAAGCATGCACCAGATAATAACGGCTCAGCAAACTGCTCAACCAGCAATTGTAACACCGGTTCAGGCAGCAGCACCAACTCAAGATAGCCAAGGGGTTGATATACCTTTGAATATCCAAGAATCTGCTGTTAACCAAAATTCTGCATCTCCAGATCCCATCATTCCAGAAGATGTACCATCTCCGGTGGGGATTACGGTACAACCAATAACTTTTTAATCAAATGTGCTTCCACAAACCAGCGAAGCCATTCAAGCAGTGCGTGAGCTCAAAGCACAGTTTGAAGTTTTGAAGAAAAAGGATCAACTCCAGAGGTTAGGGATTAAGCAACCTTATCCTCCTCATTAGAATGATGTACCCTTTCTACCGAAATTTATGCCACAGTCAATGGTACCGTTTGATGGAAAGGCTTCTCCTAGTCAGTATATCAATTACTTTGATATTATGAATGTACATTTACAGAAAAATGATGCTCTTCTCACTAGAGTATTCATTGGATGCTTGATGGGTTCAGCTTACGACTGGTATCGTAGTTTACCCGACAATTGCATTTCGTCTTTTGATGAATTTAAGGCAATGTTTCTCTCCCGTTTCTATGAAGGAGGTATGGACATGAACATGTCCTCCTTAATAGAAATCAAGCAAAAGAAGAAAGAAGATACTCGGACGTTCATTGAACGTTTCCGACAGGCGACTTTAAAGATGCCCCCTGGTATGCCAGATTCAGCACTGATTGATACATGTAAGATGAATCTGCGACCATCTATCGCTGTCTTCACGGGTTCCCAATTCATAGATTGGGCTTCGTTTATCATAGCAGCAGTTTCTGCCGAGACCAATGGTAGGTTGGCTCGTGAACATGGGATGATTTTCGCCTCTGAGGATAAAGAAAAGAAAAGTAATCCTGGTAATAATTCCGGCAATCGTAATATGAAAGGAAAAGACAGTCTTATGGTCAATCTTTCTAAGAATAAAACGATGCCGAATAATCAGGAATCTTTCAGGCCAAAAGAAGAATACTCTTTTGACGAAAGTGATATCCCAGGGATATTCCAATGTCTGGTGAAGAGTAGTAAACTCCAGATTCCGGAGCCAAAGAGGCCTAATGAGGTGAATCTGACTGACAATCCTAAATATTGTATCTATCATAGATACATTAATCATCCTACCAGTGCTTGCTATGTTTTGAAGAAGAAAATCCAAGAGCTGATAAATGGTGGTGCTATTGCTTTAACCAATGATGACCATACGGTTACAACCAATATGGTTTCTTTTCAATTTGGAGATTTTCCTCTACAACAAGTACCAGATAGAATTGTCCCAATTCCGAAGGCGACGATGAAGATTTTGAATATCCCGCCTGCTAGGGAGGAAAATGAAGGATTGTTGCCTTTTACATTAAAGAATAGTAAAATTATGTGGGTACATCCTGACTTAGTACCTGAAATAGAAGATGAAGGTAAAACTTCAAAATCCAAGAAGGGTAAGAAAGTCAAAACCTGCAACATGATTTCTCATGTTATTCCAGATTCTGATGATTTGGATCATCTATGGGATGGCATTCCTTTGGAAGATAGACTGAGAGGATTGAACATATGTCCTCCAAGTCTAGCTCCTCCTGCCAAGCTCAAGCTTACTCATCAGCAGTGGCTAGCCATGAATAGTATTCCCTTATACAGGGCATAACAAGTCTTCGCTGCTTATGAAAAGCTCCTACAGAGATTTTTCCTCGTATCCCGAATCCTTTTCCTCCTGTAGCTACAGAGACGTTTATTCCTCATTCTTCTGTAATCACAAAGATCTCTTCTTCTTCCTCTATGGAACCACCTGTTGAAAGTCCACTGTCTACTCACTTGTACAGTCAGCAATCTATCCTTCTCATGAAGAAGATGGGTTATGACTTTAAAAGACAGAAGGTTTGAATTATGATAAAGGGATACGACTTCCTTTATAAATTCAAAGTCAAAAATCCACTGTTGGATTGGGTTCTGAGGTTCCTCATAACAATCCTCACAAGAAGAAGGCTAATGAAAGGAAGATTAAATCCTGCAATATGGTACTTCCTTCTTCTGAGTCTGAAGAAGAAACTTTTGCTGGTACAAGATCTGGAAAAAAGTACCACAAAGATTATGAGGGATCCTCCAAAGAAGCTGAGAATGTTGAAACACCATCAACTCAACCATCTCTTGCTCCTGCTGTGGTTGAAAAGGGGAAGCAAAAAGCGGTACACTTTGACGTCCCGTTGAAGTCTACTTCCAGTCAGGGGGTGGTGATAAAACCCTATAAATTTGATATTCTAGCCCAGTTAGCTAATACTCCGGCTAGATTATCTATCTTCGAGTTGCTGCGCCTTTCTAAAGAAAGTCGCAAAACTTTGAGTGAAGCTTTGCTGCAAGCTGATTCCTGCTTAGCTCAACTCAAAACTCCTGACAATATACCAGTATCATGCCCACAATGTCATAGTGTGATGGAAGCAATTTCCAACATCACCTTTACACAAGAAGATATGCTGTTGAAGCATAACAAGCATGATAGGCCTTTGTGTTACACTGGGTATATTGAATCCATTAAAGTTGACAGAATTTACATTGATCCTGGGTCTTCCATTAGCATAATTCTTCAAAGTATACTAAGACCATTGAGGATTCCTACTAGTGATCTGACTTACACTAGTACCACAATAGTTGGTTTCAACTCTGGAAAGAGCAAACCATTGGGGAAGATTCGTTTGAAGATTCAGATTGGTGATCTTCGAACTATGGCAACATTTTATGTTATTAACTCAGACGTATCCTACAATATTCTTCTTGGAAGACCATGGTTACATGAGCATAACATCGTGCCTTCAACTCTCCACCAATGCTTCAAGTATGTGGATCCCCAAGGGGTTGTAAAGACTGAGTTTGCTGATATCAACCCTTTCAAGGGTGTTGAAGCCTATTTTTCCGACTCAAGGCTTTACAAACAAGAGCATATGAAAGAGATATCAAATATGGATGAAGATCAATCATCTGCTGAAGATCAGTCTATTAACGAAGATCCGCCAGAAGAGCAACCTTTGAATATCAAAGTCAAAGGGCGAATCCAACCCCAACCTGTCAACATTCAACCTTTGATGATCAAGGTTAAAGGAAGAACTCATGGCTGTCAAGTTTATTGAAAGAATGACTTTATCTTCTGATAATCAAAGTCATCAAAATAAAGACGACATAGACACAGAGGAAACCTTATACATTGACAATAAAAAAAATTCTTTTCCTCCTCATGTCGATGTTGGACCTTATGCTCAAAGGTTTCTAACATCTTCTCCCTATATTCTTCCTGTAGCCGCTTCATCGCAAGCTTGTGTAACTTATAGACGTCACAAAGAATCTTATTTCGTGGTTCCGTCTGATAAGAAAAACAAGCACCAAATTGTGTTTGGCTTGGCTAGAAATATCCCTGTTGCTCAGACAGATGATTTGAGAGATAAAGATAAAGGAAGAATCTGAATTGACAGATATAGTCAACAATCTCTCAAGATTATCCAGAACATGGGATATGATTTGAAGACTATGCAAGGTCTCAATCAAGGCAAAGGTAGACGACTACCATTATGTGGTAATCCGTTTTACCAGAAAACTCGTCATGGATTGGGATATGATCCGTCCTACATGTTTAATGACGATATTCAAGAAGAATTCTCTTCTAGCTCTTCACAATTATCAGATTCAGAAGAAGTCAAATTCATCGAATCCGATATTTCTCACTCTTTGTGTGTTAAAGGAGACTATTATGATGAATCTGAGCAAATATTTTCAGCTTACATGGTTCAAATTGATGGTAAATCTGAGTCATTTGAGAATGATCCTTGGGCTTAACAAATGGACACTCAATGGAAACTTCGTTTTGAACAACGATAACCACCTACAGAGGACGAGATTGTCCAGATTGATGTTCGAGATGGAACTACGCCCAAACCAATATTCATCAGTAAGAATTTTTCTGAAGATGAAAATAAAGAATTGATAAAACTGGTCAAAGAATATATTGATATTTTTGCATAGAGTTATGAGGATATGCCAGGTCTAGATCCCAAAGTTGCTACTCATAAACTCAATATTCTTCCTAATGCTAAGCCTGTAAAACAACAACAACGGCATTTTAGACCAGATATGATGGATGCAATTGAAGCAGAAGTCAAAAAACTGATCACGTGTGGTTTTGTTCGTGAAGAATAACATCCCGATTGGGTTGCCAACATTATTCCTGTTATAAAGAAGAACGGAAAAGTCTGAGTTTGTATAGATTTTCGAGATCTTAATGCAGCTTGTCCAAAAGACGAATTTCCACTTCCAATTACTGATATCGTGATAGACAATACATGTGGTTTTGAACACATGTCATTCATGGACGGATTCTCAGGATATAATCAAATTAAGATGCATCCAGAAGATGAGAAGCATACCACTTTTCGTACACCCCTTGCAGTTTACTGCTATAAGGTGATGCTGTTTGGTCTTAAAAATGTCGGTGCCATATATCAACGGGCCATGAGCAACATCTTTCAAGAACATCTACGGAAGACAGTAGAATGTTATGTAGATGACATTGCTGTTAAGAGTCGATCAAAAGATGATCACATTCAAGACTTGAAGACAGTATTTGAACTGATGCGCCAACATCAATTGAAAATGAACCCTACTAAGTCTTTCTTAGGGGTTTCCAGTGGCAAGTTTTTAGGATTTGTCATTACTTCTCAGGGTATCCATGTTGATCCTGATAAGGTTAAAGCAATTCTTAAAATGCGTCCTCCACGCAATTTAAAAGAACTCCGTGGCTTCCAAGGTTGCATTGCATATATCTGGAGATTCATATCCAATCTCTCTGGAAGATGCCAGCCTTTCTCCCGCCTATTAAAGAAGGGTGTATCATTTGTTTGGGATGAAGTATGTCAGAAAGTCTTCAATGACATCAAGCAATACCCTCCAAATCCCCCTGTTTTGGTACCTCCAGTGATAGAAAGACCATTTTTACTATATGTTCGAGCTTTGGATCATTCACTTGGTGCTCTTCTTGCACAAAAAAGTAATATAGGGCATGAACAAGCGATTTATTATCTTAGCCGAATGATGGTCAGAGCAGAACATAGGTATACTCCTGTAGAAAAGGAATGTCTGGCTTTAGTTTTTGCTGTCCAAAAGATAAGACATTATGTGACAGGACAGACTATCCATGTCATCTCCAGAATAAATCCCATTCGGGTATTGATGAGAAAACCGAGCATTCTTAACTCTAGGTTAGCTACCTGGGCGATGTTGCTCACTCCTTATGACATGGTTTATATACCTCAAAAATCAGTAGAGGGTCAAGCATTAGCTGATTTCTTAGCTGCTCATCCTATACCTGAAACATCAAAGTTATATGAGGACATTCCAGATGAAGTTGTAGATTGCAATATGACTTTGAAAAATGACATTTGGCAATTATATTTTGACGGAGCATCACGGGTTGGACCTAAAGGTAATATTATCTCTGGGGTAGGAATCGTCTTGGTTTCTTCTGACAAAATGGTCATATACCGTGCCTATTCTCTCAATGAACTATGCTCCAATAATGTAGCAGAATATAATGCTCTATTGATTGGTCTCCAAGTCGCAAAACAATTGAATATTGAATTCCTGGAAGCCTATGGAGACTCTCAGCTGATTGTTAATCAGGTTAGAGGGACCTATGAAGTCAGAAATCCTGATCTCATCCCTTATCATCAAGTAGTAGTCGAATTGGTCCTTTTATTCAAAGGATTCTTCATTGAATTCGTACCACATTCTCAGAATGTGGAGGCTGATGCTCTTGCTAGCCTAGCTGCAGATTTGGCTGTTCCAATCCGAAGACAAAATACAATTACTTTGTTGGACCGAGATTTATTCTGTGTCAAGAATAATTTGTGTATTGAACAGAGTTATACTACAGAATCAAGCTCTCAGCAAAGGGACTGGAGAACTCCATTTATTGATTACGCGGTTCATGGGATTTTACCTGAAGATCCAATAGAAGCTGCATCAATTAAAAGACGATCATTTCGATTCTATTATGATTCATCTTTAGATATGTTATATCGTCGCTCATATGATGGACTCTTGCTGCGCTGTCTCTCAGAAAGTGAAGCTAAACTGATACTCCGTGAGGCTCATGATGGCGTCTGTGGTGCTCATCAACCGGGTCTGAAAATACAGGACCTATTCGAAGAATAGGGTATTATTGGCCTTCCATGATAGCAGATGCTGTGGATTATGCCAGAAGGTGTAAAGCATGTCAGATTCATGCTGACTTTATTCACCAAACTTCTAAATTTCTACATCCTACAGCAGCTTCTTGGCCCTTCGAAGCTTGGGGTATGGATGTCATTGGTCCTATTAACCCTCATTTTGTTAAAGGATATCGGTTCATATTAGCTATAACCGATTACTTTTCTAAGTGGGCAGAAGCAGTCCCCCTTGCTGAAGTGAAAACATCTAATGTGATCAGCTTCATCAAATATCATGTCATTTATCGCTTCAGAATTCTTCGACAAATAATTCATGATAATGGTCCACAATTTGCCAGTCAGGCATTTTATCGATTCTGTGATAAGAATCAAATTCAAAATCTGGCTTCTACGGCTTATAATCCAGCTGCTAATGGTTTAGCCGAAGCCTTCAATAAGACTATCATTAAACTTCTCAAAAAGTTTGTCTCTTCTAATAAACATGATTGGAATGAGAAACTTGGAGAATATTTATGGGCTTATCGAACAACAGTCCGAACTCCTACTGGTTTTACACAATTTTCATTGGTTTATGGATGTGAGGCTGTTCTTTCCTTGGAAATCCAGATTCCATCTCTACGAATAGCTATTGCTAATGAGCTAACTATAGAGAACAATGATCGCTTACGACTCCAAGAACTTGAAGGATTGGATGAGAAGCGTTTTCAAGCACAAAAGCATATTGAGCTATATCAAGCCCGTATATCTCGAACTTTCAATCGTAAAGTTAAAGAGAGGGTATTCAAGATTGGCGAGTTGGTATTAGCCGTTCGAAGACCGATGATTATGACTCACAAAAGCAAAGAGAAATTCCAAGCGAAATGGGAAGGTCCTTATGTAATTGAGACCGTGTTTTCTAATGGCGCCTTTCGGTTATCAAATCCCAATGGAGATCTGCTCATGATGCCGATCAATGGCAAATTTCTTAAGAAGTACTATGTATAAAAAAAGAGACAGAATAAAAATAAAATTTCTTTTATTATTATTTTTGTTCTGAATAAAGGATTAAGGACGAGGACCACTGCCTTCCTTATTGAATACATAGTCAGCCAATGCTTCGAAGGCATCGTTGCCTGAGTTCATAAAAAACTTGCAGGCAGCCATCCTCAGCGCTTCTTCTTCAGGAGTTTTCCCTGGCTCTACTAAGAAAGCAAGGATGTCTTGTGGTGGCTTGGGAGTAGAAGAGCTTTTGCCTACTTCGGTTGGGCCTGTCACAATTGGCTCAACGGGGCACGTCTCAATGATGTTCTCAACTTTTCTGGAGACTTCATTCTTTTGCTGCATATCCTTGGAAGACATTTCCGATAGAGGAGTGGAAATAAGAATGAAATGTTACAAAGAGTTCTCACCTATTTAATGGGAAAGATCTATTAACGAACCGGTCTTTGAAAGTGAAAATAACTTTTCATTCCCGAAAAGGCCTGTCCATTCATTACATCAGATTCATCCATTTAATTATGGAATTGAATTATTCTTTCTTTTCCCGAAAGTTATGTCGATTCATTTTATATTGGCATATATCCTCAATGACATCTGTCTTCTTAATCCCCAGCTACCAAGGTTTGGTTAAGCTGATTACTCATCTCTCTGGAGAGAAATTTTGATCTTCTTAAATTGGATTTATTATTTATCACGTTCTTATAACCTCTGAATAAATATTAAATCTGCTTGCTTTTCTTATCTATCAAATCCATTTTGACCTCTGCATAGATATTAATCTACTTTTTCTTTGAGTTCTAACATGCTATCATGTCCATAATACCTCTGATAGTATTGTATACTCTAAACAGAAAACAAGACTTTATTATCTATCATGTCCATATTACTTCTGGATAGATACAAATTATTGAGCATAGAAGACTTGTCATTTCCATTCTCATTTCATCATAAAAGTCTATTACATTTCTTAGACTTTCTTACAAATCATAATGGAAATCTATTACATTTTGGATTTTCATTCTATACAACAACGATGACCTAATCGAGATCTATTTCTTCTTTGGATCTTCTTCATCGGATTCGTTGTTGGTGTCAATTCCTTACTGTCTGAGCCTCAATGGCGACCAGAACAGTAGGAATCAAACTCTGGTCTTCTCTCTCAGACGAGAGGAGAATCTCAGAGTATGACAGTCCGAAGACATGTTGCTGCCAATACAATTGGTGGAGAAGTGGCGGCCTTTCAGAGGAGATAAGAATGTATCCAGTATTGGGATACAATTCCTAGTCCTGCCGTGAAAGGAACTCTACTACCCAATTTCTCGGGATAGAGTTGACTCCACCATCCAACTTTTCGTATATAAAGGCTCTTCCTACCATCTGAGGAAGACCCTTTTATCCCATGAAAAGTTCTGAGTTGTCTGATTTGCGTATCAAAAGCGCATGAGCTCCCTGATGCTGATGTCAGAAGAATGCTCCTCACAGCGTCAAAGTCGCCAATACCGGTTCTGAAAAAGTTCTTCAGCCAAGCTTCTGCAGAAAACAACAGAGAAAAATTTTCAACAGAAGTATCATCAGCCACTTACTGATCAATTAAAGACTGATGCTCGCGCGCCTTACTTAACAAGGTTTTTACGCCCGTGTCTCATGTGCACCCTATTCAACAAGGCTTTTTTATGCCATTGTTTCATATGCACCTCATTCAACAAGGCTTTTACGCCAATGTTTCATGAGCATATTATTCAACAAGGCTTTTACGCCCGTGCATTCTACCTATAAGATTCTACGTCTGTCAAGGATTTACACTCATGGGCATCTGTTTTCGACAAAAAAGTTCAAAAGCAGAAGATTGTTTTACGAATTAAACTTACCATTGAGGTCAGATGATTCGGCTCTGAGAATTGTTGAATCAACGTTTGTCGATCGGGCATACAGAGGAACAGCATCGGAAAGCATCATCATTTGCTAGAGAATGAAATGTTGCAAAAAGCTATCTTCGAAAGAATGAGAATGAGAATGTATAAAACATTCTTTAACTCAGCTATTTATAAGGGTTGAGGAAACGGTTGGTATGAGTCTATTTCGGGAAAGATCCTACTAAAAAGGCGCTCGTGACCACAAGGCAGATGCCACGTGTTGTTTTGTTTCTCTTGGGAATGAACAACCATAAATGCAGTTAAAGGAGATATAGAACAATTCTATTTATACCAATAGATGAGATCAATATCAAAATTTTATTTATTTAAAGGGGAGTAGGCCCCTACAGATAAGTTGAAGAGTCGCAATACATAGACGATACTTCTACATTATTTTTTCTCTCCTTCGTTGGGCTGACGAAGGGAGGCACCTAACTCATGCATGTTGCGAATCCCAGAGCGACGCATCAGATTAAGAAACGCTTCTGCATCTCCTGATCCCTCATACGCAGTGGAGGGACCACCATCGATACGACTAAAGACTGCTGGAGTCAGTCCGAAGCACTCTACAAAGTTGCGTGCTCGCTCAACTTCTGTCTCTATATCAACCCTTGAGCTCGGAGCCTCTTCCTTGTTAATTTCTTTCTTTGGTGCCATGATAGTATAAGGATGAGAAGCAAGAATGAAGGACTTCTCCTTATATACACAACCAAATCAACTCTTCATATTCCTTATGGGAAACTGATCATTATTAATGCAAACTCAAAAAGATGAAGAAGCATTCGAATGTTTCGAGAGGAAATTCATTATGAAGGTTAAGTATTGACCGGCACCATTTCCCGAATTTTACGCTGACTGGTCAAATCTCAACTTTTACGCTTCTGTTCAAAGTATTTCAAATTTTGAGGATATTTGAAAACTTTGAAGGAGGTCTTGTAGGAGCGTAAAAAGTGCTTCATAAGAATGAGTCAAAGAGATGGATCATTTCATTCAAATTGATCCACTTTTCGCCAAAGAGAGGCTAATCACTTTACGCCTAAAGCAGGCTAATCATTTTACGCCCGGGTCAGAGCTAATGGTTTTACGCCTAAGACAGGCTAGCCACTTTTACGCTGGACAAAGCTGTCAAGTCTTACATTTAATGCAAAGTCTGACATGAAGATTTAATGATGACATATATCACAGAATTCAAAGGGATTTGTTTTGCACAAAGACCAATGTTGTCATTTAGTATGTGGACTGAGCTATTTTATGCTCACAGTATGGCTTCTTTTACGCACGGAGACTATACGAGTTTTTACGCTCAAAAGTTGACGTGTGTGTAAGGTTTATTTGGGCTACTTTTACGCTCAAGGTTATTAACAACCACTTTACGTGGGAAGTCCATGTCAGGGCTATTTTACGCCTAGTCTACTACTTTACGCTCAGGGTATATTTGGATTGTTTTTACGCCCTATTCTTCTTCACCAACTCAGAACGTGGTTTGCCTACATGGCTTTCATGCCACGTATCTCGAAGAACATGTGTACGTGCATCTTATTCTTACTGAAATGATGGGACACGTGTCAACGTATGCAGAGGATGACTCCAATCATGGGTGGCAGTTGTTAGCGTAAAGACGGAACTTTTGCTGAGTTTTTACGTACAGGAGCCCAAGTCTATAAATAGACTGATTTTTCTCATATAACAGACAGACACACAGAGAGAGAAGAGAATACATAGAGATTAGAGCCCAGAGACTTTTGATTTTTCGGAGCATTCTTCTTTAACTTTTCTTCCAGAACAGAGTGAAGCAATACAGGAAAGCATTTGGCCTCGCAATTAGTGCCCAAGTGCGTCGATACCTTTCTGGTGACTTAGATCTTCCAATTGTTCATCTTCTAGCAGTGATCTTCATCATCATCGTATGGTCCAAGGAACAAAGTGATCATTTACAGATCAGACTTCCGTAGTAATACTTCCAGAATCAAATTTGTACTTCTTGTACTTTTTTTATTTTATTTTCAAAATCCGATTTCCAGGCATTTTGTTAAGTGAAACATCAACAAGTGAAAGCTAGCAGACAGAGACCAGCAGGACTGTTGCAGCCGCTAGACATTTCGGAGTGGAAATGGGTACACATAATGATGGACTTTGTGTCAGGACTGCCTCGATCCCAATGAGGGAATGATGCCATTTGGGTTATCATGGACCAACTGACGAAGTCAGCCCACTTTATTCCCTTTAAGGTGGGCCTATCCACCGAGAAGTTGGTGGCATTATACATGCGGCATATCAACCGGATTCATGGAGTTTCGGTAAGTATCGTATCTGACAGGGAAACCAGATTCACCTCTCACTTCTGGAAGAGCTTGCACGACAGTTTGGGAACGCAACTGAAGTTCAGCATCGCCTACCATCCCCAGACTGACGGACAATCGGAGAGAACAATCCAAACGCTAGAAGACATGTTGAGATCTTACGTCTTGGAATTTGGAGGGTCTTGGGAAGACCATTTGCACTTAGTAGAGTTCTCCTACAACAACAGCTACCAAGCTAGTATCGGTATGACTCCGTTTGAGGCACTTTATGGACGTCGTTGTCACACTCCACTTGCTTGGGACGACGTAAGAGAAAGGGTACTGCTTGGTCCTGAGATGGTGAGCGATGCAGCAGAGAAGGTAAAGATAATTAGAGACAAGCTCAGGATTACCCAGGACAGACAGAAGCATTGGGCCGATAGCAGCCGACGGTCGTTGGAGTTTGAAGAATGTGACAGTGTGTTCGTGAAGATCTCCCCTACCAAAGGAACCATAAATTTCGACAGAGCAGGAAAGCTAAGCCCCAGGTATATCGGTCCTTTTGAAGTACTGAACAGGATTGGAGAAGTATCTTATCGGGTGGCTCTACCCCCAAGTCTTGAAGGCGTCCACAACGTCTTCCATGTTTCGCAGCTAAGACGCTACATTCTGGACCCAAGCCACATCGTGGATCATTCGGAGCTGGAGATTGGACCCAGCCTCACAGTGCCAGAGAAGCCAGTGGCGATATTAGACAGAGGAGAGAAGAGAACCAGGAACTCTGTGACACCAATAGTCAGGGTAATGTGGCGACACAACTCCCCAGGCGAGTCTACCTAGGAGCGAGAACATAAGATGCGGGAGCAGTATCTGTATCTGTTTGAAACCTAAGGTAATTTCCTAACCCTATCCTTTAATTTCGAGGACGAAATTTCCTAAGCAGGGAAGGTTGTGAAACCCGAAAATTTTGGAATTGTTAATTGTTGGATTTTATTTGTCTGTAGCGTAATCTTAGTCTTAGTACTATTATTATTATTATTATTATTATTATTATTATTATTATTATTAAAGTCAAATTAGAAAAATATTATTTTTAAAACTAATTATTGGATTTTTGATTGTGGCCTGTCCCGATCCATTGTCCGGGGTCCGACCCCGAACTCGAACCCGACTTCCGTTTCCTAAACCCAACTTTGATCTTTTTCTTTTTTAAAAAAAATCCTGATTTATATATATATATATATATATATATATATATATATATATATATATATATATATATATATAATGGCAGGAAAGAATAAAAAATAAAAAAAAAGATCCTAAACCCATTCTATTTTTCTCCACTATTTGCTCCCCACATGGACCAGCTCCCCACGACTTATTCCCTACTCCTTCTCCTCAGCACCCTCTCCTCCACACAAATCTCTTTCTCCTTCCTCTTATTCTTCAACCACCTCTCCTTATCCATTCCCACTCTTCCCACTTCTCCCCTCACTTCCACTCCAGAGCACTCCACAGGAACCCTAGCCCAAATCTCATTCTCATTCCCTACATTACTTCTCCATCTCATTCTCCCCCAAATTCCCAAATCCCTAGCCGATCCGAGCCTTAGCCCCGTACCCGGCCTCCGCGAGCAACGCCGGCCGACCACCCTACAGCCTCCGCCCGCCGCTCGACCCCCCAGCGGCCTCCGCCCGCCGCTCGACCCTCGTACGGCCCGTTCTCGTCGGCCAGCGCTTCCCCGTGCAGCCCGCTTCTGCCGATCAGTGCGCTTCTCGTACGACTCCCGCACGCACAGCAGCGCATCCCCAGGCCTACGTCAGCGTCCATGTGCTCCACGCGCCGCGTCGCCATCTCGCGCGTGCGTTTCTTGCGCGACGCCGCTGTCCACATATGCTTCCTGCGCGTGTACGGTGTCCGTGTTCATGCTCGTGCATGTGCGCACTCTCCGCGTGTGTGCGAACATTCTATCCCGAGTCCGAGGCTTCTCCTCGGTACTCCTTCGTGCAACCCAGAGGTATTTTCCTTTCTCGCAGGAACTCTGTTCCCAGAAGCTCCTGTTCCAGACTATTAATCAGAACCAATAATGATAGGAACTATTTCTCATTCTGCCAATTGACAGAATAATCTCTGTCAATTGGGTTAGGCTAGAAACCATAATAAAATTGGATCAAGATTAATTTGGTTAATTAATTAGTTGGTGTAATGGAAGTTGTTTGTTTTTAAGGTTGGTGTAATAGTATCGTAGTGATGGTAATATTGGATTCGTGAGTACTAGTGTTAATTAGTATATTTTAGTATAGAAACAACGATTTAGTTAGATTTAATAATGTTAGAATTATTAAGATTATTAATGATTAGGTTTATGTTTATTTTAATGATAAATTAGTACTAAGTATTTCAAAATTGATATATATATAATAGTTATAAAAGAGTTTTTATATAGAAAATGTTTCTAGATTATATGTGAGTAATTTTCTAGTCAAAATACTATTTATCTATTTATTTACTAAAAGTTTATTAAAAATTATAATGGTTATTTTTATAGTCAGAAAACTTAGATTTTGGTTAAAAGGGGTTTTATTACAAAATTAGTTTTGATAACTAGTTTTACTAAAAATATTATTTAATATTTAAAAGGTTATTGTATATATAGTTTCTCTCTAAATAAGTACTCTATGTAAAGGGTATATATTTTTATAATAAAAATGTTTTGGTTTAAAGTGTTTCAGTTTCATATAAATATTAGATTTTAGTATAATTAGTAATAAGATAAAAGATAAGTATATAATCCCGTTGTTTTGGTAAAAGCTTTTAATAGACTAAAAAGGATTATTTTGTCACATAGTATTGTTGCTTAGCTTAATTTTTGGGTGGTCTTTAATAATTAGGTTAATGGTTAAGATAGAGCCTGGTCTAGTCTTATGATAACTGTCGACCTTCTGTTTGGACCGCTTCACGGCACTCAGAGCTCGCCTCAGCCTTATTAATTTAATTTAATTAATTTGTTGTAAGGGTATAAGCCCAGTTTTTCCTTTATTTTTCTGTGGCCCTGTATTGTGTAGCTTAGATTTTCTTTTTCTTTTCTGAGTTGGTTATTTACGTAGCTAGACGTATAAATTATAAGTGGATATTAATTACTTTGTACAAAATTAATAAGATTTTCTCATATTAAGTTAATGAATAAAGATTCCTAATAATTTAACAACTTCATGTTTTATCACTTAAAAGACCACTTAGTTTTATATATATTATAAAAATACAAAGTTTTGCGAAATAATCGGGAAATGCAATTTTTTCTAATTAATCAGTAAATCGGTTCACTCCGTTAATTGATAACGATTGTAGCTCGTGACGATAGACGGATTTGGTAGTTTAATTAAATAACTTAAAAACTGGACTAGGACCTGCTTCTAGAAATTGCAACTAGCACACCTAGATTTTGCTCATCTATGTTACTAAGTCAGGATTCTCAACTGTAGGATTTTGAGGACGTATTTGACTTCCTCCCCGGTACCGACATCCTATTCCAGTCATTACACAAAGGCAAGTTATGGTTATGTTTTCTTGCATTTTATTTAGTAATTATCATGTTGCATGCTTAAACCACATTGCTACACGGAACTCTCTCATTGAGTTCGATTATTGATTGTGGGAATATTGGGGGAGTAGTGTAGCGTTTATGACCAATACCCTCATATTACATTATTGCACGAGCTTACCCCTCTTACACACGGGAATAAGTCATATCGCATCGCTAGGATGCTATTGTACAACCCAAGTCGGTCATAGGCATTACCTATTCAAATCACATTGTTTCAAATACTGAATTGCTAAAAATTGCTGGAAAATATTGTTCAAAGAATTTTAACTGTTTAAAATTATGTCTTTCCATTATTATTTAGAATGTTGGATTATGTACTCGTACTTGCTCCTTTTCTGACTGGATCCCCTCCCAATAGGTGATGTTGATGATGTTGAGCTATTGTTCAATAGCTACTATGACCCGGTATTATATCCTGTGGTGTTGCCAGAGTCCCCCCTGGAGGATGCAGAACCTGAGGCCGATGAGCCGACCGTTTAACTAGTTGTTTTCCAGTTATCTAGTTTTATTGTGTTGGAGTTTGTAGATTTTGATTTCAGTTTTTTATTTCAGTACTTTCAGTTTCAGTTTGTACTTTTCAATTGTTGAATAAAAAGTTTTTTAAAATATTTGTAAGTTCGTGTTGTGACAAGTTCAAATAAATGTTGTTGTGAATACCTGCATATAGAAACAGCTTACTGCCGCCGTCTCACAATGGTGCAGGCTGGGCATGATCCGATTTGACCCAACAATTTGGGATCGGGTCGTGACATTCTGGATGTATCTTGATTTGATTATATCCTAAAAATCCATCCATAAAATATATTCGTTCAAATCCGTAAGTATTGTCGATCATGACATCAGTGATTGGAAGAGAAAATTCGTCCTTGGGACAAGCTTTATTAAGGTCTCTGAAGTCGATGCAGACTCGAACCTTCCCTGTTTTCTTCAAAACTGGGGCAACATTAGCCACCCAGTCCGAATGTTGTTCTTCTCTGACGAAGCCACAAGCGATGAGCTTTTTGACTTCGGCTTCTATGGCGTTCATCATGTCAGGTCGAAATTAATGCTGTTGTTGCTTGACTGGCCTTCCATTCGGCAGAATGTTGAGTTTATGGGTAGCAATTTGGGGATCTAATCCCATCATGTCTTCATAGCTCCAAGCGAATACATCAATGCATCCCTAATAAGCTGGATTAGTTCTGTTTATCTGCTTCAGGGAGGCTTTTGCTGACAAATATTAGTTTTGGGGAAGTTTTATCTCCAACATCGACTTGAACCAACTGATCTTTGGTAGGTGGCTCACGTTGCTCGAAGCGAAGCTCCCATTGAGTATCCATCCTTTGTGCCCAAGGATCAGATTCACAGGCTTCGGCAAAGTCTTCACCGTCTTCCGAGAACTCTGCAGTTACCATATTGGAAGATAGAGTCACTCGATTGACGTGCCCTACACTGGTGTCTGAATCCCATGTGACAGAATCAGAAGAGTTAGATCGTTCTTCTTCATCGAATTTGGAGGCTTTTGGAGTCAGAATCGGCAAAGTATAACCCAATCCCCGCTTTGTTTTGCTGTAATATTGTTGTGACTTTCCTTTTGGAGCAGGAATATGAATAGGAGTTCGCCTTCCTTTACCACCATTGAGACCAATTTTAAAATTATAGCCCATCTTTTGAATGATATATTTTGATTATTGACTATAACGACGTAGTTGAAGTCTTCTGTTATCGTGATTTTATTCTTCTCTATCGGGCGTGATCTTTTGTTCTGTTCCTTTACTAAAAAGTATAGGAAGTTCATCTTTCTTCCTAGAAAGAACTAAGAAGAAGGAGTCATGTATTGGTTCGAGCAATACTTCATCTTGGAGAGGTTGAACTGCTCCTATGGTAAGTGGTTCGAAGTTATCTAACATTTCTAAATAACATCGAGTATAATAAAAAACATTAGTATACTGTAAAGGAGATGCTACTTTATTGATTTGTACATAATCATTTACAATAAGATTCTTAACAGAAGGCTTAGTAAGGTTGATAACCAGAGGAGGATGGCCTTAACAGAAGGCTTAGGAAGGTTGATAACCAAAGGAGGAGAAGGAGAAGGTTTGTTACGACGAAGGTCGATAACAAGAGGCTCAGAAAAGGTGAGCTCCCTTTATTCCCTTTCTATGACAGGAAGCTGTTTATTATGAGAGGAAAGATGGATAGTCAATGTCTGAGAAGAAGAGGGATGAGTAGTATATCCTTTGATAGGGATTATGAGAACATCTTTTGAAGTATCTTTCTGATCTTTCTCACTATCCATCGCTAATACAACCTTCATGAATTCTTTCTTGTACATCCGAGAATCAGTACAGTATGCTTCAATGCCCCTGAAAGGATTTAGGTCAGCTACTTCCTTTTGGACCTCTCTATTGACGTCTACATACTTGAAGCATTGGTGTAGAGTGGATGATACAATGTTTTTCTCATGTAGAAAGGGTCTTCCCAGCAAGGCATTTTAAAAGCCATGATTGTCGATCACATAGAAAGTAACCTTTGTACGAAGGTTGCCTATTTGAACTTTCAGGCGAATCTTTCCCAAAGGTTCACTTCTTCCGGAATTAAATCCCAAAATTGTCGTGATGGTTGTTGAAAGATTATGTACAGGAATTTTTAACGCATCTAGTAAAGTCTTTGGCATGATACTGAGCGCAGACCCAGGGTCGATCAAGATACGATCAACCTTCATAGTATCGACATAACCTGTGAAGTAGAGGGGTCGGTCATGACGATTATCTTCCAGTAATATATCATCTTGTGTAAAGGTGATGTTGGGCATCAGCTCCATCACAATATGACAATGAAAGCAAGTTACAGGCTCGTCATCTGGCTTCTTGAGGAGTGCTAGACAAGTATCAGCTTGCATCAAGGCTTCACTCAATGTCTTTCGAGTTTCTTTTGAGAGACGCGGTAGTTCAAAAATTGATAACCTTGCCGGGATATTAGCCAGTTCAGCCAGTATATCAAAGTTATATGGCTTCTTGAGTCCTAGAATTGGAGTCTTCTTCAACACTTTGTCAAAGCGAACAGGCTGCTTTCTTTTGTCAGCTGTCGTTGGTTTGGGAGGAGTTGGTTCCACTGGAGGTGATAAAACTAGTGGAACATTGACAGCAGGAGAAGATGATACTGGTGGAGCCTCTGGAGCTAGGCAGGGTTCTCCTGGCCTTCTGAATAGTCTCTCAGGTAAATTCTTCCAGACCTGGTACCAGTTAAAGCCTCTTCCTCGGATACAGGTTCAAAGGTTACCATATTGTAACTTTTTGCCTGGGTCTTGCTTCTGGAAGATTTCTTTTGACAAGATGAAGAGTTCGTCCTGTAACCCAAACCAACCCGAGATTGGTTAGGTTAAAGGCATAGAGAAAGAGGTATAGGAGATCCTTTTCCATGATTAAAGCCGGGAGCCTTTTGTATATCATATCCCATCTTTGTCATTAATTCACGAGACTGTGGACTATACAGATGGAAAGCTGGTTGATATTTGGCTTCTGGCTTTGACAGTATTGCCTCAGAAAGGGAGAAAAAAGAAGGATCTGTAGCAGAAATAAAAGAAATAGTTAAAGGTGGAGGACAGTATTCATTCAATAAAGTCATGTAACATGATTTGTATTTGGTTGCTTTCTTGGAATTTGTGGATGAAGAAGGTGCTTCAAAGTCAGCTACCAAATCAGGATGGATCCACATAATCTCCCCCTTATCAGTAGACAAAGGAACAATACCATAAGTTCATGCAGGTGGGAGATTAACAATCTCCAAAGTGGTTCTTGGGATGAGAATGACGCCGTCCTGCACAAATTGAGCAGAAAAATCGCCAAACTGTAGAGAGACGACATTATCTTGTATAAACATAAAAAATATGGAGTTCATGCGGGTTACAAATTGCCGCATAAGTACATTGGACCAAACAGGTCCGCATGAAAGAAAGTTGCATGACTGTTCAAAGACATATGCGGCCCATCGACGAATAGCTGTAGAAGGAAAATATACGACCAAGGAGGAGCAGTTCGACTGATAAAGCTGACAAGTCCCGGTAAAACATGACAGTTCTGACACTTTGACAAGAAAGATGAGACGTGGGACGTCGCCCAAAAGCAGCGTTCGTACGCCTCCATGGGCCAGGAGAGTGTCATCTAGGCCGCATGACACTTATGCAGCCCAGATTATGCGGCCCCGAAATTTCCAGCAGCTGAGAGATTGTGATTCAGGCCGCATGCTTGAGTCTCATGCGACCCCACATGATCAAAGACTGAGAACACCATATGCAGAGGGACACGTGGCAATCTGACCAATTCCTTAACTACCCAAATTTTCTGCAACAAAATTCCAACAAACCGACAGATGGCAGCCCAAGAGCGGGTCTTTGCGTGCCAATCAGCCACGTGGCCGTAAGCCATCCATGCGGCTCAAAATCCATCCTATTATAAATATCAGGGTGCCATACCCCTGCAATGGTGGGCAACCTTCAAGAAAAAAGCAATATCTTCACGAGCTAGAGAGTGCATCAGATAGTCCATGGAGTAAGGCAGAGTTGATAGCACTTTCCCGAGCCTCCACCGTCACCCCCCAGAATCAAAACTTAATAATTGTACTTAGATTATTTCCTAGGCTTTCTTTCTAGTCCCTTTCTTTGTACAAGCGAGTTTGCAATCAATTCCAGTATTCTGTAATACCTGTTGTTGATTTTTATGGCAAACACAATGGCGACTCTGCTGGGGACATCCTTCTCTTCCGATGAGAAGTTGGTGACGCAATCTGACGCGTCCAAGCTCGGCTCTACACAGCAGATGCTTGTGGTCCGCTTCGACCAACAAGCCTTCGAAGAATTGCTCTCTAAAGGGAGCGCCAGCTCGTCTCAGAAGCGAGCCAACCCGAAGAGGACTCGCAAGGCGTCGGTACACAAAACTGTTGGCCCCGACCAAGTTTTTGAAGAAGCTCCTTCTGCAGCCCAAGACGGTGGCCAGAACTCTCATGTGGTTCTATCTCCAACCGCAGAGGACCCCACTGTCCCCAAATCCAGTAGTGGAAAACACTACGATGCTAATTTTTTGGGGATACAAGGGAATTCCATACGGACAAAGAGGAGGTCGTAGAGAGGAGATGGGCAGTCTGCCCATACAACGACCAACTCTGGCCGCAGACAGACAATTCATGCGGCATCCAACTCCGCCGCAGAAAGATGATCCATGCGACAACCAGCTCTAGCCGCAAGAAGATGGGCCATGCAATAACTAATCTTGCCCACAGACAGGACGTTTCATACGGCCCTGTTAGAAGCTCTGTGTTCGACCGCCTCTCGTACGGGCTCGACGCCATGCAGCCTATCGAGGATGCGAAATGTATCAATCTGGACTCTTTCTACTACGCACCTTCGGGCGCTAAGTTAAAAAAGTCTAGGGCAGTGCGGGCTCAACCAGCCCAGTCAACTGTCCAAGCTGCTGATTGTCGGTGGGCCCCGTTAACTATTACACGGGCTCCTGACGAAAAGTTGTACAGAACCACCCGCATCCAGTCCCCCAGGTCAAACGGACAGGGTGGGTCTTTAAAGTCTCCCTCTAAAGATCCAGAGCAAGTGCTTTTACTAGCCACGGATCAGGGAGCAAACATGATGCCTAAGCACTCGTGCGCTCGGGATCCCCGAGTTCACAAGTTTGGTACAAAGGCAGAGCAGTTTCCTACCGACTTACGTGACATGATTACTCACAAGCGCAAGATGACAGTATCAGCATGCAATGAGCCCCTCTCGGGACGTCGTTGAACCCAAGTCATCATCAACTGTTGTTTTAACAAATCAGCAGTACCTGAAGATAGACAGTCAGTTTTCCAGTGACTGCAGCAGCCAATACCTGTCCGACAAGTACAAATTCCAGGGGACGAAAAGCTTCCTTTCACCTCCTGTAATTCAACTCAAAAAGTTCCTCCTGGCAAGGGATGGAAGAAGACAAGCTCTTCTAGCCCGGCCATCTCGGCCATTATTGCAAGGAGACCCTCATCTGGGGGGTTCCCATCCACCACAGCGGGTGTCCATTTAGGCACCCGATCATAGAAGAAGCTTCCGGCACTCAGGGGTGCACCTTCAGCCTCCTTGAGAGTAGATGAAGCTGGGGTAGCAGCCCTCTTAATGTATGTGACAACCCGGTGTACCAGAAGCACACGCATGGGGTAGAGATCCCCAGAACTCTGTAACAGAATCAGATTTCCCTGAGGGCCACCACCCTCGCCAAGACGATGCAGCTTCCTGCACAGGGGGTAGCACCCCTTCCGAGTCTGACGAAGATGATATTCCGACATTTCTCGACGATTTCTCTATACAAGGGTACGACACCGAGAGTACCTCTGCCACAATCCCTTCTACCTCTACCCACGTGAGGACGGTCTTTATGACTGACGACGACCATGAAGTGCCTTCCGACCGACAAAGGCTAGAAGTGCTCGAAGCCATGCTCCTGTCCTTAGTTAAGTCGGTGGACGAGATCAAAGCCGTCTTGCCAGCTCAACCAGCAAGGACAGTCAATGCGGACTCCAACATGACCGCCCCTCCTTTGGGTGATGATCCCGTAGCACCATCCATTCCTTCAGCTGCAGATGAAGCCAAGGAGGCAAGGAGGGAAGTCCAGGAGCTTCGGGCAATATTTAATGCCCGAGACTCCTCTCAAGATCTCAGAATACGGCAGCCATATCCCGTTGCATGGAGAGATGTGCCTTTTCCATCGCAGTACAAGCCGTTCTATATCAATTCTTACGATGGAAAGACCTATGCTAGTCGATACATGACTTACTTTGAAGTCACGACCGACCACTTGCCGTATTGTGACGCTATCATCATGTGACTATTCATCGGAGCATTGGAGGGGATCGCGTTCGACTGGTACCACAACCTCCCTGACAACTGTATCCATTCTTTCGACGACTTCAAGCACATGTTCCTGGAGAGATTCTACGAAGTGGGGCATGATATGACGATGTCATCTCTCATGGATGTCGTCCAAGGAGAGAGGAAGCTGACAAGGAACTATATCGAGCGGTTCCGCCAAACCGCGATGAGATTGCCATAAGACAATCCCGAGAGCTCCTAATTGAAATCTGCCAGAAGAAGCTGCTCCCTGCAATTAGCCTCTGGATGGGAGACGATCAGTTCAGAGACTGGACGACTTTCATCATAAGTGCTACAAACGCGGAGGCAAAATTGAAGAAGGCTCGCCAGCTGGGGTTACACATCCCAGACGGGGAAGACAAGGGCAGACGTCCTTGTTCCACCTCCAGTAACAACAACAGCGGCACCACCACCAACCGGGACAACAAAGGCAAGCAGGCCTTGGTCACTGATGCGACTCAGAAGCCTGAACAAAAACAGGCGGAAGGTCAGTGGCCCAAGATCAATTACTCGTTCGAAGATATTCATGTCAAACCTATCTTCGATATGCTCTTGCAATGGGGTAGGATCCAGCTTCCGCCACCAAGGCACGAGCCCCGAATAGCAGAAATGGAGGACCCAAAGTACTGTCACTTCTACCGCTATGTCCATTATGCCACCGTGGATTGCTTCCAATTGAAGCGGTACATCCAGAGTCTTATCGACTCCAAAGCTCTGTCGATAGACTTTGAAGAGGTTATTATGGCGGCAAACATGATATCTATTCAGTTCGGCGACTTTCCTTCAACAAGCACTCCTGACAGGGTAATACCTGTCCCCCGGGCAACGATGGAGGTTACTAATCTTCCACCCACCCGGAGCCAGATATCTGGATTGGTACCCCTCACCACATCGCGAGGAGAGATCATGTGGGTGCATCCAGACTTGGTGCCCGAAGTTACCCAGGGGGTGTAATCCCCTCCCAACAAGAAGAAGGGCAGGAAATCTAGAGCCAGCCACACAATTTCAGCCGAAGCTGAAGAAGCAACAGATGTTGTTACCCGGTCTGGAGCGCAAGTCCAGCCCGCACAGGATAGTCCAGCTGAAGGTCCTCAGCTAGCAACGTTGCCTTCTCCTGATGTTCCAAGGCCATCTCAGCCTTCGCTAGCAGATAAGTCCAAGACAAGGGAGACCCGCTTCGACAGGCCACTCCGTAATGATGTACCGCAGGGACTGGAGCGACCTTACAACTTTGACATATTAGCACAATTGGCTAATACACCAGCAAAGTTGTCGCTATACGAGCTCCTAAGGCTCTCCAAGGATCTTCCTGTCGCATTAAGCGAAGCACTCCAGAATGCTGATGCCTACTTAGCTCAGGTCAAGCCTCCAGGAGAAGATTCGCCAGGAGATCTAGAGGACGGTGGTAGCACAGATGTAATACCCAACGTCGTATTTACTCCTCAGGACATGTTCATTAAGACCAACTTACATGATCGTCCCTTGTACTACACTGGATACGTAGGCGACATCAAGGTGGATAGGATACATATCGACCCGGGATTGTCAATAAGCATCATCCCGAAAAGCCTACTCCAACTTATTGGCATCCCTATGCACCGGCTAGCAGCAACCAACACTACAATTAGCGGGTTTAACTCAGGAAGAAGCTATCTCCAAGGGAAGATCCAGTTGAAGTGCCAGATTGGTGACTTAAGGACGGAAGTTACCTGCTATGTCATAGATGCAGACACCTCCTATAACATCCTCCTGGGATGTCCGTGGATACATGACTATATGATCGTGCCATCCACCCTTCACCAGTGTTTCAAATATGTCAGTAAACACGGTTCCGTGAAGACCGAATTCGCCGACATTGATCCCTTCAAAGGGGTTGAATCTTATTACTCGTCAGAGGCTTGTCTATATGACGAATCCAGGAAACACATAATGGACGAGCCGGAGGCCATTGCAGGGCCAGAGGAACCCTTGAGAATCTGTCTCCAACCCCGCAAACCGGGTAGGGCCGCACCCCTTGTCGTAACCCTACATAAAGAAGTGCTCGATTCTCCTGTCATACCTACGCAGTCGGGACCAATGGTCATCCGCCTCCCAAGATCCAGTCAGAAGCCAAAACTTGTTATAGGACCAATGGTGATCCGGCTGCCAAAGTCCAATCAAAGGCAACAGGAAGATACGAAACCCTCAGTAACACCGATGGTAATTCGACTGCCAAAATCTGCTCCAAGGCGACTAAAAGACACAAAATCCCTTGCCGAGCCGATGGTCATCCGTCTTCCCAAGGCGAGCCAGCAGCCAAGTGTTGATCCAACTCTCCCAGGCAGATCAATACCTCAAGCAGAACCCTTAGTGGTCAAGTTACCCAAGATAGCGACCTAAACTCTGACCTCGCAGGGGGTAGCCAAGGAAGACGGAGAACTCGCCAAATATGTGGTTATACAGGCGGATAGCCCCTCTCTGGATGATGTAATCCCGGCAGACAAAATTCCTTATTTTATCAATAAGAGGCTGCCGTTAGACTATTCTGAGTATGACAAGCCTAATCTAACATATATCGTACGGGATTGTCTGGACGTTAGCCTGCACACACAGGTGACAACTGTCTATACCCCAAATCGACTTGATCCCATAAAAGGCGCTTACTTCCCGGTCTCAGACAGAAGAGGATGGGATCACACAATCATCTTTGGCCGAAAAGAAGGTCCTCAATCTTTCACGCCACAAGAGTCCGACCTTGGACCCGAGACTGGAAGACTACCGCTCTACTTGTATAGTCCTCAAGCCAAGTACTTTATACAAAAGCAGGGGTACAACATGGAGACTACTCCGGGTCTTAATTATGGCAGTGGTCGACGATTGTCTCTACAGCCGCCGGCACCGGTAGGGAAGCCTCAGGATCATTATCACAAATTCAGACGTGGCTTCGGGTATGTTACTCCACCCACAACGCCCGAAAATTTTGACGAAGAATGCGAGTGGCACTCCCATTCGTCCGAGTACCCCACTTACGACTCCGATAGCAGTATTGGGGATATATTCAGGCAGATATTATCTGCCAATATGACATCCGCTAATGTCGAAGAAGAAGATGAAGACCTACTTGAACCTCTTGAGTTGGAGCCGTGGGTCCAGCAACTAGATGCACAATGTGAGAAACACTTCGAACTTTGTAATCCTCCCACTGAAGATAAGGTTATACAAGTCAACCTCGGCGATGAATCCTCTCCAAAGCTAATCTTCGTCAGTAAAAGTCTGACAGATGACGAGCGGAAGTCGTTGTTACAACTCGTCAGAGAATACATCGACGTCTTTGCCTGGAGATATGAAGACATGCCTGGACTGAACCCCGAGATTTCAATCGATAAGCTCAACATCTATCCGGACGCAAAACCAGTCAAGCAATAGCAGCGGCAATTTCGTCCAGACATCATGAATTCTATCGAGACGAAAGTGAACAAGCTTATAGCTAGTGGTTTCATCCGTGAAAAGCAACACCCAAAATTGGTAGCCAACGTGGTGCCAGTCATCAAGAAGAACAGGAAAATTCGAATCTACATCAATTTTTGCAATCTCAATACGGCGTGCCCTAAGGATGATCCTCTTCCGATCACCGATATAATGATTGATAATACGTGCGGCTTCGAGCGCATGTCCTTTATGGATGGCTTTTTGGAATACAATCAAATCAAGATGGCTCCCAATGATGAGAAGCATACATCATTCCGAACGTCGATCGGCGTATATTGTTATACAGTCATGCCCTTTGGCTTGAAGAACGTCGGTACAACATATCAACGGGCCATGAGTGTCATATTTAGAGATTATTTGTGCAAGACGGTGGAGTGTTATGTAGACGACATCGCCGTTAAGAGCCGCTCTAAAAGCAATCATTTACATGACTTGAGAACAGTGTTCGACCTCATGCGGGCACACAACCTGAAGATAAATCCCACCAAGTCCTTTCTGGGGGTGTCCAGTGGAAAGTTCTTGGGCTTTGTCATTACTTCCCGGGGCATTCACATAGATCCCGACAAAACAAAAGCAATCCTGGAGATGAACCCACCAAAGAAACTCCACGACCTTCAGGGAAGACTAGCCTATACCAGGAGGTTTATAACTAACCTCTCGGAGCGATGCCAACCCTTCACTCAACTCATGAGGAAAGGTGTCTCCTTTGTTTGGAACGAGGAATGTCAACGTGCCTTTGATGATATTAAGGAGTACCTGATGAATCCGCCAGTTCTGGTAGCCCGGTCGTCGGAAAGCTCTTCCTGCTCTATGTACGGGCGATGGAACATTCCCTCGGCGCTCTGCTAGCCCAGAATAATGACGTGGGACATGAACAAGCCATTTACATCTCAGCCGACTGTTTTGAAACATCAACTTGTCGGCCAATTTTTATTCTATGCATTAAAATTTTGTAGAAACTAATTGAAGTCAGTGAAAGACAACATAACCGAGATTGTAACGCACCTTCTGGATTCACTTTTTATCTAGTGTGTAAAAAGTTACATGTTGTTAAATTTTCACGAAAAATTATAAATTCTGTTTTCAAAAATTAGAAAAATATCCCGATACGACGTCCGTCCAGACAAATCGGGCGACGTGGTCGCACACTATATGCATCTAAAGGTGCATATGGATGTTGTCGACGTGTGGAAACTGACGGAACCCGAATTCGTTGCATGTGCGCGACGAAATTAGTACGTATCCGTCGAGATACCCCCGTATCGACCCTTTGCAAATTAAGTCACAATTTTGTGCACACTCATCAAATTGCGACGAAACTTGTGCCATTGGAATCAAGATATTTTTTTGGTCCTGTGAGCCAAGATTGGTTTAATTCTGAGAAGGTTGATCGGGACGCCATTTTAACGGGCCCACAATCCCACTCAACGGGCGATTTTGTGCACGACTCATCGGAATCCAAAATTGGACATAATTTTGAGTTCATCTCGGAAAAACAAATCTGTAGACATGTAGTTTGACTACTTTAGAGACCGTAGGTTCTGGCACGCTTTTCGGTGCAAAACGGGTCCAACGGTGGATATCATTTTGACCCGAAATTATGATTTTGCCCCTGTTCTAGAATTTAACTTTTGGACAGGCATTTCCTAGGCATATCTTTTATTCAAAACTCGTTCGTGATGTTTGTTGCAGCATCCGGAGTCATCTGCGGGATTTGGCTTTTCTTGTATCGTTTATTTGTCTGTTCGAGCTACTGGATTATTCTCTTTTGCTCATAACCTCAGGCAAGATACCTTGCCATTATACTGTTTACATTCAGTCTGCATTTATTTACATATCACTGTTCATTATTTCCAGTTATTACAGTTCTTGATTTACTACATGCTCAGTGATTATTAGTTACTTTGTTACTATCCTTTGATTGTATATGAACTTAGAGTTAGGGGACTACCGTTTGTAGTGTATTGCATATGCCTCGACACAGTTGTACCACGATAATATGTGAGACGAGTAGCATGTAGAGGGCCTTGCGTGTGGGCTGATCCCCCATGTGCATGCGTTAGGGCTAACTACTAATAGAGGCATGTTAGGAGACTTAGCAGTTAGTAGAGGTATACGAGACATGGATGTGACTCTGTTAAACATTGGATGGGAAGAACAGTTCCTTAACGTATGGGTCCTTATGCACTTTCCTATTACTGATACTGCTGGCCTCTGACATTCGATGAATATTATGCTTTGAGGTTCCTGATATCCTGATGGGGCCATACCTGAGATTACTGATATTGCTGGCCTCTGACATTAGAGGAATGTTACGCTTTGAGGTCCCTGGTATCCTGATGGGACCATGCCTGAGTTACTGCTACTGAGCCAGATATCCATGCATTGGAGGTTTGTTCTTAACTGCATAAACACAGTAGTACGGTTAGATTACCTTATTGTTGTCTTGTCACTTATTTTCTTTTTGGCATATTTTGTATTCAGAATTTATTGCATGTTCTTTCTGTATCTTGTTACATCCCTCTGAGGACCTGGTTATCTCTCCAGGTGTGTGCTTCTGTGATATTGCAGTTGTTCTAGTCGAGGTTGCGATCTTCTCTATTCATTCGGAGTTGACATGTCTTGGGTTTTTCTTTGCTACTTCCGCCAAATCCTTTCTATTTCCATATATATTTTCCCTTACTTATTGGTAGTGGATTTGTCTCCGCCCAACGTATTGTACAAAGACTTATTACAGTTGATTATATGATATCTTTTATTCTTTATTTGTGGATGAGATTAAATTACTCTTGGTTTACTACATTTTACAGCTTATGTATTCATTCGAGATTTCCATATATTGGAGTATACTTCGTATGTATGCAGCTGGCATGGATACGTACCTAGTTCTAAGTATTTTGGGACTGGGGCGTTACATGTTTTTGCGGTGGCCCATGCAGGTCGAATTTGTCACTTCGGTTACGTTACTGTACTGATGTGAGCCTGCAATATAGGATTAGAATCTAGGAATCTCATCCATACAGCTTGACCACTTCCATTGGCTTCAATTCTGAACTCTCGTTCGACTTTCTTGAATTGTATCTTGCTTGATTCCTTTCTACCGTTGATTCTTATTTTTGTGCTTAGTGTCAACTAGGAAGATGACTACACTAGTATATGTTTATAGGTCCAACACATGGCTAGAAGGATTACATTGACAATTGGAATACACGGAGACCTCAACTAAGTTATAAATGTATTTTTTTTTTCTAAAAGTATGATTTTTATAAATAGTAAATTCTAAGTTTGGTAGTAGCGATATTACCAGCTGCGTGAGATAAAGAAAATTTTATTTTTGAGATTTCCAAGTAGTGGTCATCAGAGGATTGATGGGATTTTATTTTTGATACTGCAGGAAATAGTTGAAATCTATAAAAAATTGATTTAAGGGATTTATTTGATTTTCAAGATTTTATAATTATAATTTTTGGGTGATAGATATACATCTTTGAACAAATATAAAAATTATTTGATTTACGAGTTTTGATGTTATGATTTATTGGATTATAGTAATACACCTTCGAACAGTTATAAATTTGGGTTGAAAATGATCTTAGCTTTTAAAAATGGCCGTAGGAATTATTTAAATTGAGTGGTACAACTTGCGATTTTCGTGTTTAGTAAATTTTGAATTTTAAGTAGAAGTAATGATGGTAAATTTTGGTTTACAATATTTGAAAATAATTTTTGAGAATTTTTCTTATTTTAAATTGTGTCCTATGATTGAGGATTTACAAATCTATTTAGATTTTTGGTAAAAAATAATTTTATGACTGACAAGATTATTTGAAAATTTAGTTTAATGTTGGATTGCTAATATCAAAAATTTTGAAATAAAAAAAAATATTAATGATGTGATAAGGTTATTTGATGGATCAAATAAAGTTACCATTTAAAAGTTGTGATTATGTTGGAATGACTTAGTATGAATAGAAATTATAATTGATGAGTGTATTAAAATATTGAGGTAAAATTTTGAGATTGCTTTGTATGTGCTAGAAATTTTATCTGGGGAGCTTTTAATTTTTGTAGAGTTTTAAAGTTATGATTGATTATGGATATTTTATATAGATTCATGATTTATGAACTCTTGAGTTTAAAAGTTGAATTGAAAATGTAAAATTTTGAAAAAGTCAGTAGTAACATGATAAAAATTTGCTTTGAGATTTATGAAAGTGATAAAAAAAATTTGATATATTTGAACTGCTTGGAGTGAATACAAAATTTGGTGGTTTATTTTTGAAAATTTTATTAAGAAACCTTTGGAGGAAGCTTGAGTTAAAATTTTAATGGTAGGCCATCAAGATAGCTCTAATAAGATAGATGTACTCCACACTAATTGTCATGTCACTTATGACCATGATAGTAGTATATACACAAGTGTTGTTAGTCATCTACCCAACTATGTGACTGTATTTCCACCTCGACTTACTCGACCTTCCTTCAATTCTAGATCTTTTAATTTTGACCTTCTAACCCATTTGCAATTTGAATAATGAGTTAATGGTTCCTTAACTGTATTCATCTAGGAGACTATCTTCTCTCCGGAATTGTGTTCCTAAATATTTTTCTCTAAGTAATTTTATTTCATGCTTTAACTTGATCTTCTTTATTTTTGTGCATTAATTATCACCTCGTGAACTCCCACTTTCTATTTTAGATCTTTTGGCGTCCCTTACCATGAATTTGATATTCAGAGTGTAATACTAGCTGTTATCTACCAACAAATTTCATATGTAAGACCTAGACAAGCCTACCTTCATGTAGATATATCATGTCCCACTAGAATACGTCTTCTTGTACACTATTTTCATGATATGACCTTCTGATCAAAATGGCTAAACTATAATCTTTACCATGATACCGATATATTTTCGACCACGGATAGGGATTCAACCTCGACTTAATTTTTTTCGACCCGATATGTGATTGTGTTCTAAAATGCTTAAATTTGTACTTTATCTTGATTGCTTGACCCATTGTCCCATGATACTATTAGTTTAACTCTTGTAAGTTGGGTAGAATACCTCACCACCTAACAAGCCTTTGTCTTTGTGACCCATGTTGTTAAGTTTGCTCAGACTATATTTTAGAGGACCCTAACTTAGCTAGTCAACCAAGCCAGCTGCACAGGCCCAAACTTCGGACGAAAATTAGATTTTAAAATATCCTAGACTATTTAATTTCCTTCATCAGTACCTCCCTTGCTCATATTTTGACTATCTCATGCTGCTAATGTAGCTTCAGTTTTGTAAGCTTATTTCGTTATCAAGCTTGATCATGACATATTTTATTGGGTGCACCCACTAATATATTGTCTAATCAGAACTGGTGCATGATGGTCTGATCAACCTATTGCACTTTGGTTCGCTTATCACATATTATTCTACGTGGATGGAGACATAGTAAACTTGCCTTAGAGTCTCATCCGCGACAGCCTTGACAACTCTCATTTGAATTATTTATGTCGTCTATGAACCTCGTATTTCGTACTAAATAGCACCTTCTTTGAAACCTTTGTTGTTCTTGTCTTTTACTTATTTTAGAAAGACAAGGCACTGCACTTGCTAGATAGACTCAAGGTATCATCTTTGGTTGCCCTATCAGTTATTTATACACGAAATATAGATAACCACCGACCGACTCATGTGGCTATATTCTCGCCTTTAACTACTCTTTATTCCTCAACCCTAGAATTGTATCGTACCCCCCAAGTATTCTTGAGCACTCGAGAATGATTCCAATCGTTCACTTAAATCCAACTCTCAACCAAGACGATTAGTATCCAGTTCTCCCTCAAGGAACCACATCTCCCAAAGGTTTAAATTATTCTCTTTGATCTACTCAATTCCTTATTATTCTTCCAATTGGATTATTAAATTTTGTCACCCTCATTAACAACCCTTATTCCATTCCATAACCCTGATGTGTTTTCGGATATACCGAGTTCACAATTTTTCTAATGCATGTTTGTATTGAACGACGTTTCTTCGCCTCCTCCAAATTTAACCGCATTTTGTTAATGATGAATTCTTTATATCCCTCAACCCTACCTACCCTATTAATCCTAAATTTCGAGGACAAAATTCTTGTAAGTTGGGTAGGATGTAAAACCCCTATTTTTTATTTTTATTATTTTATTAGACTTAAAAACTTATTTATACAATTTATGGTTTTATTAATTATTAAAAATGACGTTAGCCATTGTTGAGCTTTGGAGCACTAGACGACTATGAATTTTGGCACGGAAGATGTAGCAGTGTGCCTTGACTAGTGTACTAACCATGCCGGGGGAAGCCTAGCCATAGTAATATCCAAACTAGGAAAACCAGGCCAAGTTGTGAATGGACTTATTTAAATTATTTTAATTAAATATTATTTTATATATTGATTTTTAGGTGACCTGGTTTGTCCAATTCAGCCCGAACTGGGCCCGAACCAATTTAAGCCCATGTAGGCATGGGATGGGACCAAGGTGGCCATGTAGACATATTTTATGTGCGTAAAAATATTTCCTAAATTATTTTAGAATTTTATGTACAATTATTGGTATTTTTATTATTAAATAATATTTTACAAGATTGTACATTTTTTTGGACCCGGATAAGGGTGTGTGGTACAGTTCACCCATTGGAGCAATTTTTATTAATTTATTATTATTAAAGTTATTTTGTGGAGATTTATTAAACGTGTTTGTCCTATTAAAGATATTATTATTATATTGAGTTGATTTATTGTGAGTTGAATTTATATATATGTAGATATGTTTAAATATATTAAATATTTGGATGGATAATATTTAATTTGTTAATTGACTTTTAAATAGATTATGGTATATATATATATATATATATATATATATATATATATATATATATATATATATATATATATATATATATATATATATATGGAAAATTCTACAATACATCCACCCTTTTGGGATGTATCGATACATCCAAAATATGGACCGTTGGATGTTCATCCAACGGTCCAGATTAAATTCAGATTAAATAATACAAGATACATCATTTAATGCTGATTTAGACTTTTGACCTGTTGGTAACTTGCTTTAGCAGGTCATTCTTCACTTTAATTTTTTCAATGAACACTAAATTAACTCATATTTACTCTCTCAAAAGTCCATCCAATTTAATCTGAACCTTAATTTTTTTTTGGTTACAGGCCTTGGTAGTGGTGGTGGTGGTGGTGGTGGTGGTGGAAAGAGAAACGGAGATGAAGAAGGAAATAAGAATCGGTTCGGATCGTGTCGAACGTCGTCGAGCCCTCCTAGAACAACGAGGAGTACCAGCTGTGCCGAGAAGAATCGGTCTGCTTCGCGTCGGACGTCGTCGAGACCTCCTCGAACAAGGAGAAGTACCAGCGGCGCCGCTCTAATTTTACTGCCCATGCCATTGTCAGAAATTTTATTTTTCATTTAAGAATTTAATATTTTGTTAATAAAGCTACATGTCATGGTGGTGAACTGAGGAAACCTGCTTCTGAGGTCGGGCGGATTATTTTTTTACTTTTCTAATGATAATATTTTCGAAGAGAATATTTTTTTTGGACGGAGAAGCCATTCTCTTTGCTTTTAACACGGAGAATGGCCATTATCTTTGCTTTTAATACGGCGAATGGACGAAGAATGGTACATTTAGGATGGAGAATGGTACATTTAGTACGGAGAATGGACGGAGAATACGTCAAATGGCCATTCTCTTTGCTTTTAATACGGCGAATGGACGGTGAATACGACGAATGGATGGAGAATGGCCATTTTCTTTGCTTTTAACACGGAGAATGGCCATTCTCTTTGCTTTTAATACGGCGAATGGACGAAGAATGGTACATTTAAGACAGAGAATGGTACATTTAGGACGGAGAATGGTACATTTAGGAAGCCGACAAAAGCTCGTTCTCTCAAATCTCTTCTTTGTGTAAATTAAATCCAAGGAGGACACAATCCCTAATTTTAGTTATTACTTAGCAGAGTCTGCTTAGTTGTTGTAAAATTATGGTGTTGCTTCTGTGACACTTTCATCTTTAATCTCATGTTTTCTATGAATTTGTGTTCTGTTTGATTTTGAATTAGTAATCTTTCTGTAATTAGTTTTTTTGTTTCATCTAACAATTTAATATTTTTGTTATAAAGCTATAGGCCATGGTGGTGGTGGAGGAAGGAGAAACGGAGATGAAGAAGGAAAGAAGAAGAAGTTTCGGTTCGCGGCGGACTTCGTCGAGTTCTTCAATCATGCGGAATTAAACCTCTTATAAAGTTCCTTAATTGAAGTTGATCATGATAACCTTTTGTATTTTTCAAACGGCTAGTAGAATCTTCCTCGAGCCCTCCTCAATCAAACGGCTAGTAGATTCTTCCTTGAGCCCTCCTCAATCAAACGGCTAGTAGATTGTTTGATAGTCTCAAAATTTATTTGTTTTTCCATCTTCCTCACTTTTTGTACTTCTTTCTTGCTATATATACAATAGTTTTCTTGTTTCATAGTACTATTATTCATTCTGAAATACATAGAATAGTTTTCTGAAATACAATAGTTTTCTTGTTCTCAAGATGTCTACTCGTGTGATGGGAAATGTAGAAGACGTAGAAGATTGGTTGCCAGCTCCAAATGAAACCTTCATTCCGCGTATGTTGCGCAAGATTGAAGAACATCTGTCAACGATTTCAGTTGTTGTTGTAAAGATCAATTCTAAGCTTTGTTCATTAGAAATTGAACAAATGAATTTATCTCGGCGTTTTGAGAAGATTGAAGAATCTTCAGCTTTGAAGAAGGCATCTTCATCTGGAGCATTTAATAATGTGAAGGTGGTTTCCGTTGAATCTTCTTCCGATGAGGATGACGTGGAGCTACAGTCTCGTAGCAAAGCATTGGACCGAATGCTCGCGTTGTCCCCTACAGAAGAAATTGACTTTAGAAGTTCTTCTAAAAGAATGCGTGGAAATTTACATCCGGTCACACCATCGAAAAATTTAACAAGGGGTTCAACCTCGAAGCCTAGCAATTGTACTAGTGGTTCTTCGAGTTATTACGACTATATTTTTGTCGATGATAGACCTGACGAGTAAGTAATATGAGTTTTGATTTAATTCCAACAGTTTTTTTCTCCTAATTTATTCGTTTATTTTCTTAGAGAAATAATATCATCTTGCAACAAAAACTATGTGACTCGGTTTGAGATGAAGACCTTAGCTCCTTTAACGAAAATTAGCAATGGGGTATGTATAGAGAGTATATTTCTTCTTAGATGCCATCTATGTTTACTTCGATTCCATCGCTTACATTTTAATGATTTATTCAGATTGTAGGCATTGTCTCTGCTCTTCTCACCGCGGAGGAACGGAAAAGAACCTCCAATAAAGCTAATGTATGGTTTTTACCAATAAAGATATCGGTGAGTGAGTATTTTATTCTTCAATGCATATGCATTAACAATTTTCTCGTTTGTTTGTCCTTCGTAATGTATTAGTTGATGTGTATGTAGAAAGAAACGTTACCTCCATCCGACAAAAAGCTTCATCAAATATGGAAGAAGTACAAATATTTTCAGGATTACATGGGATCTTTAAGCAGTTGTAACGAGGTATTAATGTATTTTTGTTTAAATATTAATCCTAATTTTCTAAAAATTTACTAATTTATTTTACCTAATTAATCCTGATTCAGATATACATACCCATTCATTTGGACGAACACTATACTCTTGCAAGAGTTCTGGTTAAAAAAAGGACTGTTGAAATTTGGGACTTACTTGCATCTAAAGATGATCCGATTCAAAACAAAACAGTCATAAAAGAAATAGTAAGCTCATATTCATCAATTTTTATGAATTGGGTACAAGATACGCGGTATACTAATACATATTGTATTCTGCTAATTGTAGCTTTCAAATTTGGATCTCTTTCTCGAAGAAGAGATTTTGAAGTTGAGAGATGCTAGGTTCAGCTTTTCTACTTTTGCAATAAAACGTCCTTCTTATGTTCCCCGCCAAGAAAATTCTGTTGATTGTGGGATTTTTGTAATTGCATTCATGAAAGACCGATGTAGTCTAGACTACCGTTCTTGCAATGTAAGTCTGAAAATATGTCGTCAAAAACTTACACTTTTTAGAGCAATATTTTTGATGTTATGTTTGTCATATGCAGTTTGTTGCGGGAATGGAAAGACGCAAAGCTGCTGAATGGATTACAACTTCAGAGCACAATGAAGAGCTAAAGAAGTCCAATCTGAAATGATTGAAAATGGAAGACGATGATTTTTTTTCTTCTTCTTTTATATCTAATGTATGGAAACCCCTAATGTATTATGTTCATTTGTTTTGTTGAGTTGTAATGACATTTTTGCCAAACGACTTCGATTCTTTTTGATTAAGCAGAATCATTTTTGCCCTTCAAATTAATATAATTAAGCAGAAAGGAGTCTTTTGCCCTTCCATCGAATGACATTTTTGCCCTTCTAATTAATTCAAAACACCCCCGAACCTTTTTATTAAAAAAAAAAAAAACCATTTCGATTCTATCTCTTCTTCCTACTCCACTATGTACTCAAACCTAGGTCATTCTCCTCCAAAATCTTCAAACCTTCCTCCCATTCGCAAAATTCACACCATGTCGGCATCAGCGGCAGAATCATCACCGGTAGCATCACCAATTAGAGAAGATGCACCAGTTACAGAAAATCCAAAAGCGATAGACGGAGAACAACCGAAACCCTATTCTAAGAAAGTTCAGCAAAAGAAAAAGAAAAAAGTTGCTAAACAAAAAGAAGTGCAAGAAGAAGTGCAAACAGAAGGTATAACTTTGATTTTATTTTCGCAAATTCTGTATATATTACAAGAAAAATGATTCTCCGTCATAAAACGCATTTGAATGTTAAATTCTATTCGCCGTTTAATTTGGAGCGGATAATAGAATTCTCCATCTAACTTGAAATGGAGAATAACATTCCCAGTGTTAAAACACATTAGAATGTTCATTCTCCGTTTTATTTTAAACGGAGAATGAAACTCTCCGTGTCATTTGAAACGGAGAATGACATTCTCCGTGTTAGTTTACACGGGGAATGTCGTTCCCAGTGTTAAAACCCATAAGAATGACCATTGTCCGACCTAATTTTTTGTTTTTTTTTTGTTTTGTAGAAAAAAATCTGTCAGGAATAAGGATTCAAGACTTTTCCGTTCTACCTTCAAGCCAATGCTAAATCTTATGGAGGAGGTCAATCAAGATGTTGGCCGTTTACCTGAGCCAGTTATTGGTTCCTTGAAGAATACCGATTTCTGGAATTTTGTCGAGATTTTCTACCAAAACAGAGTCCACGTTTTCGAAGTGGCCAAGGTAACGGAAGGGCTTGAGAATTTAATTGCAAGTTACACAGAAGAAGAAGATGGCATCGGGTGCTTTGAATTGAGCACCACTGTTAAAATCGTGCCAAGCGTCGACGATATGGCAGTCATATTCGGTCTACCGCTGAATGAAGAAAGTGATAATGATGTTTCTTACAGAAGATTGATAAAGGAAAAACAACAGCAGCCCACACCACCAGCATCATTGAGCCTGTGTAGAGATCACTTCATAAGATTGCTGGTTAATACTAAGGGCAAACACTCAGAAGTCACGAATAAGGAAGTGAGAGACAAGTTCTTTGAATTGTTACGACGGCTTCGTGGCGGAGATAACACTGTTAATCCAGATGATTTGGCCAAGCTAATAATCTTCCACTTGTGCCAAACAGTATTCTTCACAAAGTCTGGCGGTTCAAATTTGTCGTACAGATTCTTGACCTTGCTAGACAGTGTGGACGTCATCAACAGTATATGCTGGCCAAGGCTAATCCTAGCATATGTAATGGATAGCACAAAGAGGAGTAGAAGCAAAACTGAACAGGGGGATTACTCAATGGCTTTCCACAAATTGGAAGGTTACACAATATACTTCCTCTATTGGTTTGCAGAACATAGTAAATTTGTGGAAAGGAAGTTCGCCCCAATTCCTGATTACCTAAGATTTTTCACATAGAATGGGTACGAAATCTCAAACTTCCTCCAGGCCGAATATCACAACAAAATGAGATCGAAGATGATATTGGAAGATCTGGTTATACCTGTTGGAGAAGAAGAAGGGCAAAAAGAAGATGAGCCACCTATAGAAGAAGTTGAAAAAGAGGGAGAGAAAGAACACCAAGAAGCAGGTGGGGATAATTTTGATGAACAACGGATACCACAGCATCATGAAATGGGCGCTGTGATAGACGACTCAGCAAAAGAATTGGAGAATTTGAGAAGACATCATTCTGATATTCTTAAGCAAAATGAAGAACTCAAAGAAAAGTTAAAAGAGATGGAGGCACAAGGAGCGCAGTTACGTGTAGCCAACCTTGAGAATGCCATACTCAAAGAAAAGCTGAAAGAGCTCGTGGCAGAAGAAGAGCAACAACGTGCAGTTAACGTTATGATGGAGGGCTCTGTGCATGAACTGGAGGATTTGAGAAGGCATTATTCTGATATTCTTGCGCAGAATGAAGAACTCAAAGAAAAGTTAAAAGAGATGGAGGCACAAGGAGCGCAGTTACGTGCAGCCAACCTTGAGAATGCCATACTCAAAGAAAACCTGAAAGAGCTCGAGGCAGAAGAAGCGCAACAACGTGCAGTCAACGTTGTGATGGAGGGCTCTGTGCATGAACTAGAGGATTTGAGAAAGCAGAATTCTGTTCTTATTGCAGAGGTACATGCACAAGGTAAAATCTTTTATATTTTAAATTTCTATTCTCCGTAATATATTACACGGAGAATATCATTCTCCGTGTTAGATTCACATCATACATTTTATTGTTGTTTGTTTTATTTCAGAGCGAACAACCGAGCAACTCAGAGAAACAAATAAAAGGCTCGTTGAGGAGAAAATGGAGCTTCAAAATAAAGTTGAATCGTTCAATATTGAAGCCACTGAAAAGGATAGGAAAATCGTTAATCTCGAAGCCATGGTTGTAGCATTGCAGCGTCAGAAGATTGAAGCAGCTGCTGAACTTACTGCTCCAAAAGAAGCCAAAAGAAGAGGAGGATCGGGGGGAAAGAGGTTCAGAAAACCATCAGCGCCATTAGGCGTTGAAGATATTACTCCCTTAGAAAAGAATACAGTTGGAGAGGCTAATAAAAAGCGGAAGATTAATGCCGCTCCGAAATCCCGAGGAGACGCCAAAATGGCTGAATTAAAGAAGAACCGTGTCATACTAAGGGAATGCGATGAACTCTTACTTTGGAAAGATGCGGATGAAGAGCTGAAGAAGCAATACATCGACATCATAATTCCCAAAAAGAAGTGTCTTTATTATTAGGCTGGCATATTGAACCTAATAATAAGGAAGCCGAGAGAAATTCAAGCCATTAAAAGAAGGTGTCCCCCATCTAGTTCAAAGGATGTGCCATTGATCCAGAAGCAAAAGCCGGCGCCCCAATCACATAAGTGGTCTACATTCATGATGGCCCACACATTGGTAAGAATTCAAACAGAAAAATTCATATTCATGTGTACACCGATGAAAAATGACAGAAAAAAATTACTCATGATATTGTGTTTTGTTTTTGGGAAACAGACCATCGTTGAATGTGCCAATGAACCAGAAGCAAAAGTCGGCGCCCTTCAAGACATCCAAAAAGATGTAGTAGACTTCGTCATGGGTTTGGAGGAAGACATAGAGTTGCTATTCATCCCACTCTTTAATTCATCCATGAAATACTATACTCTCCTCACATTCAACTTTATCTCCTATGACTGGACACACTACAACTCCTTGAGGCAAAACACGTACGAAAAGTGCAAGGTGGATGCAGAATTAATGAAGAACACCTTAGAGCCTATCGTCAGAAGAAAATTTGATAGGACGAGGGAGAGATGCCCGGCGAAGATGGAGTATGAGAGCAAAGTGCTGAATTTTTCTCCAAATTGCCCACAACAACGGGCACCCAACTGCCTCTTGTACACGGCGTATTATATGAATATGTTGACGACTACTCCCTTCGAAATACCGAAAGGAAATGACGATGAAACTCACCAGAAGATTACAATGATGAGGTTGTTATGGGCTAAGAAGTTGCTTAAAAGAAAATATGTGACATTGTAGAACAACAATGTAATTATGTAATTGGGCAAGGAACTTCTGTCTTTTATAAGCTCTGCTTTTATAATAAAATTATTTTTGAATTACATTTACATTTTCGAAACCACGAAAAGTTTGAGAATTCTATTCTCCGTTTATCTTGAAACGGAGAATAACTTTCCCGTTTAAATTAAATTGTTTGAGGATTCTATTCACCGTTTATTTCGGAACGGATAATAACATTCTCTGTCTGTCTTGAAACGGAGAATAACATTCCCAGTGGTAAAACACATTAAAATATTCATTCTCCATTTTTTTTAAATGGAGAATGATGTTCTCCGTGCCTTTTGAAACGGAGAATGTTATTCTCTGTTTAGTTTGGAAAGGAGAATGAAGATGAGATTGATGAGAATATGATGAGGTTGGTATGGGCTAAGAAGACTACAATGATGAGGTTGGTATGGGCTAAGAATTTGCTTTCAAGAGAACTTCTATCTTTTATAATGTCTGCTCTGCTCTGTCTTTTATAATAAAATCATTTTTGAGTCACATTTACATGTGAAAACCATAAAAAGTTTGACTTTTATTTACATATGAAAGTCTGAATTACTACATAAAATCCTACCATCAGAAAAAAAGTTGAATGTGAGCTGTGTGCGGGCATCGCAGAACAATGGAACTCCTTGAGGCAAAGAAATTCCTTGAGGCAAATCACTTCATCGTACATCGTCAGAGCAATGGAACTCCCTGAACAAAGAAACTCCGTGCATAGTCAGAGCAATGGAACTCCATGAACAAAGGAACTCCGTGCATAGTCAGAGCGAATCAAAGTACGAGCGCTTCGACAGAGTGTGGGTTGGCAATCAACCCAAACCCTGCGGCTCTTCCAGTAACCAACATGAAAGAGTCTTGCCAAGGTGGGGGATCGGTAGAGTGCATCTCCAGGATGAAGAAGGATGCCTTTGCAAGGTTCTCTGCCTCAAGGAATTCCTTTGCAAGGTCCTTTGCTCTCAAGGAATTCCTTTGCTTCTATTCCTGTGCCTCAAGGAATTCATCTTGCTCTTGCTCTGACGATGCACGATGAAGTGATTTGCCTCAAGGAGTCATCCAAAGGTTCCTATGCTCTGACGAAATACGATGAAGTGATTTGTCTCAAGGAATTCCTTTGCCTCAAGGAGTTCCATTGCTCTGACGATGTACAATGAAGTGAATTCAGCTCATCGTACATCGTCAGAGCAATGGAACGCTTTGAAGCAAAGGAATTTCTTGAACCAAATCACTTCATCGTGCATCATCAGAGCATAGAAACCGTTGGATGACACCTTGAGGCAAATCACTTCATCGTGCATCGTCCGAGCAAAGGAACTCACTGAGGCAAAGGAATTCCTCGAGGCATATCACCATACAAAGGCTTCGTTCTTCATCCTGGAGATGCACTCTACCGATCCCCCACCTTGGTAAGACTCTTTTCTTGAGGCAAAGGACCTGCAAAGGAATTTACTTTATATTGCATTCTTCCGAGCAATGAAACACCCTGAGAAAAAGGAATTCCTTGAGGCAAATCATTTTGTCATGCATCGTCGGACCAATATAACACGTCGAACAAAGGAACTCCTTACGGCAAAGGAACACCGTGCATAGTTCGAGCGAATCAACGTGCGGGTGCTTCGACAGAGCGTGGAACGATAATAAATCCAAACCCAGGCACATCTCAGTCTTCTGAAGGACTTCAGCACCGTGCATCGTCGGACCAATGGAACACGTCGAACAAAGGAACTCCTTGCGGCAAAGGAACACCGTGCATAGTCCGAGCGAATCAACGTACGGGCGCTTCGACAGAGCTTGGCTTGGCAATAAATCCAAACCCAGGCACATCTCAGTCATCTGAAGGACTTCACCACCAAAGCTTCTTCGAACGAGGAGATCGACAACTAAGAGGAAAGCGTCTTGCCAAGGCGGGGGATCGGTAGAGTCCATCTCTACAAGAAAAGCTAAGTGAGACGAGAACAAACTCTCCCTACACTACTGCCATTTATAGGCATGGAACAACTCGGACTCATGTGCTAAGTGGCAGCCACTTCGAATTCAATTCAATTAATTTCCATCAATACCAATGCATTTCTCCCTTCTCAAGTAAAGCTAAGTAAGACTAGAACAAACTCTCCCAACTACTACCATTTATATGCCATTAATACCAATGAATCTGCACCTTTGAATTCTGCCAACTTTGATGAGGGTTTCAATGAGAGAAACTTTGATACAGTAGGGGTATCAAAGTTTTGATACCCCCTATGTATGACATGTGGGCTCCCTCAAAATTTATGTGTATATATATATGTGTACACATTTTATAAAGCAGGAAGGGCCCACATGTCATACATAGGGGTATAGTTTTGATACCCCCTACTGTATCAAAGTTTTTTTCCTTTTTTTTAAATGAGAGAAACTTTGATACAGTATGGGGTATCAAAGTTTTGATACCCCCTATGTATGACATGTGGGCTCCCTCAAAATTTATGTGTATATATATATGTGTACACATTTTATAAAGCAGGAAGGGCCCACATGTCATACATAGGGGGTATCAAAGCCCCTACTGTATCAAAGTTTTTTCCCTTTTTTTTAAATAAGAGAAACTTTGATACAGTAGCGGGTATCAAAGTTTTGATACCCCCTATGTATGACATGTGGGCCCACTCAAAATTTATGTGTATATATATATGTGTGTACACATTTTATAAAGCAGGAAGGGCCCACATGTCATACATAGGGAGTATCAAAACTTTGATACCCCCTACTGTATCAAAGTTTTTTCCCTTTTTTTAATTGAGAGAAACTTTGATACAGTAGGGGTTATCAAAGTTTTGATACCCCCTATGTATGACAAAATAACTTACAAAAAAAGTATAAATAAAATAAAATTTTGTTATAGTCAAGATTTGAACCAATGACCTCTTAAATACAAGTCCAGCATTGTAACAACGACATCACAATAGAATTCTTCGTGTTTTATTAAATGGAGAATAGCATTCTCCATTTTGAATTACAAGGAGAATAGCATTTCCAGTGTTAAAAACACATTAGAATGTTCATTCTCCGTTTTAAATTGAAACGGAGAATGATATCGTTTCATTTGTAACGGAGAATTATATTCTCCGTTTTGAATTGCACGGAGAATGCCGTTCCCAGTATTAAAACGATTGAGGATTCTATTCGCCGTTTAATTTGGAATGGAGAACGGCATTCTCCGTTTAATTTGAAACGGAGAATAAGATTCCCAGTGTTAAAAACACATTAGAATGTTCATTCTCTATTTTAATTTGAAACAGAGAATGATATTCTCCGTTTTGAACTGCACGGAGAACATATTTTCTCCATTTTTGATATTCCCCGTTTTGAACTTGGAATTTGATATTCTCTATTTTTATCTAATTGTCTTCTCAAACTTTTGCATTGGAGAACATATTTTTTATCTAATTGTCTCGTGTGAATGACATCTTGCCACATAAGAAAGACATTGTCTTAAGTCAACGACGTTTCATTTTATTCCATTTGCTCTTTGTCGCTATTTCGCTTTCGTACTTTACAATTACAAAAATCGTGACCTGATTTTTTACAAACTCTATAAATTCTAGGCTTCGGGATAGGCTGACTTTCTGTAGGCTGGGTTGATTTCCCTTGAGAAGGCTTTCCTTTTGTTGCTACCGAATTTGGCCCTTTTAAAGCTTCATGCACTCCATGAACTGCATCAGCTACCATTTGTTCTTCTTCACCAATATCGATCACCATTTCTTTCAACTCCATCAGAACAGACGACATCAACTCCATTCCCCTCTCTTGAATTTTGCTTAATTTTTACAATAGTATGTAAACAGATTAATTTGTTCATTAATACCACCATACCTTCTGCTCTCAATACTGTCTGGGTGGATGAATCTTCTTTCTGAGCCAGGTCCGGAGAGATAACTCTCTTTGCAATCCATGAGCCAACGAGATTTTATCAAGTTCTTTGGAATATCTCCAATTTGTAATCTCTTCATTGCTAAAAAAATATGCCTACAAGGAATCCCCTTGGTCTCCATCCACAAGCATTCACAATTTATGATGTTGTCGGCCGGATCAAATGTAACCTTCCGGTTGACACTGTTTGGCGACATATACTTTCGGACAGTACAAACTTCTGTCTCTCTTATGATGTGATGATGGAGAACAGTATATGCATCAGAACGTGTAATTTCCTTCCTTACCTCTATAAACACCATTTTAGTGTAAATTACGACAAATTTACCTTCTATTACGGCCATGCTAGTTTGATTCACAACTGGTGTTGAGAGTTTATCAGTGACATGCTTACTCATCTGGCCGTAACATAAGGCCGCCAAACCGTAGTCACAATTTTGAAGGGCTTTCCATAGTGGCAACTTCTCATTCAAAAACCTCTTCAGAAATGCGTTCATAGATTCACATCTATTTGTTGCAGTAGAACCGCCAAAATAATTTCCACGTAGGAATGTGTCCGTCCATCGCTCCCTCATTCTGTACAATGCAGTGGTCCACTCATTGTTCTCTACATTATAATCTGTTAGCATCTGCTGCCAATGGTTTTCAAATTCTTCGACTGAATAGTACCTGTTTAGAAAACATGGACAGTAACTAAAGTTGTGATATTGTAACAACAACATACTTCAAAGTAAAGTAGCAAGTGTGCGATGTACCTTTTAATCAGAAGACTCAGTTTATTGTGGAAACCCTCTCGGTGTACATGTTTGGCAGCATTGTTTAGGATATGCCATGAGCACGTTCGATGAACTACGCTGGGCATTAAATCCTTAATTGCTTTATTCATGGATCTGCAACCATCCGTGAGAACTGTCACTGGTAATTTGTCATTCATACACTCTAGGAATTTTTCTAGAACCCAAGAATATGTCTCTGCAGTCTCATTATGGATCATTGCAAACCCAAACACACAAGTCATCCCATGATTGTTTGTACCCACTAGAACCACCAACGGCATTTGACTTCTATTTGTTTTATATCTAGAATCGAATGCTAGTGAATCTCCAAATAATTCGTAATCGAATCGACATGCACCGTCAGCCCAAAAAAGATGGGTCAATCTGGAATCTTCGTCTACCTTGTACGCGTAGAAGAAATCTGGGTCACTGCCCTCCTTAGATTGAAGAAATATAAGTGTTGTCGTAGCATCAACATCGTCTAGTGCTCTACTATCTTCAGCTAGAGCGTTGTATAAATCCTTTCTCGTCCATCCAACCTTATCCCAGCCACCTTCCTTCTGGACAATTAAATTCCATATCTGTCCATTCCCCATCCCTGATTGTTTCATAAGCTTAATTTCTTCCAACTCTGCGGGTGATATCGTACGATGGGATCTCAAAAAAACTGTTTCATAATCATTCGCCAGGATATGGTTGTGATGTATATAAAATTTTTTGACGAACCACATCTTTGTTTTATCGGTGTACCCAATACGAAAAATTGCTTTACAACCACTTCTGCTTTCACTTCTTGGCTCACGAACCCTGTTAGGAGCTTCCTTGTATTTCTTGTGTCTGAATCCTGCATTCGAACAACACCAACTACGGACCATCACCATCCTAGATTTGTTTTTCTTTACCTCGTTCTTTCTAATACTGAAACCATATGCTTTTGAATATATCCGGTAGAATGTCTCTGCTTCTTCAATATAGTTGAACTGTAGGCCAACAATATCTTCTTCTAAGAGATGTTTTGGATCTTTGTTAATGTTGGCAGACTGCAATATTTTTTTCATAGTCGCTGTATCGAAATCCAATGGAGATTCACCGTCGTCCCTAAGAACAGAATAAAATAAAATAAACATGAGAAATAAATGTAAAAATATAATATATTTCTTAAATCCATTAGAAAGGGTGATGCGAAATAACATTTCGTTGTCTGCGTTGATGTCGTCGTCGTCGTTATGATGTATTCTTCTATTGTTTTCTTCATCTTGTTCTTTACTGTCTCCTAAGTTAACATCTTCCAAACTTTGCTCATCATCCAAATCATCTGACAGTCCTCTTGAAAGGAAGCTTTCTTCATCGACTAAATCTTCCACACGACGATTACTTTCTCCATGTGACTTCGATATTGAAGAAAATAAAGTGTGTTAGAAATCAACAGAAGAAACGAAGGACAAGAAACAATACAAGAAGAAAAAGTAATGCTATATTTGTACCTCCAAATTGTCCCTCTAATATATAGCCCTCCCATCTGATGTGACATGTTAAATAATAGTGTGTGTCATCTGACATGACTAATGACATGGCAAATTTTAATCCAAAAAGTTAACTACCCAATTTTCTCCATAATAATTTAACGTTAATATCAATGTTAATTTAATGTTAATATTAATTTATGTTAATATTAATGTTAATGTTAATGTTAATATTAATATTAATATTATTGTTAATGTTAACGATAATATTAATATTAATGTTAATGTTAATGTTAATGTTAATGTTAATGTTAACATTAACTTTAATGTTAATTTTTATTTTTAGTTTTATTTTTAAAAAAAATTGCCATGTCAGCTGCCAGATCAACATATCACGTCAGCTATCACGTAAGGATGGACAGTTTGAAAGTGCAATTTGGAGGTACAAAAAGTATTATTCCGGAAGAAACAACTTCCAGCAAAGCAACAACACAACCTTTTCGTCTTTCTTGTAACTCCGCCACGTGGCCCTCTTTTGATGGCTCATGAAAAGTCTTCAGTGATTCAAGGAGCAAGCATGATTTTAAGAAAACAACTTCCAATAACACAACTTTCTCGTCTTCTGGGTACATGTATTATTAAATTGTATAGCTAATAACGCATGAGGAAGCATGCAACAGCATTCTCCACGTGACCCTCTTCTGTAGGATAACGCATGCAGCAGCATTTAATGCTACGAAACCCTATTGTCTTGTTATGTGTTGTGTATCCTATGTGGCATGAGGCAGAAGACAATGTAGAAGCATGGAAAATGATCCATGCGGCCAGGGAACCCCATGCGGCCTAGACAGCCCATGCAGCACAGAAAGACTATGCGGCTCAGGGACTATGCGGCCTGAAATATTTCATGCGGCTCAGAAGACACGTGGCGTAACAGTGCTCCCCTTTGACCCATGCTTCATTAATTACTTTGACGGCTGACAACTCTGAAAAAGTAACAGCCCTGATACAAAAGAAGTAATTATGACTCTGTCATAATGACAGTCCCCTAGGAAAGAGAAAGAGATCTCTGACACAAATCCCCCGAGATCCATAAAATGCCACGTGGCCCTGCAACGTGGACGATCATATGCGGCTCGAGCAAAGACTTCCCATGCGGTTCAGAATGAAGCCGTTCCATGCGGCTCAGGCCGAAACAGTCTCATGCGGCTCAAACGGAGGCCTTCCCATGCGGTTCAAGAGGACCATTTCCATGCGGCCCAGGCGGATGCATCCTTATGCGGCTCGCAATGATCATCTCCATGCGGTTCAAAGGTTTGAAGGGGGGAAGCCACTACCCAAGCAGCCCTGACACGTGGTCCGAACCTTATGCGGTCCAAATCTTATGCGGCTCAATCTTTATGCGGTTTAGATCCCCCAGTGGCTCCTAGGACACGTGTCCTAAGCCGATCAATCTCCAAGATTTATTACAATCAGAGATTGGGTCAAATCTCAATAATCTGGGACACGTGGCAGGAGAATAAATCAAATTTATTCGCAGACCTCAGAAGATCATTATGAGGAAGATTTATTCCAATCAGTATTAATTGCTGATGAGATTTGGTGTAATCTATACTTAATGGTCCAGATTCATCACAATCAAAACTAATGGCCTAGATTGACCAATCCACAGGCCGCCGCCATCTCCAAGAAGCAATCATTTGCAACCCTAATGATCATACCCCATTCCTATAAATAGTAGGGTACCATTCCCTTGTAGAAGAGATATGCATACACAGAGAGAGGCGCACACAGGAGTATTTTTCGAGATCAGAGAGAGCACCATAGTACTTGGAGAGAAGAGCAGAAAGAGAGCAAAGGGAGCATTTCTTCCAACGCCAAGCAATCTTCTGGAGCCAAGGCTGCATACCGATCGTCCAAGGAGTAAGGCAGGGCTGCGGTCGCCTTCCCGAGCCTCTATCGTCACCCTCCAGAATCTAAAATAAACAATTGTACTTAGTCTGCTGTACCTAGGCTTTCGTCCCTAGGCTTTCTTTGTACAAGTGAGTTTGTAACGTGAAGTAAAAGTCCAGTCCTCCGATAATTGTTCTGTTCTTTTATATTTCATGGCAAACACGATGGCGACTCTGCTGGGGACAAACTTCTCCACGGCTGAGGAGTTGGTGACACAGTCGGATATAGCCAAGCTTGGCTCCACGCAACAGAAGATGGTCGTCCGTTTCGACCAACAGGTATTTGAAGAGATGCTCTCTGAAGGAAGTGTTGGTCCGATCAAGAAGCGAACACGCACAAAGAAAGCTCGCTGCAAGTGGAGGCCAAAATTATTTGCTCCCCTACAAGCTCTGGACGGGGTACTCTCTGCTACCCAAGACGGCGAGGGCGATTCTCATGCGGCTCCACTTCGAGCCATATAGAAATTTGCTGTCCCCAAGACCGGTAAAGGAAAGCACTACGATGCTGGACTTGCAGGGACAAAGAGCGACCCTATGCGCCCCAAGAAGAAGCCGAGCACTCATGTGGCCAAATCTGCCAACCACATGCAGGAGGCTCATGCGGGTGGATCTACCAGCCGCATGAAGAAAATCCATACGGCCAGATCATCCAGCCGTATAAAAAAGACCCATGCGGCTGAGACTCCCAGCCGCATGAAGAAAACCTATGCGGCTACGTCTGCCAGCCGCATACGGACCAATGATGACAGCCGCATGACGCCTACTCCATGCGGCTCTGTCTTCGATCGCCTCTCGTACGGTCCTGATCTCTTGTGCTCCCAAGAAGATATGTCTGACTCTCTCCAGTATCACTTAGACTCTTCCTACTATGTGCCCTTATGCACTAGAGCGAAGAAGTCTAAAGCAGCGCGAGCCTGGCGAGTTCGATCCGCTGATCTAACCTCTGACCATCAGAGCGTTCCGTATACTGTTGCGCGGGCCTCGAATGGGAAGTTGTACAGAACCACTCGAGTCCAGCCCCTGGCGACAGACGGACAGAGAGGTTCGCAAAAGTCTCCCAAAATCCCGGGAGCAAACATGGGCGGTCCAGACCCATCTGATTTGCGTGAGGCCATCCTCCACAAACGCAAGGAAAGAGAAGATGTATCGGGGTGCAAAGAGTCCTCCTACGGACGTCACTGCACCCAAGTTATCATCATCTGCTGCTGCAACAGCACGACGATGCAAGAAGACCAGCAGTCTATCTTTCAAAGACTGCAACAGCCATCTTCAAAAGACTAGGCACTACCCGTCGTCTCCTGCAACTCTGCTCGGAAAGTCCCCGCTGATGGAAGGGGGAAGAAGACAAATATTCCCAGCCCGAAGATCTCAACCACTGCGACTAAAAGACTGTAGTCTAAGCGGGTGCCCACTACCGATGTTTTCCAAGGTACTCGCTCTAAGACGAAATCTGCTACAGTGGGAAATTCGTCGTCCACAATACAGGGGGTTGCTGGGGCTGGAGGTAGCACCCCTCCGAGCCTCCAAAGCAATCCGATGTTTCAAGAAGACGAGCCGGGGGAGACAACTCTCCCATCGGATGTAGCAAACCTTGACGTCTCCGAGGACGTCCACAACTCTCAAGACGAGGCGAACTCGGAGACTGGGGGTACTGTTCCTTCCGAGTCTGAATCAGAAGAGAACATACCCACATACCCCGATGACTTCTCACTACAAGGGTACGATTCGGAGGGCGCTTCCTCCACCGCTCCGTCTATCTCTCTTCATGTGAAGACGGTATTCATGACAGACAGCAACGAAGGTGGTTCCAGTGATCGCCAATGCATCGACAGTCTCGAAGCCATATTGCTTGCTTTGGTCAAGTCTGTAGACGAGATTAAAGCGGCCCTTCCAACTCTGCAAGGAGGAATGCCTGGCCAAACAAGCACGGGTCCCACGATCAATGCGGACTCGAATTCGACGGCACCAAACCCGGGCAATGATCCTCCTGAAATAGCGGCCCCCACCATCGTCGATGAGGCCCGCGAAGCGAGAAGAGAGGTACAAGAGCTCCGAGCCATGTTCCACGCTCGAGAAAACTCTCAAGACCTCAGAATACGGCAACCATACCCTGCTGTATGGAGGGATGTTCCATTCCCACCAAGATATAAGCCGTTCAACATCAATCCTTATGATGGCAAGACCTCAGCAAGTCGGTACATCACTTACTTCGAGGTCACCACCGACCATCTGCCCTATGACGATGCCATTCTCATACGATTATTCATCGGGGCATTGGAAGGAGTCGCCTTCGACTGGTATCGCAATCTGCCGGACAACTTCATCTACTCCTTCGCCGGCTTCAAGCGCATGTTCTTGGAGAGATTCTATGAAGTAGGGCAGGACATCACCATGTCTACCCTCATGGACGTCGTCCAAGGGGAAAAAGAGCTGACAAAAAACTATATCGAGCGGTTTCGCCAAACCGCAATGAAGTTGCCGTCTGGAAACCCGGATTCCTCTTTAATTGAAATTTGCCAAAGGAGACTGCTTCCAACAATCAGTCTCTGGATGGGCAAAAGTCAATTCAAGGACTGGAAGACATTCATCATCAGTGCCACAAGCGCCGAAGAACGATTAAAGAAGGCTCGCCAGCTGGGATTGCACATCTCGGACGGAGAGAACAAGGGCAAACGTCCCAACAATGATAATGGGGGTAACCCCTCCAACAATCGGGACAGCAGGGGAAAGCAGGCTATGGTGGCCGATGCAGCACAGAAACCTGAGCCAAAGCCGGCAGACAAACAATGGCCGCAAATCACTTACTCCTTCGAAGACGGTCATGTCAAGCCCATCTTGGACATGCTCATACAAGGAGACAGAATTCAGCTTCCTCCACCAAGACGGGAACCGCGGCCGACAGAGATGGAGAATCCAAAGTACTGCCATTATCACCGCTACGTCCACCATGCTACACACGACTGCTACCAGCTAAAACGGTACATCCAAAACCTCAACGATTCGAATGCTCTGGCTATCGATTTCGAAGAGGTAACCGTGGCAGCCAACATGGTGTCAGTACAATTCGGTAGCTTTCCTCCGACGGAAACCTAAGACGGGGTGGTCCCCATCCCTCTGGCAACAATGGAGATCTATAATCTTCCTCCTCCCCGAGATCAGGCCGCTGGTCTAGTGCCCCTCACTACATCACGAGGGGAGGTCATGTAGATCCATCCAGACTTGGTATCGAAAGTGACTCGGCCCATATCATCTTATCTCATGCAGAAATAGGGGTATGATCTGGAAACGACGTCGGGTTTGAACTACGGTACTGGACGACGATTACCTTTGAAGCCCCCGGTCCCGGCTGGCAAACCACGGGACTACTATAGCAAGACTCGATGTGGATTAGGGTATGTAACACCCACGATGACCCCTGAAAGTTCAGATGAAGAATGTGACTGGCATTCACATTCGACCGGGTCACCAACTTCTGATTCTGATACCAGCATCGGAGATGTATTCAGACAAGTCTTGTCAGTCAACATGGCATTCGTCGACGCTTATGAAGAAGACAAAGACATCCCCGAAATCCTCGAACTAGAGCCATGGGCCCAGCAATTGGATACGCAATAGGAAAATCGGTTCGAACTGAGGGAACCTCCTACTGAAGATGAGGTTATCCAGGTCGACCTCGGCAGCGAATCTTCCCCAAAACCAATCTTCGTCAGTAGAAGTTTAACAGACGAGGAGCGAGAATCACTGCTGGAACTTGTCAAAGAATACATTGATGTGTTCGCATGGAGCTATAAAGACATGCCAGGGTTAAATCCCGATATTGCTCTTCACAAACTCAACATTCGGCCGGACGCAAATCCAGTCAAGCAACAACAGCGACGCTTCCGCCCAGGCATCATAGATGCGATCAAAATCGAAGTCAACAAACTGATAGCCAGCGGCTTCATTCGTGAGGAACAACATCCGGATTGGGTCGCCAATATAGTACCCGTCCTCAAGAAGAATGGAAAGATTCGAATCTATATCGACTTCCGTAATCTGAACGAGGCATGCCCCAAAGATGAATTCCCCCTCCCTATCACGGACATCATGATTGACAATACCTGCGACTTTGAACGTATGTCATTCATGGATGGCTTCTCGGGGTACAACCAAATCAAGATGTCTCCTGACGACGAAAAGCACACATCATTCCGAACATCGATTGGCACGTATTGCTACACAGTCATGCCTTTCGGTTTAAAGAATGCTGGCACCACGTATCAAAGAGCCATAAGTATCATCTTCAGGGACCACTTATGCAAGACGGTGGAGTGCTATGTTGATGACATCGCCGTCAAGAGTCGCTGTAAGGGAGACCATCTGCAGGATCTGAGGACGGTATTCGACCTGATACGAGCGCACAATTTGAAAATGAACCCTACGAAGTCCTTCCTGGACGTATCCAGCGGGAAGTTCTTGGGTTTCATCATCACCGCCCAGGGTATCCATGTAGACCCTGAGAAGATAAAGACAATTATGGAGATGGGTCTCCCGAGAAATCTCTGCGAACTCAGAGGCCTCCAAGGGAGGCTAGCGTACATCAGGAGGTTCATTTCTAACCTCTCCGGGCGATGTCGGCCATTCACCCACCTCATAAAGAAAGGCGTCTCGTTCGTATGGGACGAAGAATGTCAGCAGGCCTTCGACAGCATCAAAGAATATTTATCGAACCCTCCAGTTCTGGTGGCCCCGGTTGCTGGGAAACCATTCCTGCTCTACGTACGAGCAATAGAACATTCCCTCGGGGCTCTGCTGGCACAAAACAATGATGCAGGCCATGAACAAGCCATATATTACCTCAGTCGAATGATGATTGGGTCAGAGCACCGATACACTACTGTGGAGAAGGAATGCCTTGCCCTAGTGTTCGCCATTCAGAAGATGCGGTACTATGTCACTGGACGAACAATACATGTGATCTCACGAGTCAACCCTCTCAGGGTCCTCATGACTAAACCAGGGGCACTCAGCTCTCGCCTCGCTACATGGGCAATATTGCTATCCTCCTGCCACATGATCTTCGTCCCACAAAAGGCGGTCAAAGGTCAAGCCCTGGCAGACTTTTTGGCAGCCCACCCGGGCTCAGAGTCGTCCAGGATATATGAAGAGATCCCAGATGAGGTCGCCGACTCGCATGCAACCTCTCACGATGATATATGGCGAATGTTCTTCAACGGCGCTTCGAGAACTGGACCTAAGGGCAACATCGTCGTCGGAGTCGGGGTGGTGCTGGTTTCTCCTACTGGATTGGTGATCAACCGTGCTTACTCTCTCACAGAACCATGCTCTAACAATGTGGCCGAGTACAATGCTCTGGTCATTGGCCTCCAACTTGTAAGGGAGCTGGGGGTAGAATATCTTGAAGCATACGACGATTCTCAGTTAATCGTCAATCAAATCCGGGGCTCATACGAAGTTCGCCACGAAGACATGATCCCCTATCACCAAATAGCAATCAACATCATCTCGTCGTTCGAGGGGTTCTTCATCGAACACGTCCCCAGACTCCGAAACATCGAAGCCGATGCCTTAGCGGGCCTGGCCGCTTCCCTAGCAGTGCCAAATCATACTCATCAATCGGTAGACGTAGTAGGCCACAAACTGGTCTACCCCAAGAACAACGTTCAATTCGTGGCGAGTTATTCCACTCAGACGATTAATGATGTCCCAGATTGGAGACAACCATTCATTGACTTTATCGTCTACGACATCCTGCCCGAGAACCCGAAGGAAGCCACCTCCATCAGACGGCGTTCTCTCAGATTCTTCTACGATACAGAGACAAAAATGCTGTATCGCCGATCCTATGATGGAGTATTGCTTCGGTGTCTGTCGAACGCAGAAGCCAAAGAAGCCGTACGAGAAGCTCATGACGGTGTCTGTGGGGCCCATCAACCTGGTCCTAAATTACAAGACCGTCTTCGCCGAATGGGCTACTACTGGCCCACGATGGTAGCAGATGCGATAGACTATGCTATAAGGTGCAAAGCCTACCAAGTCCACGCAAACTTTATCCACCAACCATCCGAATTTCTACATACGACAGTGGCATCCTGTCCATTCGAAGCATGGGGGATGGACATGTCACGACCCACACCCGTTTTTTTTTTTAAAACGGATACGAGACGTGTCCAAGCCAGCCTACGCTGCAGTGACGGCGGTAGAACGCTGTCACGGCCATGAAGATCAAAATCACAAACAATGCTCATTCACAACTTTAATTTAATTTACAAAGATCACAAGTTTTTTATTTGTAGAAAAATATAAACTTGTACAAATATGGAAAGACTATAATTCATCTATCTAGCTAGTTTCTAGACCTTTGTTTGCAAGTATTTCCGTCACTCCCCAAGCTAAGTGAATCCACGGCTAACCTGAAAATGTTGGTTTTCAGTCAGGAATGGAACGAGCACAATTCACTGAATGCAATTTCAAATAAAGAAAATGACTATAAGACAAAGGTTAGACATCAATCATGAGTTTTGAAAATAACAGTAAAGCCGTAAGAAAAATCAATAGTAATAAATAGACCAATATACTTTCCACCGTTAGAAGTACCGTTGGCATGTGATCGGTCTGGGGTGCTACACCGTACGGTCTACGAGGTCTACTTTACGAGGTCTACTTTACGATGTCTACTTTACGAGGTCTACTTGCAGAAAATAAACAATGTCTACGAGGTCTACTGCATGAAAAATAAACAATGTCTACGAGGTCTACTGCATGAAAATAAACAATGTCTACGAGGTCTACTGTATGAAAATAAACAATGTCTACGAGGTCTACTGTATGAAAATAAACAATGTCTACGAGATCTACAATGTCTACGGTCGGATCACACATCCTTGGTACTTCTCATTTCCGACTCAATAATTTATAATAGAGTATAAAAATCACATAACCAATAACTAATCAATGAAATATAGTAAAGATCAATATCGAAATGCAGACAATAAACTGTACTCGCCTGTGGTCCTGTGCTGGTGAAACCGATAATCTGAGCCACTCAATATGCTACAATAGTCAAAACCCGTACAACAGTTCCCGGAAGCTGAAATAAACAATGCCAATGATCTCAGAATAGTCCAATTAGCTAGGATTGCCTGTCCTTAAGTCCAATTCTGGACACAGGGGCAAAATGGTAATTTCGGGCAAAAACGATGTCCGCCGTTGGACCCGTTTTGCACCGATAAGCGTGCCAGAGTCAATGGTCTCTAAAGTCATCAAACTACATGTCTACGGATCCAGTTTTCCGATACGAATCCAACCGTATGTCCAAAGTTGGATTCCGGCGGCCGTGCACAAAATCGTCCGTTGAGTGGGACCGTGGGACCCGCAAAACGACGTCGGATTCAACTGTCTAAGAATCGGACCAAACTTGGCATGCAGGACCAAAAAAATGATACGGTTCTGTTGGCGCAAGTTTCGTCTCGATCTGACGAGCGTGCACAAAGTAATTAAAGAATTTGCAACGTGCACGATACGGTGAATTTCGACGGATACGCATCAAATTCGTCGCGCACACGCGACCGATTTGAATTCCGCCAAAGCCCACACGAGCCGTTACGCAGCTTTCGATGCTTTCGATTCGCGGCCACGTCGTCCCGATTGGCGTGACGCACGTCGTGTGGAACAATTTTAATGTTTTGATGGAAAACTTTGGGATTCAATTTCTCGACGCTCAGTCGATGATTTCGAATTCCGTAAGAAGGGATTCGAAGTCCTACATGTTGTCTAAAAGTCTCTTCAAGTAGATTTCTAAAATTCCTAACTGGTTGATCAGAAACCATCTCGAAACATGAGTGTTTCGACTAGAAATCTGTTCTGATTTTGAGTGGTTTTTCGTCATGTTCGTATCTGATTTCTGGGCAAGCTAGCGCTTTATAATCCAATCTACCTAAAGGGAAATCAAGGGGGATATACTGGGTTCATACCTAAAAAATCGGTTCGAAGAACCGTTGACCGTGCGCGGAGAAAATGCCACGCAAATTTGCCTCGTCGCTGCTACTGCTGCGCGTCCTGCTCGCGCACGCACGCGCGCACGCGGTCTACGGCCTGTGGCCGGCCGGCGGCGGCCACCAGCGGCGCGCGAAGGCGCGCGTGGGGGTCGCCCAGCGGTGGCGCGGCTCTGGGTTTGGGTTTTGAAGTTCGCAACACCTCTCTCTCTCTCGATGATATATATTATCGGGGGTCGGGGCTGTACTGAGTATTGCTCGGGTTTGGGTATAGGGAAGTTCGGGTTTTATTGCTTGGCTGAGGGAAATCACTGTGGGCTGGGGTCTGCTGTGGGCCGGCCTGGCCGGGCCTGGCCCTGGGCTGCTACTATTTCCTATTCTTTTTTCCTTATTTCTCATTCTATTTCTTGTATAAAAATAACTAAGTACATATCTATAGCTATTTGTATATACATACAAATATATTTATGCATGTACACAAGCACACATATAAATGTATACTATATATTTGCCCACTCCTACGTATTTTTATTTTTATATGAACATAAACGTATAGCTAATATATTTTTAATATATATATATATATATATATATATATATATATATATATATATATATATATATATATATATATATATATTCATACAGACACATATATTTATATACACTCTTATACATAATATATTTATACATACAGATACACATTCTTTATATAGTATATTTATCCATACAATTTATTCGCATACACAAAAATTACATTAATAACAATATAATAATATTAATATTATATAACCTCATTAAAATAATAATAATAATAGTAATAATAATAACAACAAAATTTAATAAATCAAAGATGATGTATATACCATTTTGCACCCTCTAATAATCCCAGAAAATATACAAGGCCTATTTTATACAAATATTATTGAGTACGAACTAAATAACAACATTTATAATATTTAAATAAGGATATTTAAGAATACTCATTTGATCACTAAAATAGAAATACGACGCACAATCATACCAAAATGCATCAACACGAATGTCACTAGACATACCGCATGCCTACATGGCTTGGGCTCAGTTCGGGTCTAGTCCGGGCTAAAATAGTATAACCGGGTCTCACGAGGTCAAATAATATTAAATATCAATAATTAAACTATTTATAACGGTCATGACATAACCTAGCCTGGTTTTCTCAGTTAGGACGTCACTATGGCTCGGTCTTCCCTAGCATGGCTAATACACTAGTCTAGGCACGCCAATGCACTGTCAGTGCCACGATTCCTAGTCGCCTTGTACTCAAAACTCTATCATGGCTAAAATTATCTATCGGAATAATTAATTAAATGATTATATATATAAATTCTAAAATCACCATTTAATTCAAATTAATAAATAAAAATATTATAAAAATTTCAGGAAGAGGGGTTACAAATCTACCCACCTTAAAAATAATTTCGTCCTCGAAATTCTAATTCACAACTATTCCCTAAAAATCAAATCGACTATTACCTTAATCTCCTCGAAATTTAATTTTTTTTTAATTCCTCGAAACAGTTTATCCATCTCCTTGGCCATTTTGGCGACTACAAAAATCTCGAGGATTTCTACCCACCTTTGGTCATACTACTCCCGCAAAGCTATGTCACTAAAACTTTATCATCATCCGACTAATTGCTATAGTTGCTATCAATAAATATCTACTGTATATGGTACCTATAAATCTCTCATATCTATCTAGCAAACCAAAATTTTAACAAACAACAACTTACACAGGTAGTTAAGAAATATTGGTGTTAAGAAATATTGGTAAATTCCAATAAACATGACCATTCGTCGCTCCGAAATAGGAAGGACAGGAAAATAAGGAAGAACAATCGAGAGTAAAAAAAAGATTTCTAGAGTGATAGAGAGTATCCAATACTGCAGATGGAATGAAAGTTTATGAACCAATGACTTATTTTGCTAGATTGGACTACTCTAGTCCAGTCACTTGCTAAGTCTAAGAACTCTTCACTTTTCAGAAGGTCTTACAATTCGTGCAATACAGAAGTTCTGTTCTCGAACTTCTGAACAGGTCCCTAAATAGAACGAAATTTGAAAATCAAGATTGTGATCTTTTTCGTGGTTATTTAAATGCACGAGCAAAGAATATAAATACGATACAAAGTCGCATCGCGACTTTAGGTAGATGGGATAAGGGTTACGAATGACTTCACATTCTAAGAAGGGAAGACAACATAATGGGTATAGGTACCTATTTCAGAAAGTTCGATTTTATAGTACAACTTATGGTGGTACGCATGAATGGGTATTCCTGGGTCTTAATGGGTTCCCCAATTGGCATCAGTCGTCGGTTGGATGAACCTTGGACTTCAATCTCTATTGACTGGACAAGACCTAATGATAAAACTATTTCTTACTTGGTTAGGGTAACCAAGAACAAGTTTTCACCCAAGTGGTTGAGCTAGGTGCAGTCGGATTGGTTAGCTAGGTCTCTAGATCCCTGAAGATGCGCCTTCTGTGACCTTTGTGTTTAAGTAGCACGAGAAGACACTAATGAGGGGCACACTAATGACAATATGCGTAGTGGCTTCGAGTATATCACCACCATATATTAGGTCGAAAGGTTCGAGACGAAGTTGAAGCTCTAATGAAAGTCGGAAGCATGCCGGTTTTATGGTAGGGGTTATAGCTAATCCTTTTTGTCCTGAAAGTCGTACCATGAAAATAGAGTACAAGGGAACGGGTTTGAGTGGGACATGCTATACCTAGATAAAGGTGGACTCGTCTAGATCTCGCATATGAAATCTGTTGGAAGGTAACAGCTAGTCTCGTGCTCTGAATATTAATGACACGGCCGGGTGCACAGAATGATCTAAATGGAAAGTGGAAGTCCAAGGGCACTAATCATCATCCTAATGGAAGTTATTATAATCAATCGGTAATCCTTGTATATCCAAACTTTTGGAAGGCTTACAGTCTACCCACCTTAGAAGTTAGGGCATGCTCTTAGGAATAATGAGGTTAGAAGGTTCCCAAAATCCAGATACTTTACCTCGACTCTTGTTAGTAGAGAATGAGGCACGGCGTAACGGGATACGGTTGATATAAGTCAAGTCAAAGACCGTTCCTCAATAAATGAGTACGTGTGCAATGACACATGGTCGATAAAGTAGAATGACCTACTCGTCCTCGGTATTCAAGAGTTATCGACTGGGTAACCAACTCTAAGGCACATCATCTGGAAAGCCTTCTAACAACTGAGTCGTGAATCTTTGTTGGCGTCAAGCCTGCCAGACTATTGTCACAAGAATTATAGTGATCATGCATTGCTGTTGACCACTGATAGATCATAATATGACAGGGTATTTAAGCTATGGTATTGGCTAAACTAGTAACTGTGGTGTTCCAACACTAGTTAGGTCTTAATAATAAAATTTACATAACTAGGGCAATACTTGTTGGAAACCACTCTCGGGATGAGTGTCTACCATAGTCACGATAAATGATTGTCCTTTCCCTTGTCCACTCATTAACTGTGGGCTTTGGTCGAGGAAGGGTTGGGTTAAGGCTCAAGAGTTTCTAGTTAAGGCAACTTCTGGCAATGATTAGAGACTCACGACGTTTGGTTTCTTGAGAATAGATAGTCTCCTAGGTTGGAGTTCTGACTAAGGGTAAAATCCTAATCATTCTCGGACTCCAATGACTAGTAGATCAAGGTAGTAGGTTTAGGGTCGCAGAGAGGACGAGTAACTTAAGACGAGGTTCTAGTCACCTGGCTGGCCGATGATAACTACTCTTGTGTATACAACTACCATAGCCATGGAGGGTACTCTGTATCTCTCTACCAAATACGAGATTTCGTCTTTCTAAGTTAGTGAAAGACAAAAACAATAAAGAGTTCAAGAAAGATGTCATCGAATACAGTTACGTGATTCAAGGGCGAATGTATAATTCAAGAGGAATTGTCAAGCTGTCGTGGATGAGATCCTAGAGACATCTATCTCTCAATCCACGTAGGGTAATTAAATAAAGTGCGAACCAAATGCATCATGGTTGATCAGACCATAATACACTGATTCTGATTAGACAATAAGTTAGCAGGCGTCCCCACTAAACATATGCCTCGAATCAAGCCCGATAATAGAGTGAGCTTGCAAAACTAAGCTGTAACAACAACATTTGTTAAGATAGTCGAATACAATTATGCGAGATTTTTGAAAGAAGGCACAAGTTATTCGAATTTTGTGAGAATCAAACCTTACCCGGTGTTCTCGCTTACACGGTCATCCTACAATCTTCTTATCCGCAAAGCCTTGGTCGACTAAAGGGTTATGGACTTCTAGATTCCATATTCTAGGTAACCTATAGCGTCAATCAATATCCTCGTCAGTAAGTCACAAGGACTACAGAATGCTAGGTCGAGAGACACGCTACCCAACTTACAAAAACTTCTACTAATATCGTCTTTGCATGGCATTGTCCTATCCTCTATGGTATCCCAAACTTGTAATCATGTTTGAAGTCCTTTCACTGTGGATTACGCCTCGCCCGTATACTCTGGCGTGGTAAACCATTGGTTTCGTAACTCACCATGATACGAAATCGAACCCTTCTTAACTCTATCCCATATTGGCTCAAGCGTGTCTACGATCAAGAGGACCACTAGCTATAGTTTAGCAATACTCTATGGCCTATATTCTCTTAAACTATTCCAACTCTAAGGATCGTGCCTTGCCAGTGCGCTGCTGGCGGCAGTGAACACATAGTCTCCCTAATTTAAATAAATGGCGACAGTGCGCTGTTGTCCTGCCATTATGAGTTAGCTGACATTCCTTTAACTATATCTGTAAAAAAAATTCCTGGGCTTCTAGGGATTCAAACAAGTCGACTATGTAATAAGGCGTAAATATTCGTCCTATCAGTCACAATCTTTAAAATAAAGGTGAACAGGAAGAAAATAATTGAAGACAAAGAAATACGAACATTTTAACTATTCCATTGTATTCAAACATTAAGGAAAAACTTGAACAGAAACTAACTTGAGGTCCGTATATGGATAATCTAATCAGAAATTATATAAAATAATAATCCTTATGGAAAAATAGGGACTGAGGAGGCAATTCAGACTAAGATGTGAGGATGATATCTAAAGGGGCAAGGGGAAGGAAATGTACCATTTATCAAGGTTAAACTATTAAGTCTAGAAAGTCCTGTATCACCAAGTGAATATTCTATCCTCATTGGATCATGTCGTCTTACCAAAAGGTAGTCGTGTACCTGTGGAGATTGTCAAACTATCAAAATTAATAACTCCTTATCTACATTGCATGGCCTAGACTACCCATCGGTAAATTTGTATAATGGACTCCTAGTCCTAGTCATTCTCGTAAATTAAATTAATTTCTAATTCGTGAATGAGCATTTCTAGTCGCAGGCTCGCGATAGTACAACTAACTTAAATACTATCACGAGTTCGCATGATTTGCGAAGACTGACCTGCATGGGCCACCACAAAAACTTGTCACGACCCGCACCCGTTTTTTTTTAAAAACGGATACGAGACGTGTCCAAGCCAGCCTACGCCGCAGTGACGGCGGTAGAACGCTGTCACGGCCATGAAGATCAAAATCACAAACAATGCTCATTCACAACTTTAATTTAATTTACAAAGATCACAAGTTTTTCATTTGTAGAAAAATATAAACTTGTACAAATATGGAAAGACTATAATTCATCTATCTAGCTAGTTTCTAGACCTTTGTTTGCAAGTATTTTCGTCACTCCCCAAGCTAAGTGAATCCACGGCTAACCTGAAAATGTTGGTTTCCAGTCAGGAATGGAACGAGCACAATTCACTGAATGCAATTTCAAATAAAGAAAATGACTATAAGACAAAGGTTAGACATCAATCATGAGTTTTGAAAATAACAATAAAGCCGTAAGAAAAATCAATAGTAATAAATAGACCAATATACTTTCCACCGTTAGAAGTACCGTTGACATGTGATCGGTCTGGGGTGCTACACCGCACGGTCTACGAGGTCTACTTTACGAGGTCTACTTTACGAGGTCTACTTGCAGAAAATAAACAATGTCTACGAGGTCTACTGCATGAAAAATAAACAATGTCTACGAGGTCTACTACATGAAAATAAACAATGTCTACGAGGTCTATTGCATGAAAATAAACAATGTCTACGAGGTCTACTGCATGAAAATAAACAATGTCTACGAGGTCTACTGCATGAAAATAAACAATGTCTACGAGATCTACAATGTCTACGGTCGGATCACACATCCTTGGTACTTCTCATTCCCGACTCAATAATTTATAATAGAGTATAAAAATCACATAACCAATGACTAATCAATGAAATATAGTAAAGATCAATATCGAAATGCAGACAATAAACTGTACTCGCCTGTGGTCCTGTGCTGGTGAAACCGATAATCTGAGCCACTCAATATGCTACAATAGTCAAAACCCGTACAATAGTTCCCGGAAGCTGAAATAAACAATGCTAATGATCTCAGAATAGTCCAATTAGCTAGGATTGCCTGTCCTTACGTCCAATTCTGGACACAGGGGCAAAATGGTAATTTCGGGCAAAAACGATGTCCGCCGTTGGACATGCTTTGCACCGATAAGCGTGCCAGAGTCAATGATCTCTAAAGTCGTCAAACTACATGTCTACGGATCCAGTTTTCCGATACTAATCCAACCGTATGTCCAAAGTTGGATTCCGGCGGGCCGTGCACAAAATCGCCCGTTGAGTGGGACCGTGGGACCCGCAAAACGACGTCGGATTCAACTGTCTCAGAATCGGACCAAACTTGGCATGCAGGACCAGAAAAACGATATGGTTCTGTTGGCGTAAGTTTCGTCTCGATCTGACGAGCGTGCACAAAGTAATTGAAGAATTTGCAACGTGCACGATACGGTGAATTTTGACGGATACGTATCAAATTCGTCGCGCACACGCGACCAATTTGAATTCCGCCAAAGCCCACACGACCACGAAGCCGTTACGCAGCTTTCGATGCTTTCGGTTCGCGACCACGTCATCCCGATTGGCGTGACGCACGTCGTGTGGAACAATTTTAATATTTTGATAGGAAACTTTGGGATTCAATTTCTCGACGCTCAGTCGATGATTTCGAATTCCGCAAGAAGGGATTCGAAGTCCTACATGTTGTATAAAAGTCTCTTCAAGTAGATTTCTAAAATTCCTAACTGGTTGATCAGAAACCATCTCGAAACATGAGTGTTTCGACTAGAAATCTGTTCTGATTTTGAGTGGTTTTTTGTCATGTTCGCATCTGATTTCTGGGCAACCTAGCGCTTAATAATCCAATCTACCTAAAGGGAAATCAAGGGGGATATACTGGGTTCATACCTGAAAAATCGGTTCGAAGAACCGTCGATCGTGAGTGGAGAAAACGCCACGCAAATTTGCCTCGTCGCTGCTACTGCTACGCGTCCTGCTCGCGCACGCACGTGCGCGCGCGGTCTACGGCTTGTGGCCGGCCGACGGCGGCCAGCAGCGGTGCGCGGAGGCGCGCGTGGGGGTCGTCCAGCGGTGGCACGGCTCTGGTTAGGGTTTTGAAGTTCGCAACACCTCTCTCTCTCTCTCGATGATATATATTATCGGGGGTCGGGGCTGTACTGATTATTGCTCGGGTTTGGGTATAGGGAAGTTCGAGTTTTATTGCTTGGCTGAGGGAAATCACTGTGGGCTGGGGTCTGCTGTGGGCCGGCCTGGCCGGGCCTGGCCCTGGGCTGCTACTATTTCCTATTCTTTTTTCCTTATTTCTCATTCTATTTCTTGTATAAAAATAACTAAGTACATATCTATACCTATTTGTATATACATACAAATATATTTATGCATGTACACAAGCACACATATAAATGTATACTATATATTTGCCCACTCCTACGTATTTTTATTTTTATATGAACATAAACGTATAGCTAATATATTTTTAATATATATATATATATATATATATATATATATATATATATATATATATATATATATATATATATATATATATATATATATATATATATATTATATATATATATATATATATATATATTTTATATATATATATATATATATATATATATATATATATATTCATACAGACACATATATTTATATACACTCTTTTACATAATATATTTATACATACAGATACACATGCTTTATATAGTATATTTATCCATACAATTTATTCGCATACACAAAAATTACATTAATAACAATATAATAATATTAATATTATATAACCTCATTAAAATAATAATAATAATAGTAATAATAATAACAACAAAATTTAATAAATCAAAGATGATGTATATACCATTTTGCACCCTCTAATAATCCCAAAAAATATACAAGGCCTATTTTATACAAATATTATTGAGTACGAACTAAATAACAACATTTATAATATTTAAATAAGGATATTTAAGAATACTCATTTGATCAGTAAAATAGAAATACGACGCACAATCATACCAAAATGCATCAACACGAATGTCACTAGACATACCGCATGCCTACATGGCTTGGGCTCAGTTCGGGTCTAGTCCGGGCTAAAATGGTATAACCGGGTCTCACGAGGTCAAATAATATTAAATATCAATAATTAAACTATTTATAACGGTCATGACATAACCTAGCCTGGTTTTCTCAGTTAGGACGTCACTATGGCTCGATCTTCCCTGGCATGGCTAATACACTAGTCTAGGCACGCCAATGCACTGTCAGTGCCACGATTCCTAGTCGCCTTGTACTCAAAACTCTATCATGGCTAAAATCATCTATCGGAATAATTAATTAAATGATTATATATATAAATTCTAAAATCACCATTTAATTCAAATTAATAAATAAAAATATTATAAAAATTTCGGGAAGAGGGGTTACAGGACATCATCGGTCCGATTACTCCACCTTCCTCCCGTAGACATCGCTTCATACTTGCAATCACGGATTATTTCTCCAAATGGGCAGAAGCTGTCCCGCTTGCAGAAGTAAAGACTTCGAACGTGATCAGCTTCCTCAAGCATCACGTCATCTATCGCTTTGGACTGCCCCGGAGGATCATCTACGACAATGGTCCGCAGTTTGCAAGCCACACCTTCTATTGGTTCTGCGACAAACATCGCATCCAGAATATTGCTTCGACACCATACAACCCGGCAGCGAACGGATTGGCAGAGGCATTCAACAAAACAATCATCAAACTCCTCAAGAAGTTTGTCTCTTCCAATAAACATGACTGGAACGAGAAGCTCGGTGAATGTTTATGGACGTACCATACTACAATCCGAACAGCTACTGGGAACACACCATTCTCTCTGGTATACGGGAGTGAGGCAGTTCTCCCATTAGAGACTCAAATACCCTCGCTCCGCGTCGCCCTCACTTATCAATTGACGACGGATGATAACTACCGACGCCTACTACAAGAGTTGGAGGCCTTAAATGAAAAGCGCCTCCTAGCTCAGCAAAGGATCGAACTATACCAAGCACGCATCTCCGGAGCCTTCAACAAGAAGGTCAAGATCAAAACATTCCAAGTGGGCGATCTCGTTCTGGCAGTCCGGAGACCGATGGTCATGACTCACAAGACCGTCGGCAAGTTCCAGCCAAAATGGAAAGGCCCATTTATCATTGAGGCCGTATTCTCTAATGGAGCTTACCGCCTCGCAAAATAGAATGGCGATTTGCTTATGTTGCCCGTCACCGGCAAGTTCCTGAAGAAATACTATGTCTAAAACGACATTCTCCAGATCATGGAGTCATGTACCCGCTGGTACCGCTGAACTCACATCCATAATTTTTTAGATTTTCGAGTCACGTGCCCGCTAGCACCGCTGAACTCACCCTTACAATTTTTCTGGATCATTGAGTCATGTACCCGCTGGTACTGCTGAACTCACACTCACCATTCTCCAGATTATCGAGTCATGTACCTGCTGGTGCCCCTGAACTCACACTTTCACAATATCGAGTCATGTACCCGATCGTGCCTCTGAACTCACATCCCGGTCACTCTTTCAGACAGAAAGTCATGTATGATCATACCTCTGAACTTTCCTCCTGGAAGAGATCCTCCCTCATGATCCAATACCCACACTTCCAGTGCACAAAAAGGGTAAGCGATCCACAAATTTCCAAAATGGCCATGTCCACATTACCTCTGAGTCATTTCACTTCCGCCAAAAACAAATCACCCCCTACATAGAACTTCCATGTCCTCATTACCTCTGAGTTGTTCTATGTACCCCCTCTTCATTGAGCCCACTCCTGCCATGTCCTCATTACCTCTGAGTGGGAAGGCTCCGTAGAAGAAACCTTCATACTTGCCATGTCCTCATTACCTCTGAGTAAGTATGTCGGTTCCCTTTCAACCTATTATCTGTACCCACAACCAGAGTACGACAAGGATAATAGGTCCACAAATATCCTCTGTTGACCATAAATGTCCTCTGTTGACCACAAATGTCCTCTGTTGACCACAAAGGTCCTCTGTTGACCACAAAATATCCTCCATGAAGTCACTCCTGCTATGTTCTCATTACCCCTGAGCAGAAAGATTCCACGATAAAACCCTCATGCTTGCCATGTCCTCATAACCTCTGAGCAAATATGTTGGTTTCCTTTCATCCTATTATCCGTATCCTAAAACTAGGATACGCCAAGGATAATAGGCCCACAAATATCCTCTGCTAAGTTTCTTAGCACACGCCCACCATCTCATCATGCCCCGGGAGCCCAGCTGCTCTACGGCATTCTTTTTCCCAATACCAAGAGCACCCATGACCACTTTGCCATGGCTGTTTCGGATATCCTGACCAAACTTGTTATCCGTACCTAAAACCAAGGTATGCCATGGGTAACAGGTCCACAAAAAAAGTCCCCAAGACGGGGAAAACATCACCACAATATCACAGGTATAACAAGCAATGCAAATGAAGGGTAGAATGGAAAGTACTCTTTATTTGAAGGAAGAAAAAAGTATTACATATTTCGGGACCACGTCCCTTTCAAAAAGGAAAAGAAAAGAAGAAACAAAAGAAAAGTCGACTACATTTCAGCATTACTCAATTCTAGGAGGCGGTTTCTCACTGAGGTGGTCCCCCGCTCAATCTGTTGTCGAGCCCGATGCTCGGCCTCCTGGAATAACCGCTCCCTATTGTCCAAGCCCAGGAGCGCCTGGCAGTCGTTTTCCAATTTCTTCAGGACAGTCTTCAGGTCATTCGAAGCTTGATTAACCCTGTCAGCCTCCTGAACAATTAGCCCCCTGTCATTTCGGGCAGCCTCAAGTTCAGACTCCAAGAAAGTCAACTTCTTCTGAAGCACAAGGATCTGCTCCCGCGTCTCAGTAATCTCACGAGAGACAGACTCCTTCCGAGCCGTGACGTTTTCATTTGCGTAACTCAATTGATCATACCGATCAGATAAGTCGCTGAGATCCTTCAGTATGGCCGGCCTGGTCTTATCCCGAGCAGCTCTGGTCCTCTCTATGAAAACGATAAGGGAACCCCGCTCCTCGTTTATAACAGCAGATAGATCAGCCTGCCGCAATACCCGAAGCTCGGCCACCAGCTGGTCAGTCTCCAACAATTTCGCCCCCAGAAGTGCAGCCATCCCTGCATCACCAGGAAGATTCCTAAGGATATTAATTTGACCCTGGGCGCATTGCCGGGCCAAGGTGAAGGAGGTCCCTCTTTCCATAGCAGCCTCAATTTCCTTCTTCAAATGACGATGAAAACTGGCAACCACGTCTTGTAAAGCGTCGTCCAAAACTTCTGCAGAGGATGGCGTCAGAGGAAGCGTGAACGGCAACGTCGGAGAAGTAACGCTAGAGCTTGCCATCGGGGGAACAGAGTCTGAGTAGAACGATGTGTGAATGGCGACTTACTCGTCTTCCGCCGCCCGGAGAGCCTGGACACTCGGTAGAGCAGAAAGGTCCATTCTCGGGGCCGCTGGAGCAGAGGATGACGCAAGGACCATCGTTCCCTGCCCCGACTGCCCCGATACATGGCCCGCTAAACTCGAGCCCCCAGAAGGCCCATCAAGACAAGCCGGAAGGTGAGGGGGTACACCCCTCTCCACCAGTGCCCCTTCGGATGGGTTTGTCTCAACAATGTCCATCCTCGGCACTAGAGAGGCAAGACCTGTAAGCCCAGAATGACAATCAATCGACGTGACCCGAAGGACGTGATGATAGAGCAGATAGACTTCCTCACAGGTTAAGATTCGGCTAATCTTACCAGGGGAGGAGCATGAAGGCTACAGCTCATCCACAGCTGGCATAGTCCCTTCACCCGCGATCCCCAAGTTAAACTCAACTGCATCCTCTGTCCCTGCCACCTCGAAAGGGGATACAAATCGATCAGCATCATCTTGAAGAGGAACTGGCTCACGGGAGTCCCCGTCATCCTGGGACACCACCTCGGCATCTTGAAACTCTTCTTCTTCTCCTGACACCTAAAAAAGGGAACGAAGATGATTAAAATTGAAGCTAGAAGGAAAGAAGGAAGAAGGAATCGAGAGAGGTTTGGTTACCTCTGATGCAGGGTTGACTTCTTCTCCACTTTTTTTTATGGCTAGCTGGCGGTGCCTGGTCGCAACCAGCTTCCGGGAACGAGAAATACTACCAACAGAAAAAACTTGCCTGCTACGTTTCGGAGTAGGGCCAGGCGCAACGGGTGACTGATCCCCCAACATCTCATCTGACAAAATAGGCGGCTGATCCACCTCTGTGTCTGCCACTGGAAGGATAGAGTCATCTCTATCATACTCGTTGCCCTCATCACCCTCAGCAGCGGAATCCAAATATGGCATTTCAATCCTAGTCTTTCTCTTCTTGGACCCTTGAGATCCTTCCTCCAGGCCAGTACCAACAATAAAACTGGCACCTGGGTTAAAACCGACCGGGGGTTTGTTCGCTATAACATGATATAAAGCCGCCATGTACAAGATCTCCACTGACGCCTTAATGGCAGGGACCGAGAAAATGGTACGGGTATGGAATGTATCGTAGTATTGCCAAGCCCTGATACCATCAAGAAGGCTACCTTCAAAACCCAGACAGGAGCTGGGGTTGTCTAGGCAAAGTTGGCTGTATCCAAACTGCCGGGCAAACCTACTGGACAGATAAGGCTCCAGAAAAACCGTATTGCGGTTACGGTACACCAGATGTGCGGGGAGGATGTTTCGCAGCCACAGGAGCATCTGGCCATCCAGAAGTTGAGGAGGCACAATACCGTCAAGATGTACAGCCTCTATATCCTTCGCAGCAAAGCGAGGGATGGATACAAAAATATGATACATATCCGCCCTCGCCAAAGCCATTCGGCAAGCCAGCATGGTCTCACACTCCCAAGGCTCATCACGGTAACGGAAGATAAATACGTCATCATCAGTTACACCGTCTTCAGAGCCCAGTCTCATCAAAGACGGATAATGCATCAGCAGCCACCCCATCAAATAGTGATAGGGCAACTCGGTGCGTTCAAAATCCTTGGTCACGTCGCGAGCGATGACCTTAGATGTGAAGGTACGAAGTCCACGACGGATGCTGCATACCATGGCCGGGAGGAGAGCTAGCCTGATTCGCAAAACTAACTTCACCGCCGGGAGGATGAAGTTACGACTGATTCTCTCAATAGAACCAGCCCCTCCAGAGACTACTCAATTTCGCAGCCATATCATCAAAACCTCGCCAGGAGCGCCTTCTCTGACAGCTTATGGGTATCCTGGTAAAAGTAACCAAAAGAGTCAGTCTTACTCCCGAATCTGTCACTGGTAGTGGCCACTCTCTTAGCCGACGACACCAAGTCTTTAACCGCTTCCCGCGATCGAGGGCGACGAGAGGTAACTTGACCTGAGGCATCTGTCGGGAAAAGATAGTGCACCCAGTCCTTGGTGTGGGAAGCATTCCCTTCCGAGTTGCTATCCTTTCGGGCTATCTGATGACAGGTGCTATAGTGGCACAATATCTCTTGGTAGAGAGCCACGAAGCCGGGATACCGTTGTTCCAAATCTTCGAGCTTCTCATTAGTGGGAGTATACGCTTCAAAAGCTTCGTCCCCCCAAGGAAGCTTGGAGACCGCGTGCATTTCATGGACACTACACCAAAATAGAGAATTTGAAACATTAAGCAATTTTGGTTTTGGAACAGTTTATATGTGTTCCTAGGGTTTGGAACACAATCTATCCATTCCAAAATTATTAACTGTTTCTAAAATTATTTTTATAAAAATAAATACATATTATATTTCAAGGAACACTTTTGAAGTGTTTTAATTTGTGTTCAAACACCCACCCCCTCCATATGTGATACTTAAGAAAAGTGTTCCATGCCTCATCTATTCTAACCTAATTTTCTCTCTTCTCTCCCTCTGGATTGTTAGTGGAGCCCCCGGATCGGATCTTCCTACCACTCCTATGAAGCCCCCCGATCAGATTTCCTTCGCTCGCTAGTTAGTGACTCCTCCCTCTCATTCTCTCTCTTTCCCCTCCCCTCCCCGCCCCCGCCCCCATGCCCTCTCTCTTTCCTCCTCCCTCTGCCGCCCCCAGCCTCCGCCCCCCAGCCTCCGCCCCCATGTTCTCTCGTAGTGTTTAGTTTACTATGTATATAATTGTTAGGGTTTCATCAAATGTCGATGCTGTTGGAGTAGACTGGCGAGGACTTCAACAACGTCCACCTCGCCTACAACATCAAGAAACTCGATGAAAGGTATTTCTAGGTCCCTGTTATTTATTTTTCTTTCTTTCTCTTTGAATCAATAGCAAAAAAATTGCTTAAGATGCAAGTTATAAGAAGCTAGAAGCCCGCTCGAAGAATAGATATAGTAGAAGACCATCGTTAGCCATCGCCAGGTATGACTACTGTAAGTTGCTTATTGACCATTATGTGTTCGATTTTAGTTCTCACCCATTTTAAGAATTAACAATCTCCGCCTCTACTATATAACTGCACTAATTATCGACCCCATTGCATTTTTTCAAGTGCAAAAGTGCTCTCTTTGCAAGTCACATCTACATAATTCAATTCATGCATCTCCATGGTTTTACTTCGTTCAGGTTTTGGTTTTCAGTTTTTAGTATTAATTGAAACCAGGGACTGTTTGATTCTTTGCATGTTTTTGTTATTATTCTATAACTTAATATTACTTATATATAATAAATATTATTTTGAAAATCTTGGATAAGTTAGGAAGTGTCTCAAATCTGTATCCTTGGGGTATTTGAAGTTGGGGGTCATCAAAATGGCTAAGAACTACAAGGAAGCAGAAGTAGACTCGTCTCGATCCTATGTGACAAATTCTTATTCAGTTTATTCACTTGGGGACTAGAGGCTTTACTTAGTTACTTTGTTTTCTTATTGTCTTCAAATTTAGTTAGCACTTGTCCTTGTATGGAGTTGGATTAATAACTGTCCATGTGATGCTTAGTCATATGTGTTGTTTTAATCCAAGTCATATAAATGGCAAGTTATGCCCTGAACAAGCTAAATAGGAAAATCAACTTAAAAATGTGCTGGCATCCTATTGACTATGTCTAGTACTCTACAGTCAAAAATAAATCCTAATTATTTTGTTTTAACCTCATTAATGTCTGCAGGAGTGACATGAACCATGAACATTATCAACCTATACATCTTTATCTGAGGGATCCTTCCATTCCTGAACTTGTAAATTTCAACAAGTTATTAAGTTTAAAGATTTTTAATTATCATTTGATTAATAGTTTATGAAGTTGTTTTAAAAGAAGTTATTAAGTTGAAAGGTAAGGCTTCATGAATTCGTTTATTTTTTGGACCAGAATAAGGTAATAAAAAGCATGGGTTGAAGCTCCATATCAATGTTCAAAATTGCCCTCATTGTAAGGTACTTTATAGTCATCTTTTTTTTATCTTTCTTTATCTCAAATCATCTTATCCAGGTTATCTTTCTTCAGTGTAAAGTATTGTTATTTATCTTATGTGGGTACAATGAAATAAATTGTGGGTGTATTTATCATATATGGGGCATCAATTTATCTGTTATTTCATGGAGAGAAGACTGAGTACATCTGATTTTAAAATTTTATGATCTTCCTTGGAATAAAAAAAATCCACCTAGTTGTAATGGAATGTAATTTGGGAGCCATTTGTATCTTCATATAATTTTTTAGATATATGTGCAGCCTCTCCGACTCGACTCATGTTTTTAAGTACCTTAAAAAAATTGTATTCAGGATTCTGAAACTTGAGCCCTCATCAATGTCAAGTATCGCTTCTGCCATCTCATGTATCGGCCATTAGTGGACTTGGGAACTATGACAGCCAGTATAGTTCAAGTATAACTTGGTTTTAAGAAATCACTGGCCAATGGCTTTTGTGGTCTTTTTTGCCCTGTACAACTTTAGGTTCCCTACTTTCTTTCTATCTCAAACTCACTAGTCACAACAAAATATGTCCTTATGGAATGACTTTCTTCCAGAGCAGTTTATGGGTGTACTTCGTCAGAAATTTCTTTCTTTTAGAAAGTTCCCTTTATATCTTTGATAAGCATCATTGAAAACAATATTTTTGAAAGAAGAGTATATAATAATAACAAGTTGGTGAGAACAAGTTCGGGAAATGTGTTACAGGTTCATATCCCTTGTTGCATCATTTAGAATACATATTGAATAACGCAGGGACTCTGAAATACAGGACTTGCCAAACTATGTGCCATGTCCGTGTTCCTGTGTTTGTCTTTTATTGTATTTGTGTCCGCACAATATAGCCAAAATGAAAACTACTTCCTATGTTTCTAGATTTAAATGTCACTTGTCAAGCAATGAGGTTGAAAAAGCCTTGGAGACTATCCGATTCTACATTTAAATGAATGGAGATGGACATCCAGAAATATATGATACTAATTTTTACTATACTGCTTATAGTAAAAAATTAGAAATTAAGTATAGATCTGGAAGCAGATCCAAATATCAGTATTGCTCTAACCCTCAATAGCAACTTGTAATATATGCTTGCCACTACTACTGCAACGTCTAGATAGCTATGGTTTCATTTCTCTACTGGAGATCTAACATGGATGTATTCTCTTTGAAATGATTTTGATGCCTTCTTTAGCTCATACCTTAAGATATGTTATTAGGAAAGACGATCATTTTTTAAAATAGAGATTGACTGTGAATTGTATAGATGTTTCTAGTATAGTTTGTGTGGACAGGGTTAAAAGTCTTTCCTAGAGTGAAAAATCTAAAGAAGACCAAGATGTTGGTTTATTGTTTCCTTCCAGGGAATCATCTTCAGTAGCATCATTTCCTATCTTAGTTGAATTGGACATAATTAAACAAACTCAGGAGGTAAAACCAGTACAAAAATCAAGAAAAAAACTCATACATTTCTTTATATAATACTACATATCCTGACAGGGGTTTATCTGGTGTGATGTCAAATTATGGTTATAATGGAAGGGCAGAAAGTCCGAATACTTTTATTTCACCGGACAAGGAGATGGTTAACATGAAAATTAGTTATAATATGAAAACTGTCTTTGGTTTAGCTTTATATGATTAATATTTATGTATTGCAGGTGGATTTGGATCGTATATGTTGGATTTCACGAAGAAAACATATGAATTGGCTGAATATCGGCTAGATGGCTGGATTTCTCTTTTGTTGGGCATCTTAGCCTTGGTTTAAGGAAGGTGCATGATTTTAATTCTTTTCAGAAATTGAATAAGAATAGAGGTTTTATTATTACCAAAATGGAGGAACCATATGTTCTACTTCTATTTGGTAATTAGTTATGTTACACGCACAAATTTTATACGACATAATGTGAACATAGGGACATGGATACTACACATATATTGGGGTTTCTTAGTGTATCTGGATTGTTTGTGTCCTATATGTCTGACACGACAAGGCCTGGACACAATACTGGTTTGATAAATATCAAACACAATATAATGCCAACTCTAACTCTTGGGCTGATCTATTTGTGGGTGAAGAGGCAAGTTTTGTTATATTCATTACTGTTATCATACTTAAAAGTTGTTTTTCATGTTAACTCTAACTCTTGGGCTGATGAATATGTCTCAAAGTTGAGCTGATGAATATCAAATCAAAATAACTACTCAATCTATGTCAGGAAATTGGGCTAATGAATGTCAAACACAATATAATGCCAACTCTAACTGTTGGGCTGATCAGTTTATTGGTGCAGAGGAAAGTTTTGTTATATTCATTATTGTTATCATAATTAAAGTTGTTTTTCATGTTAAGGATTTAGTTTGGTTTATTGTTGTATAAACCTTTTGTTTCTTCTGTTGCATGAGATATAAATGATATGATTTGCACGTCTTGGAGAAATCTGATCATTAGGTAGGTTTGTTCAATGTCTATTAAGTTACGACTAGAGAAGGATATTTGTTTTAAGTTTTGTGAGTGAGATCAGTAACCTCTATGTAATAATATAAGTCTATTTAGATTTTACTGGAGATTCACATACGTATCTAGTTTCTTTGCATACTACTACTGGATACTAATATGTATCTAGTTTCTTTTATCTTTAGTCCTATTAATCTAGCTGGAAGTATGAGACTGTTTTTTTTTCAGGTCTTGGATACTAATATGAAAGTTACAGTATTTTTCTCTCTGGATTAATATAAAGCATAAATCATACGTCTACTAGATACTCATGTATCTAGTTTCTCATATGTCTACTATATACGATGCTAGGGGTGGTTTACCGTGATCTCAAACCAGAGAACTTCCTAGTTTGAGAAGATGGTCACATTATGCTTTCCGATTTTGACCTGTCACTCAGGTGTACAATGAGCCCAACTCTTCTCAGATCATCCTCATTAGGCTCCCAAGAGTCCACAAAGAGGCTGTCAGGACCTTGTGCGGAGAACAGCTGCAGAGAGCCTCTTTGCCTTCAGTCTTCTTGGGTTCCAATTTCTTGCTTAATACCCTAACTTGTCTCTCCCACAACGGCAAAGAACTGGAAAGTTAAATCTGACCAGGTTGGCCAGGTCACACCACTCCCACAGCTTGTGGTTGAGCCTACCGAAGCATGTTCCAACTCTTTTGTCCGTACCTACGAGTATCTGGCCCCTGAGATTGTCCGAGGAGACAGGTCACGGGAGTGCCGTAGATTGGTGGACATTTGGGATCTTTCTTTACGAGGTACTATTTAGTAGGACGCCCTTCAAAGGACCTAGGAATGATGAAACCCTTTCCAACGTGGTTTGTCAGAGCCTAACATTCTCCGAGAGCCCAGATGTTAGCTTTAATGCCAGGGACTTGATCAGTGCACTGCTAGTAAAGGAGCCAGGGAACAGGCTGGGGTCTGCCAGAGGTGCAGCGAAAATCAAACAACATCTATTCTTTACGGGGCTCAATCGGGCCTTGATACGTTATGCTGCGCCACCTGAGATACCAAGAAGTTACGATATCGTGACCCCCATAATGTCGCACAAAAATGATGGTAAGTATCTGGATTTCAGGACCAATGAAGATGTAGAGCTTAAAATTTTTTAGCCAGACATAGTACTCTTAATTGAACACGAGAAGGAAGGCAAGTTTCAAGATTTTAGTACTTGGCTGTGAAATTTTCTGCGCAAACACAGTACTCTCATGTCTCAAATGAATTGCCCAACAGGTAGGCTTTTCATTTCCCTCTAGTTTCTTATACCTGAGATCTTTTTGATGTAATATGTAGATTCATATATGAAAGCTTTTTTTCCTTTTTGTTAATAAACATCCATTCCAGGAAGGGATTCCATCAATATTTGCTGCTTCAACTATGTTTAACGCTATATTTTTACTGCTTTCTTTAAAGCCACATGCTATTCATAGAATTTGTTGCCTCGGCTATTTGTTTTTCAAAAAAATCCTAGAGTAACTCACGAGTTACTAAATTTTAAAACTCGTCAATTAAAAACTGTTGGATTAAATGCATCTCATTCTTGATTTTTTTAAGGACCTAAACAGAAAAAAAGTCGAGGACCTAAATAGAAAAATAAGTCCACGTGTCATAATCCTATTGCAAGTTCTTATTTTGAGTTCCTATGTGAGTTTATGTAGTCGAACTATTTTTTTACTCAATTGGGAGGTGGGGTCAACATTAACTTAGCCCAGGAAGAAGAATTAATGTGTTGCATGCTGGAGGATGGATGTTTGAGTCATAGATATAGCCTCTCCATATATATGGATGGGGACAAGGCTTTGTACATTTTTACTCTTCTATATCTGTATGGTCTTAAATCATTTTGTTAATCAGGCAGTTGAACTGATCGATTCGGTCCAAAAAATAGGTTCATCTGGAGCAATGTCTGAGATAGTTGAATTGAAGGAGCAAAACATGCCTCATCATTTTAAAGGATCAAGCACGTTAAGCATTAAGGTCAAAGAATCTTCCAGCTACTGTGCTGATAGTGACCTTAATCAGCTAATAAAGAAGCTTGGTATAAGAACCTCATCTAGAGCTTTGGGCCCTTCCCATCAGATGACGACAGATATATCGCAGAAGAATACTTTGAAGAAACTTGTTAAAACTAGGATATCTCAGGCGTCTGGAATAGGAATTTCTGAATTTGTTACTTTGAAACAGGCACTACGAAGGGTATGTATCTTGCAGGCATCCGAAATGGCTACTGTGAGGAGATTATCAAAACTAGTCAGCTTACCTGATCTCTCTAAAGCTCGGCCAACTAGAAGGTTGTATGCATCTGTGGTTGTTCCGACTAGTGAAACTGAAGAAACAGAAATATCCATTGTGCCTAAAAAGTTTGTGGTAGATTTGCCTGTAGAAGTGTTTAAGTTTTGTAAAGATCATAAATTAGAATCATCCAAACAGAAGGTTATTGCTTCTTCCCATGCAGCGCTTCCAACCACTCCCAAGGTACAAAAGACTAGAATCATGTAATAGCATCCACAGAAACTGCAGTTGTTCCAGCAGCTCTTGGGAAAGGAAAGACAATCTCTAGGACTTTCTTACATGGCTTCCAGACCAATGTTAGAAAGAATGACAAACAGGAACCAAATTCAGGGTTTGGTAATTATGGGGAATGTAACCATACTAACGGAGGTACTGTCCCAACAAAAAGTAAACAAAAGGAACCTGCATCTCTAGCAGTCAGCAGTACGGTTCCTCCTGATGGCGTGGCTGAGAATAAAAACAAGAAGGATGGTGCAAGCACTCCTGATATTTATCCAAATAGTTGTTATGGTGGTAGAATTGGTGGGAAAAAATGGTTGAAAGTGCAAGATCAAGAGAGAAGGGAGGATCTTCACAAAGCTCGAAAAGTAGTATTGGCGGTTACAGTTCCAGTACTAGCATTAGCGATGATAGCCGTTCCAGTGGAAATGGCAGTAGGCCTCACATGTCCAAAGACGTGAGATGGATAGTCATCCGTGATGTTGCTTTGCAACATGGAAATATAGGACTAAAGAATTTCAGGCTTCTCAAGAAACTTGGTTGTGGAGATATTGGGACTATTTATCTTGCCGAGTTAAGTGGTTCAGACAGCCTGTTTGCCTTGAAAGTGATGGATGTTGAATTCCTGGTAAGCAGAAAGAAGATGATGAGGGCACAGACTGAGAGGAAGATCTTGCAAATGCTTGATCATCCATTTCTACCGACCCCGTATGCCCATTTCATAACAAACAACTTCTCTTGTTTAGTTATGGAGTATTGTTCTGGTGGTGATCTGCATGTCCATCGGCAAAGGCAACCTGGAAGGAGTTTTTCAGAACCAGCAGCTAGGTATGTCTCTTTAAGGCCTCAGATAGCTTATTATATACACAAGACTCAGTACAACAATAACAAAAATAATGCTAGAAATATATAATTTCAGTCCTTATGGTATTAAAGTTCGGTTGCACTGCATTTTAAGTGGCAGTCAAGTATATTTCATTGTTAGTGTGCTTTTTGTTGACTGCTTGATTATTCAATTTCAATCTATGCTTTAAATGAAGGTTATTACATGAGGATTGTTATTTCTCACTTGAATTTGTGCCTAAATCTGGTTAATGAAAGATATAGCAAGGACCAAAAAAAAAAACAAATATCTAATCTGGATGATGTATTTTAGTCTTGGTACAACAACTTGTGTCCACATGCTACCTATCTTGAGTTAAACCATAAAACTATTAGGCTAATAGCTTACCGTTTAAGTATATTATATTGGTAAAGCCCGAAATCTTGTGAAGGATTGTGCTCCTGGATAAATCCAACAAATGGCTGGATACTTATGGAGGTTACTATGCAACAATCCTTAATCAAAGCACTATAGAAGTGGTGATAACAACTTCATCAATTTTTAGTGCTTATTTTTATTTATTCTCTTTAAATTATTTTATTTCTGAATAACCTGTCACAGACACAATATTTTATACCTCTACAATCTTATGTTTGGTATAATTTTGTTTCCTTATTAAATTTTGTTACTTGATGTGTTTGGTATAATGGCATCATCAATAACTTAGAGTGGGATGAAGGCAATATTAGTTCTGCACTCAGGTTTTTGGGTACTCTTTATAGAGGCCTCTCTCTTGAGAATGTATGCATCTTTTCTATTTCTTTCGATTTATAATCATATAATATTATGATGTGTTCTCTAGGACTTCAACCGACATGGAAAAGCAATTGGAAAGAGACCACCTCACTTTATGCACCGTGTTGGCGAGATTATGAAGTCACATACGTCCATCAAGTATATATAATGCCAGTTGCCGCTAACGTTGTTCAAATCTCCATCATTCTGCTGGGAAAAAACTTTTGGAATTATCTAAATTTTGTAAACAAATATCTTTGTCGAGCTAGATTTTATATCGCATTTGTAACTTACATTATATATACTCGATGATGTTTTATAAAGATTTAACTTTTGGGATATGTTATTGGTTGTTTAATTTATATTAAGTTGATAGCTTTGGTTAATTTAATGGCTCTCTTGGATGTTGATTGAGGCAATGTATACAAATGTGGCACCATTTATTATGTGTTTTATGTTCAATTTTTGAATTATATTTGTGGTTCAAAATAAAAATTGGCTGTAAACTTGAAATTAGAAAAATACGTTGGAACGTTAATAAAACGTTTCAAATTTAGCTACAAGAATAATATAAAAACTATTGCAAATTATATATAGGAACGGATGAAAAAGGTTTCAGAATGACATTATAAATGTTTTAAATATGTCCCAAGAAACACCTTTGGAACGTATTATATGTGTTCAAAAGCGAATTTAGAAACACTTGATATACGTCCCAAATATATTTTAGGAACACATTATATGTGTTCTAAAATCTACTTTCGGAACGCCTTCTAAACATTCCAAACTAACATTTGAAACGCTTTATAATTGTTCCTAATATTGCAACGCCACTTTTAGGAACGATATTTCTATGTTCCTAAAAATATTAGGTACATTAAAAAATTGTTCCTAAATGTCTTTTTTGGTGTAGTGGGAGCGCAAGTCCTATTTCCCCTACGGGTGTATAGAAGGTTCCTGTACGGCAGTTATACATCTCCAGCAGAGACATGAACAATTTCTTGTTTATGGACAAGCCATGGCTGATGTCTCGGATAGCATGGTAAAGGCCAATCTCACACAAAAAGGCCTCATACTTCTGCAAGATCCACATGGACAGATTGGTCCACGAGGGAATAGGATGTGCCCAACTGGGGAGCATCAACTGGCCAACGGGGTAGGAGCCCTTCCGAGCAAGTTGATTTATAAAAGTATCGGCGGTAGAAAATATGAAGTTGGGGCCCGCCACATTCAAGAAAGTACCTGGGACCAATCCCGTCACAGAACAGCTGGTATGCACCTTGCCGGCAGTCACTGACTTCAGACTGTTGTTATAATGGATGCTTCCCACAAACATCCCACCTCGGGTAGGGGTTAAAGTCTCCTCCATCTTCCGGTCCAATGGGAGCATATTGAACCAAGATAATGGGAAGTGTCGCTCCATTTGGGGGATGCAGATCGCCATCCCGTTAGAGACAAAACTCCAATTCTCCGACACCTCCAGAACATGACTGTTCTCCACAGTCAAGGCGTCTCCAAAAAAGAACGCAGGCTTCAAATATTCCCCTTCAAATTTCCCGGAGTTCATCATAGCGTTAAGAAAATGGAAAGACTGATTCTTGATGGCATTTAGTCTAGCCGAGGGTTCGTCACTTGGAAACTGATCCGCCATATGCTGAACAATATGGTCGTACCTATAACCCAGAGCAGCTTCGGCACTCCCTACCAGAAGTTCTCCAGCCGCATTAACCGGCAAATTCACTGAGAAGAAGACAGAAAAAGGGTGAGTTAAAAAGATGGATAAAAAGAATTGTTGGGGGCTTTCAAGCCCCATGCGGCTCGGGAGAGCACCCATGCGGCCCCAACTTAATGAAGCCTCATGCGGCTCTAACTTAACAAAGCCTCATGCGGCTCGAACTCAGAAGAACACTTATGCGGCTCGGTTCAGTGAAAGTCCATGCGGCTCAGCGTCGCTTATGCGGTTTCGTCAGTAAAGCGCATATGCGGACACAATGGATATTCTTATGCGGCTCGCAGCTCAGCCATAGGATGAACATGCGGCTAGTAAAGGCTCGTGCATAAAGTATGCGACGTAGCCATAGCGGTTAGGGTTCTTCAACTCATACAATCTCCTTACCAACAATGGGGGAGTGAACGTCAGGATGAACATTGGGGACGACGACCGGTGGAAGAGCGGCCGCAGGCGAAGTAGAAGCAGCCTTGCCCTTCGACGAAGATGCTGCCTTCTTCGCTGCAACAGTTTCTTGGGAGCCATCTGCTAAAATCGAAGAGGGAGATGAAGATCGGGACAGGAAAGATTTGCAGTAAGAGAGAAAATAGAGAAGTTCTCTCTCTTAAACCTCTCTTATTTATAGAAAGGAGAGAAGGGGAAGACACGTGGACTAGTAACCGCCTCGAAGAAGATGCAACCGACTCCTCGGATTTCATCCCCAAGATTCACCCAGGGCATAGTATCTAAAAAGATTTAATGAGCCAACCCTTGGGATTCCCCCTAAAGACGGCGTTAACGAATTCGAGGCAATTAAAGGCCCGCGCACGTGGCAAAGAGCTATGCGGCTGACACACCCCTGCGGCTGAAACATTCATTCGGCCAAAACATTCATGCGGCCGAGTTATCCATGCGGCCAACGTAGCATATGCAGCTAGAAGAGTACATAAGCCATGCTTCTTATTCAAAGTATTTCAATTTTGCAAATTGACAACTTTGAAGGGGGTCTTGTAGAAGCATGGAAAATGATCCATACGGCCAGGGAACCCTATGCGGCCTAGACAGCCCATGCGCCACAGAAAGACTATGTGGCTCAGGGACTATGCGGCCTGAAATATTTCATGCGGCTCAGAAGACACGTGGCGTAACAGTGCTCCCCTTTGACCCATGCTGCATTAATTACTTTGACGGCTGACAACTCTGAAAAAGTAACAGCCCTGATACAAAAGAAGTAATTATGACTCTGTCATAATGACAGTCCCCTAGGGAAGAGAAAGAGATCTCTGACACAAATCTCCCGAGATCCATAAAATGCCACGTGGCCTTGACACGTGGACGATCATATGCGGCTCGAGCGAAGACTTTCCATGCGGTTCAGAATGAAGCCGTTCCATGCGGCTCAGGCCGAAACAGTCTCATGTGGCTCAAACGGAGGCCTTCCCATGCGGTTCAAGAGGATCATTTCCGTACGGCCCAGGCGGATGCATCCTTATGTGGCTCGCAATGATCATCTCCATGCGGTTCAAAGGTTCGAAGGGGGAGCCACTACCCAAGCAGCCCTGACACGTGGCCCGAACCTTATGCGGTCCAAATCTTATACGGCTCAATCTTCATACGGTTCAGATCCCCAGTGGCTCCTAGGATACGTGTCCTAAGCCGATCAATCTCCCAGATTTATTGCAATTAGAGATTGGGTCAAATATCAATAATCTGGGACACGTGGCAGGAGAATAAATCAAATTTATTCGCAGACCTCAGAAGATCATTATGAGGAAGATTTATTCCAATCAGTATTAATTGCTGATGAGATTTGGTGTAATCTATACTTAATGGTCCAGATTCATCACAATCAAAACTAATGGCCTAGATTGACCAATCTACAGGCAGCCGCCATCTCCAAGAAGCAATCATTTGTAACCCTAATGATCACACCCCATTGCTATAAATAGCAGGGTGTCATTCCCTTGCAGAAGAGATACGCATACACAGAGAGAGGCGCACACAGGAGCACTTTTCGAGATCAGAGAGAGCACCAGAGTACTTGGAGAGAAGAGCAGAAAGAGAGCAAAGGGAGCATTTCTTCCAACGCCAAGCAATCTTCTGGAGCCAAGGCTGCATACCGATCGTCCAAGGAGTAAGACAGGGCTGCCGTCGCCTTCCCGAGCCTCTATCGTCACCCCCCAGAATCTAAAATAAACAATTGTACTTAGTCTGCTGTACCTAGACTTTCGTCCCTAGGCTTTCTTTGTACAAGCGAGTTTGTAACGTGAAGTAAAAGTCCAGTCCTCCGATAATTGTTTTGCTCTTTTATATTTCATGGCAAACAGACAATATCTTGCATAGGCAGCTATATTCACAAATGACAATAAGTTTAAAAAGTCATCTCCAATGCAAAAAAGTATTGAGAAGACAATACAAAGTAATTTTTTACAACTTCTAAGACAACTTTTACTCTTCTAATGATATGGTATCAGTGTTTATTATTAAATTGTGTAGGATAATGCATGCAGAGTATTTAATGCTACGGGATCTGTTGTGTAAGGAACACAACCTGTGAGAGAGAACCCAAGAGAGAGAGAGAGAGAGAGAGAAAGAGAGAGTGTGGGAGATGGAATAAAGAGAAAGGATCGAGCTCGACTTTAAACTTAAAATTCAATTTTTGGTTTTCATTACTAATAACTAGTTCGCACGTACGAGTTTAGACGAACACTAACCGAGCCCCGAGCAATGTGACATCAGCTAGCTAGGTTTCTAATACCGTGGCATTCCTGTTAATTTAAAATTTATAATATTATTGAAACTAATATTAATTCTAAAATTTAAAATAGTTTTTAATTTAACATTAACTTCAAACTAGTTAAAGTTAAAATTGCATTCTTTTTTATTTAAAATATAATAGGAACTACAATTAATATTAACATTCGCTTGTCCCGTAGTTTAAGTCGTATTTCACTGCTTCTTGCTTAAGTCTATGCACCCAAAGAACTTGATTGTTCAAGTCGAACGCGTGCACAGCACGTTCCCTCGATGGAAGGCTTGACGTAGCCCTTGCTTGTCAAGTCGTTGCACGAACACATTAGAAAAGAGTTTTGTTGGGCTATCGAAGTATAGCAAGCATCGCCCGTGTCACGAGCATTTGTTAAGCAGTGAAAGGGTGTGAAGGCCACTGGCAATGTCAAGCCATCACGGACTATAGCTGGGATAGACGACGACCCTTTTACGGCGGGCCGAATCGGTCCTTTGGCCTAGGAATGGATTGGTTGAAGGAGCAATACACAAGAATAGACTGCCATATTGGCAGGATTATTTTTGTTATTCCCGGTGAGGCAGAGTTTTCATTTTTCGGTGAGGCAGAGTTTTCACCATCGACTTGATTCTAGGGACGGCACCAGGATCGGAGAGATAGTATTCATAGATGACATCTTAGTGTTCATAGACGACATCTTAGTCTATAGTTGTAGTGCCCCGTCCCTACATCATGCCCCGTACTCCATCCACGGGGTATACGAGAAAGGAACACTGTCGCTATCGATTCGGTCAGGACCGATAGGTCGGGATCGATTGACTCGATCGAACGGGAACGGTTGAATTAAGATCCATTCTCTCGCCTGAAGTAAACTCAATGTGAGTGGCTGATCCTCCTCTTCTCGACCCCCTTCCTAGGTAAATCGATAATGTTGTTGCGAATGAAAGGATAAATGCAAGGGCACAAACACGGGAAAGGGATTGAGTTTTCAAAGATAATGTAGGCTATGTCTTAATAACTAAAAAGAAAATATGTCTTCGCACGGTTATGGACAACTTATCGACAAGGCGGTAGTTTCCTTGATCAGCAACCCGGGGCCACGGGACTGTTTCGGCCTAGGAGGAAACAGGGTATAGTCGTGTATAAGGTTTCAGCACAGGTTAAGCGGGGACTTGCATCGGAGCTAGCTACATGCGTTGAAAGGACCCCGATTAACAAAGCTATACGTCCAGGATGGCTTGTGATGTCAGTGACGTCGAAGAGGGACGAGGCGAAGGAGGTCAGCCACTCGCCTTAGACTTGCTTCAAGCGAGCGAATAGTTGGCTGCGCTGATGTCGCCTACGCGATCACCTGCAACCCGCTGAATATGGGACTTGGTTCCAGAGAAGCCATTCCATAACGTGGAATGGATCTTAATTCAACCGTTCCCGTTTGATCGACCCGGCCGATTCTGACCTATCGGTCCCAACCGAATCGGTAGCGACATTGTTCCTTTCTCGCGCATCCTATCACGACCCGCACCCGGAGTAAGGGCATGAGTGCGTGACAGCGTCCCAGCCTACACCGCAGAAACGACGTAGAACGCTGTCTAGTTCTACTATCTAACAACAGTTATAATATCAAAACCTGTCGAGAACGGTAACTCCGAATGGAGGACAAGCAATGACAATATAATATACTCAATAAGCTATGATATTGTTGCGACCATCCAGTGATGGTATTTATGTATGGTATTTATGGTGCACATCATCTTAATTCAACCGAGTAGTTCAAAGGAGGGAATTATGTATGGTATTTATGGTGCACACAATTAGGACGGGTTGCGACCGTCCAGTGTTGTGATAAACTATGATATCAGTAAGTTTGGGATCCTTCGGATATTGGGCTAGCAACCCGTATCGAAGCGATCATAGTCTTACACATAAGGATGCCAAAGATGTATTACCGTGCGAAACACCGTGACCTTCATATAGATAGGGCCGGTGGGCTGAGATTAGCGCTGGGTGCAGGCGCAGGGCCTGCCACCCTTATGCATATATTTAAGTTTACGGTTGGTTGGTTGAGTGAAATGATATAATTTCTTATGTAAAGTTCTAACCTTGCAGGCTAGGCGAAATGGGACATAGATGAGCACGATCACTATGTTTATGTTAAGATTATGTCTAACTGTATTTGCCGCAGGGACACGGTAGTGGACAAGTTCAGGATATGTTCGGCTCGAGGCGGAGCTCGGCTTGGACGTGCCGAGGCATAGAGTCTTTAGCGTTCAAGAGGAGCTACCGCATTGGAGTTCGAACTTGCGACATGGAGATGTTCAGCCGAAGACTACTTGTTGGCTATAAAGAGGTATAATGTATGGAACAATGTACTCCTTTGTGAGCTAGAGAGATCATGAGCGTTGTAGTCAATTGACATGTTTAGTTGGGCTACTCAGAGCCATTGTAACCTTCAGTTCATTATCAATAAAAGAGATTTTTGTTGTATACTACGTTTTCCTTCCGCTGCTTATATTATCAATTTGAGCTATAAACACTATTGTGAATCTGTTATCTTGCCTTGCACGAGCGCAACTCCAGGCGCGTGCGGCATCACGCCCTAGTGAGGACGATAATTCGGGTAAAAACTTGATAATGATGAAGGCGGTAACTCGGTCGACAATCGTAAGTATCGAGGTATAATCGAGAAAATTTAACAGTAGCATTAATATTAAATCTACATTGGCTTTTCTGTTAATTTAAAATTTACAATATAATTAAAACTAATATTACGAAAATGCTATTTGCTCCCAAAAAATTTGGGTGATACCATCTTCCATTATGTGGCATATGACATAGTTGCTAACATGACAGCTGACATGGCAAAATTTAACAATAAAATTAATATTAAAATTAACATTAATAGTAAATAAATAATTTAATATTAAATTAACATTAATTAATATTAATATTAATATTAATATTAATATTAATATTAACATTAATATTAATATTAATATTAATATTAATATTAACATTAACATTAGCATTAGCATTAACATTAATATTAATATTAATATTGACATTAACATTAACATTAAAAAAATTTGGGTAATTAATTTTTGGGGTTAAAATTTGCCATGTCAGCTGTTATGTCATCTGCCATGTCAGATGCCATATAATGGGAGATGGCATCACCCAAATATGTTGGGAGCCCAAACGACTAATTGCTAATATTAATACAGTGGTATTACCGTTATTTCCCAATAGATTCGTGCCTTGTTCGGTCACACCCCTCCACGAGTGGGTTACACCCCCCTAAACGAGGGGTTAAATAGCCTTTTCCAAAGAAGAGAACCCATCCGACTTGAGAGAAATAAAGGAGAGAAGAAGAAGAACAGTCGCAATGGAGAGGAGCAAGATCAACTACAGCGGATGGGCCGTCATCCCTACCGAGATTCTCTCGATGATGCTGGTACTATCGGGGATGCCGGCGGACGAGGTAATATGCAACGTAGCCCTAGTTTGCCGTTCGTGGTGGAAGGCGCTCAATGGTCCCTTAGACTATTAGTCTAACGTCGACTTTGTACAGTGGTGCCGGAGGACCCAGCAAACCGCTGAGATTAGTTTGACCGTAATGAAGCTCGTGGCTCGTAGTGGGGGATATCTAGGGTCCTTCTCCGTGTACAAGCTCGACGAAGCAGCCTTCTGTTTTGCATATTCGAGGCCAGTGCAAAATTTTATTTGGTCTTATTCTAATACTTTATTTTTCTATTACAAAATTTTACGTATACTTTTGCTAATTTCTATTAATGTTTTCCCATTTTTATAATACAGTGGTAAATTTCTAAGGGTGATGCGCATTTCGAAGTGCGACGTGAGTGATAAAACTTTCGTGAGACACTTGGAGTTTCTCCCGATGCTGGAAGAACTCGACATTAGCTACTGCCTCTATATCACGTCGACTGGAATATTTTCTGCCGGAAAGTATTGCCACCGTCTGGTCAAGCTGTGTAGGAACATGCCCCCTCCAGATTTCATGCTCAGGAACAAATTCGTGTTGGACACGAAAAACGCGACGGAGGGAAAGGCCGTGGCTGATTCGATGCCGCATCTCGAGCACCTACATATGAGATTCGTCATGTTCAATGGAGACACGCTTCGATCTATCATATGCAACTGCAAGGGTCTTCGCGTGCTCGACATACGTGGGTGCTTCAACGTGCACTTCGACGACGAACTCTGGAAAATTTGTTATTCAATACAGACGTTTAAAAAACCCTTTGATGATGTAATCCCAGTCCCAGGGGAACCTGGATACGAGATGTATAATGATTTAGATACCATCAATCATTCCTGGGGTGAATGGTGAAAACATTAGCATGCATGCATGCATACATTTCTTTATATTTTTTACTAGTCTACATACAAGATATTTTTTATGAGTTCGATTCTCTATTTTGACAATTTTACTTTTGTCAATAATTTTTTACATGATTAATTTTTTTATAAATAAAATGGACTGTGATATAATGACGCCTAAGACGGCTCACTTCTAAGATTTCGATATTTCCCATCACAGATTTTACCATTAATACAACATCTCAGTGTAATCATATCCAAGAGATTTCGACATTTTCCAACACAGATTTTACCTTATTCAAAATGAATTCTGGCGGTGCAAATTCCACTCATATTAGTGGTATCAGTGCCAATTCACCATAATTAATGGTGATCGATACGAAAACATTGGTTTCTTTTTCACAACCCTTTAAAATCTATTTATACAGCCAAACTAATTCATCTTCACCAGCCTTCAAAACCAATTTATATAGATTCAAAACAAAACTAAACAGCCAAACTATTTAAAATTCACAACCCTACAGAACAGTCTCAAATGTACCATTTTTCGTCCTAAATGTACCATTCACTGTCTTATATGTACCATTCTCCGTCCTACATGTATCATTCTCCGTCCTACCTCCGTCCTAAATGTACCATTCTCCGTCCTAAATGTACCATTCTCCGTTTTATATGTACCATTCTCCATCCTACATGTATCATTCTCCGCCCTACATTTACCATTCTCCGTCCTAAAAGTACCATTTGCCGTCCTAAATGTACCATTCTCCGTCCTAAATGTACCATTCTCAGTATTAGGGGAACGAAGAATGGCCAGTAACAGTCCCAAAAATTGTTCCATACTAAGTTAAAAGTATATAATAGCACCCAAAAAATGTTAATAGAAAAATTCTACAGAACCCAAACACCAGACTCGAACCTAGGCCTTTCATATAAAAGCCAAACAGCACAACCAACTAAGCTTGGAATAAGACATCAATAATGCTAAGTCTACTACCAAATGCTTACAACACTCTTACAACCTTCACCCATTGCTGACATGTGGGCCCTGGCCCACATGTCAGTAATGGGTGAAGGTTGTAAGAGTGTTGTAAGCATTTGGTTGTAACTGTAACATTATATCCCCAACTTCCAATAAGGAATAAGAAATTGAATATCCCCAACTTCCAATAAGGAATAAGAAGAGTCGGTTAGGAACGTGTATATACATAGGGGTCCCCATTCATCTGAGTAGGTTGCACATTTAACATGGCTCCAAAAAGATCATCTGGTTGGGAACCATTGCCAGAGTCTTTTTCCAGTCGTCCACGAGCCTCTCCGCATGGAGCACCCTTTGTGCCGCCTCCAGGCCATGACTGGCTGGCAGCGGCTGCGGACTTCCTGACCTCCTACGGGTTGTCACTGGAGGTCATCGCTCGACCTCTTCATCCGGCGCCCAACTTTGACCTGTTGTCGATCACTCCGGAGGAACGGGATTCTCTGGAGAAGAGGGAAGCGTTTCGCCGCCTGTGCCACAGGGCGGGTGTGCGCACCCTGCAGGACTTTGCGGAGATCCTCCGCGAGGCCAGTGAGGGGTAGACCTCTTATTTTTATGTTTTTTTTTTGTTTTTTACAGTTTTTTGTCCTCCTCTTGTATACTTCGTCGGAGAATGTTCCGGCGACGAAGCTGGGATTTAATGAAATATAATATTTTGTTAACTCAATTTGGTTTTGGCTACAATCAAACTTTTACAACCTTCTTACAACTTACACCCATTTGCTAACTATAGCATTGCTCTTTATCTATTTTTCAATTAACAAATCTTGTTACGTCAAATCCATATATCAGCGACGATATCCCCATCAATGACTTGTTACGTCATAGAATTGATTATGCTGCCACCGTCAATCTTGCCGTCAAATCCATCTTAAATATGATTACAAAGTAAAATAGAGGACAACTTTGATTGTTTCAATTTTACTCTTTTCAAGTACATAGTCTTCTTATTTTTAAAAATTTAATCAAATATTCGAAAAATGGAAATATTGAGATTAAACTTCACATTCTTAAATATGTTGTCAAATTTTTTTAAATAAACATGTTTCCACCACGTTTTTTCTGCCAAAATTTTCAATAATTTATACGAAACACGTGGATATATACTAGTAATAATAGTAATAAATTTAATTTTGGAAAGTAATTTTTAAAATTAGGGTCTCAAAATCCAAAAGGTTTATGTAATGATTTTACATGGATATATACTAGTAATAATAGTAATAAATTTAATTTTGGAAAGTAGTTTTTAAATTTTAATAGTAATAAATTCGACCGTCTTATACTAGTAATAATAGTAATAAATTTAATTTAAGACTCAAAACTATTATAATTTATTCCACTTCCTAAGGTCATATAAGACGGTCAAATTTTCCCTCTTCTTCTCTCAAACCCTCTTTCTTCTCCCAAACCCTCTCCCAAACCCTCTTCTAATCAAAATGTCACCGAAGAAACAACGACCTTCGCCGAAAGGGAAGAATCCACAAAGGGATGCTATACAGGCCCGAAGGGCAGAACTTGCAAGGGCGACGAAAACCAAGATTATGGTCGCTAGGGCAGAGGCCGAAAGGGCAGCGGCGGAAGCAGTGACGGTGGCAGCGACGATGAAAGCGGAGGCGGCAGCCAATCCACGTGCAGAAAAAGCTAAAAAAACTCATTGCTCAACAAAGACCGAAAAATCTATCTTCGATACAGAGTCGTCGGAAGACTCAACTTATGAATATCGAAGGCGTACTCAAGCGAAGGCTAAGGTGGCAACGGATACAGAGTCATCAGCGTACTCTGAGGATTTTGAATCCTCATCAGAAGAGGAAAATGAAGAGGAAGAGCAATCATCAAATAAGTCCCAGGCTGGAGAGGAGGTAAAAAAATTTTAAGACTCTAAATCTAAGAAGATTTACATTAAATATTTCAAGAAAAAGGCTGTTATGCCTAAAAGATCAATTAAGATGGATGATGTCGAAGACGAAGCTTTCCTGGATATATTGAAATTCTATCAATTGGAGAAACTGAACAAATCCTGTCTTGAGAAAATCTTCCAAACAATAGTAAGAGAATTTTACTCAAATCTTCCGGCTGAAATTAAAGAAAAAGAAGAGGATCAACAACTGGTGTTTCTGAGAGGGAAACTGATTAGGGTAAATGCTGCTGTCATCAATGAATTTTATGGATTTGATCCAGTTCCTGAGTTTGATATGAAAGATATTGATAATGTTTCCATGACGGATGCAATTCATGAGATTACAGGTGTTTCAATGGGTGCCAAGACCCCTCAAAATGTATACAAAGATCAATTAAAAATGTTGTATAAATTGTTGCATGCCTACGTATCTCAAACACTCAACCCTACTGGACATGAGTTTTCCATCCATCCCGAGAAAATAAAAAAATTTTATTATATGGGGAAGAAAAAAAGGATGGATATAGGTTCCTACATGTTCAGTAGAATGATGCATCTCGTGGAAAAAACAACTGCAAGGACAGCTCTCCCTTTCGGAGGATTTGTATGCTCGATGGCTAATAAACATTCTGTCCCAAGCTTAGCAGGGGATGTTTATATTAAAAACAAAGGCCCCATGAGAAAACTAACCTTCACTCGAATGTTTGGAAAATGGGCAGCAGCTGTAAGCAAACCATCAACATCTGGAAAACCATCAACTTATGGAATCAAAAGCACTAAGGACAGGGTTGATAATCTATACAATTTTGTTGCTGCAAACTTTGAGAATATCTTCAAAGAGATGAAGACTATATCCGACAACCAAAAATTGATTCTGGATAAGATTAACCAGATAGTGGTTGAATTTGCTGACCAAGAATAAGATTTTCCTTCCCTCGTGAAGAAGGTAAATGGGGCTAGCCCAAACTCTTATGTAAAATACACACTATGCACATTGACACTTTAATGCTAGCCATCACTTTGATACTTCTATTTATGTTTCTGGATGTCATTTCTACATATACAGTGAGTCCATACTGACTATAATTTTTCTTAATCCGTCCCTCAAGGTGTAGGTGAAGGATATTTTGAGAAAGAAGAAGAAGAAGAAAAAAAAAACAAGAAGAAGAAGATGGAGATGGCTATGAAGATTCATCTTTTGAGTTTTGAATCTTTTATTTCAATTTGGAAGTAATATTTGACTTGTAATATGGTTCTGAATATTTGTTGGTCATGGCGGTCAAACTAAATTTTGTGTTTGAAATATTGTAAGACTAAACTTTTTGCTTGTACTAAGTGCATACTTCGTAATTTGTTTTGAAAATGTAATATGGTCTTGAATTTAGAGTAGGTCTGATATTTATTTGGATTATTGTATTGTGAATTATGCAGGTTCTATGTTGAATTACTAACGTGGATTGGGCAGATTACTGTAACGTGAATTATGCAGTTTATTGCACTTGGAATGAAGTATACTTAATTTGATTATGATTTTTTGGTTGAAGCGTTTATTTGATTGGCAGTTGGCCTTCATAGATGATATTGATATTTTGGTGTATTCCTTTGATTTGCATATGCCCATCACAGATTTCATGAGTCCTGGGTGCATTCATAGGGTTTACAGGTGGCCTCATTACGGATGCATTCCTAGGATCACTAAAACTTTATTTGATTGTAATGTGTTTTGCTTTCTGTAAAAAATCATTACATCGATGCCATCAGTATGAATTCGATGACAGTGCCTGTTCATCCCTTGTTATTGCTGAAGCAAAATTGTAATCCTGCCTGTTCATCCCTTGTTATTGTTGAAGCATAATTGTAATCCTGCATGTTCATCCTTTGTTATTGCCATCAGTACATCGATGCCATCAGTATGAAGTCGATGCCAGTGTAATGCATAATGTAATGTAAGAAAAATTTTCTTTGATAGTAGGTTAATTATATTCAAACACTCGCAAGAAATTTTGTGCAGCCATACAGTGGAAGCCTGATAAAATGATATTCGGATTTTCTTGAAAATGATTTAATATTAAAAGAATATACTATGGTAAATGATATTAAAAATACTGTAAATATTTGGTGAAAAAAATATGAGATACTTGAACATTTCCAGTCCTAAATGTACCATACTTTGTTAAAAGCACAGAGAGTGTCCATTATCCGTTTTCAAAGAACGGAGAATGGCCATTCTCCTTGAGAATGGCCATTCTCCGTGTTAAAAGCAAAGAGAACGGCCATTCTCCGTCCATTCGCCGTGTTAAAAGCAAAGAGAATGGCCATTCTCCGTCCATTCGCCGTGTTAAAAGCAAAGAGAATGGCCATTCACCGTCCAAAAAAATATTCTCTTCGAAAATATTATCATTAGAAAAGTAAAAAATATTTCATCCGATCAATACAGATTTTTTTTAAATATGTGAGCAGATGATCCGCCCGACCACAGATTCAGAAGCAGGTTTCCTCAGTTCACCACCACCACCATGACATGTAGCTTTATTAACAAAATATTAAATTATTAGATGAAAAATAAGATTTCTGACAATGGCATGGGCAGTAAAATTAGAGCGACGTCGCTGGTACTTCTTCTTGTTCGAGGAGGTTTCGACGACGTCCGACGCGAACCGGACCGATTCTTCTCGGTGCAGCTGGTACTCCTAGTTGTTCTAGGAGGGCTCGACGACGTTCAACGCGATCCGGACCGATTCTTATTTCCTTCTTCATCTCCGTTTCTCTATCCACCACAACCACCAACACCACCACCATGACGGCCTGTAACCAAAAAAAATTATGAAATATTAAATTGGATGGACGAAAGAGAGAGTAAATATGAGTTATTTTAGGGTGTTCATTGAAAAAATTAAAGTGAAGAATGACCTGCTAAAGCAAGTTACCAACAGGTCAAAAGTCTAAATCAGCATTAAATGATGTTTCTACACTATTATTCAATCCGAACAATTGGATCAACATCCAACGGTCCAAATTTCGGATGTATCGATACATCCTTTTCCAGGGGATGTATGGTAGAACGACCATATATATATATATATATATATATATATATATATATATATATATATATATATATATATATATATAAAATATATATATATATATATATATATATATATATATAATATATATATATATAAAAGAGATGAAAAGAAGTTAAAAGTTTGTTTAAAAAAAGTAATAATAGCCTAAGTGGTCGGCCCTTGTTAAAAAAAAGTAATAATAGCCTAAGTGGTCGGCCCCACCATGTGGGAGACGACCACATGCATACAAAGAATAAGAAGCATAGCTGCGCTCATAAATGGGGCCGACCCCATTAATAACAAGAAGCACAGCAGCAGCATAGTATGAGCCGAACCCCCCTTCCCTTTTAATATATATATACATACATATATATATATATATATATGACCTAATCCTAATTTATACTCCATCTTCTTCCTCCTCTCTCCTTCTTCCTCCTCCTTCTCCTCGAAGTGCATGCCAGCCTCGCCGGAGCGACAGCATCCCCGCCACCGGTCGTCACGGCGACAGCAATAACAACAGAAATCAACATCAAGGTATCCCACTTCTCCGATCGATCTCTGTCTCATTTTAAATCTGTTTTTAGATCCGTAAATTCATGTAGAAAGCCCACATGACCCTCTTCGAGATCTCTCAGGTGGATTTCGACATGGCCATCCAACGTTTTCGAAAAATCAAGACGAAGTTGGAGAAAAACTACTTTTCTGGAATATTAAAAACTGTTTTGAAACATCAACTTGTCGGCCAATTTTCATTCTGTGCATTAAAATTTTATAGAAACTAATTGAAGTCAGTCAAAGATAATATAACCGAGATTGTAACACACCTTCTGGATTCACTTTTCATCTAGTATGTAAAAATTTACACGTTGTTAAATTTTACGAAAAATTATAAATTTTGTTTTCAAAAATTAGAAAAATACCCCGATACGGCGTCCGTCCCGACAAACCGGGTGACGTGCTTGCGCACTATACATATCGAAAGGTGCGTATGGATGTTGTCGACGTGTGAAAACTGACGGAACCCGAATTCGTTGCATGTGCGCGACGAAATCAGTACGTATCTGTCGAGATACCCCCGTATCGACCCTTTGCAAATTAAGTCACAACTTTGTGCACACTCATCAAATCGCGACGAAACTTGCGCCATTGGACTCGAAATATTTTTCTGGCCCTGTGAGCTAAGTTTGGTTCAATTCTGAGAAGGTTGATCGGGACGCCATTTTAGCGGGCCTACAATCCCACTCAACGAGCGATTTTGTGCACGACTCATCGGAATCCAAAATTGGACATACCGTTGAGTTCATCTCGGAAAAACAAATTCATAGACATATAGTTTGATGACTTTAGAGATCGTAGGTTCTGGCACGCTTTTCGGTGCAAAGCGGGTCCAACGGTGGACATCGTTTTGACCCAAAATTAGGATTTTGCCCCTGTTCCAGAATTTAACTTTTGGACAGGCGTTTCCTAGGCATATCTTTTATTCCAAACTCGTTCGTAATATTTGTTGCAGCATCCGGAGTCATCTGCGGGATTTGGCTTTTCTTGCTTCGTTTATTTGTCTGTTCGAGCTACTGGATTATTCTCTTTTGCACATAACCTCAGGCAAGATACCTTGTCATTATACTGTTTACATTCAGTTTGCATTTATTTACATATCACTGTTCATTATTTCCAGTTATTACAGTTTCTGATTTACTACATGCTCAGTGATTATTAGTTACTTTGTTACTATCATTTGATTGCATATGAACTTAGAGTTAGGGGACTACCGTTTGTAGTGTATTGCATATGCCTCGACACAGTTGTACCACGAGGATGTGTGAGACGAGTAGCATGTAGAGGTCCTTGCATGTGGGATGATCTCCCATGTGCATGCGTTAGGACTAACTGCTAATAGAGGCATGTTAGGAGACTTAGCAGTTAGTAGAGGTATACGAGACATAGATGCGACTCTGTTAGGCATTGGGCGGGAAGAACAGTTCCTTAACGTATGGGTCCTTATGCACTTTCCTATTACTGATACTGCTGGACTCTGACATTCGAGGAATGTTATGCTTTGAGGTCCCTGGTATCCTGATGGGGCCATACCTGAGATTACTGATACTGCTGGCCTTTGACATTCGAGGAATATTACGCTTTAAGGTCCCTGGTATCTTGATGGGACCATGCCTGAGTTACTGCTACTGAGCCAGATACCCATGTGTTGGAGGTTTGTTCTTAACTGCATAAACACAGTAGTACGGCTAGATTACCTTATTGTTGTCTTGTTACTTATTTTCTTTGTGGCATATTTTGTATTCAGTATTTATGGCATGTTCTTCTTGAATCTTGTTACGTCACTCTGAGGACCTTGTTATCTCTCCAGGTGTGTGCTTCTTTGATATTGCAGGTGTTCTAGTCGAGGTCGCGATCTTCTGTATTCATTCGGAGATGACATGTCTTGGGTTTTTCTTTGCTACTTCTGCCAAATCCTTTCTGTTTCCATGTATATTTTTCCTTACTTGTTGGTAGTAGATTTGTCTCCGCCCAATGTATTGTACAAAGACTTATTACAGTTGATTATATGATATCTTTTATTCTTCATTTGTGGATGAGGTTAGATTACTCTTGGTTTACTGCATTTTACAGCTTATGTATTCATACGAGGTTTCCATATATTGGAGTATACTTCGTATGTATGCAGCTGGCATGGATACGTACCTAGTCCTAAGTATTTTAGGACTGGGGCGTTACATATTTTTGTGGTGGCCCATGCAGGTCGAGTTTGTCACTTCGGTTACGTTACTGTACCGATATGAGCCTGAAATATAGGATTAGAATCTAGGAATCTCATCCATACAGCTTGACCACTTCTATTGGCTTCAAATTCCGAACTCTCGTTCGACTTCCTTGAATTATATCTTGATTGATTCCTTTCTATCGTTGATTCTTATTTTCGTGCTTAGTGTCAAATAGGAAGATGACTACACTAGTATATGTTACGCCCCAGAACCAGAATACTGGAGAGCGGGGGCAGACATAGCCAGCTACGTATATGAAATGGATTCTATCTCGCTATACGGTCACGGCTGTCTAGATACATGAGGGTTTAACTACAAGCCAACATTCTCTTAAGGTCATGAACAAGCCTAGTGTCTCAATAATAAGCAAGTAAGTAAATGTTACAAGATGTAAGATCACCAAATATACAATAGTAAGGCGTCCCAAACATTATATATTCAGTTGATCATGAAGCTAGTCGTTACAAAATGTTAGGACTAGCAAGAGTTTTAGTCATACATGATCAACCCTAGGATCTGTCAATCATGTTACAACCTGTAGGCAGACAGTAAGTAAGTGTAATCGAGCTAAACAGGTGCTCATCGGCTAAACGCCTCAAAAGAATATTTTTACAATAGAGTGGGAGAGCCAAAAATAATCCACTCGTTGCCCTGGTTACGCCTGGTGGTCACCATCGGGCTGGAAAGTTGGTAGATCCTCTGGAGCTGCTCCGAAATCTGGCCATACAAAACCAGCTGGGTCAGATCCCAGAAAGAGCAAGTGCCACAAAGGAAGCTTCACTTAGGAACTAAAACCAGCAATTAGCACAGAAGATAATAATATATAGTAAACTGGTAAAATATAACATCACGAGGATATACGGTAAGATAACCATGAAACCATTCAGATAACCAGGTTACAATCCTTAAACCAAACAAGGACCGGGATTGTAACCCTTCATCTGAACCGAACTTGGTTTCTCCCATTTATCAGCAAGATAATGTAAGAAAATTAGAATATGTAACAATTTATACAGGATCAAGACTAGACAGATTATTCCTCATTCAATCAATTACGGCCAAACAATGAGTACGGCTTGATACTTTAACTAACTAGGGTTATCACAGGCCTAGTTACTAGCAAGATGCAGTGAGATTATTACACAGCCACAAGCCCTGCAGACCATCCAGGTTACCTAGGTCAAAAATTAGGGGTTGAATTCGGATGGGTACATCGTCCAGGAAACGTATGTACCCTTAGGTAGCTTGAAGGGTGCAACACATGACAGTGTACTGGAAATGTGCCCTACTCGACGGCAGGCTACAGATCCCAGGCGCACCCAGGTAACGGGATTGCCTGTAGTTGGGAAATCTCTTTATGACTAATGTATTAATCTAGTTATTAGCCTTAGTCCATTTCAGTAGGTACTCCTGACCGTGGTACTCAGGAGTCCCATACTAGACATGATGTAATACAGGACTGGATTATTTGTTCAAGCACAATCGCCCACGGTGTCCAGGTTACTTATACAGGTCATGTCATGTCAGGTAGCCGTCACAACAGCTTATCAAGATATATTATGTCAGGTTATCATGTCAAGTGTACTTGTCAGGAGTGCGCCATGACGGGCCACTATCAGGTCATGTCATGCTAGTTCCTTGTCACACCATGTCGTGTACAATTGTTATTTCAATCATGTCAATCAAGTCGTGATTTATCAAGTTCAGGACAAAAGGTGTAAGGATATAAAATGGGCATAAAAATATACAATAAAGGTAAGGTGTATGCCATAGGAACTCGAGTTATACTGAAGGTTACATGGCATGGGCATAATAGTAATAATTAAAATATTCATAAAATACAAGCTATGAAAGAGCCATGCGGCTCGGCATATGCGGCCAAGAAGTGATCTCATGCGGCTGGAGAGGGAGCAGTCTAAGAGCCTCGGGATGGAAGGGTCATGCGGCTGGCGGAGGGAGTCGGGTTCATGCGGCTGGGGAAAGAAGTTCATGCGGGTCGGGGGAATTAAGAGTCCATGCGGCTCGGAACAAGAGCAGCTCATGCGGCTGGCGGAGGCATTAGAACATATGCGGCTAGTGGAGGACATGTCTCATGCGGCTGAAGGGGATGAGTCCTTATGCGGCTGGGAAAAGGACTAGTCCCCATGCGGCCAGGGAATGACAGCGGCATATCCGGCTAAAATAACGGGCGTATATGCGGCAGGAGAAGAATAGGTCCATGCGGTCGGCTATCAATCAGGTTTATGCGGCCGGAGTCAAGTGGGTCTCATGCGGCTAGCTGGGTTCGGCCCTTATGCGGCTTTGGGAGATTCGGATTCATGCAGCCCAAAGTGGCGGAGGCACATACGGCTGAGTGGGGAGAGGAATCCATGCGGCAGGAAGAAGCGGGTCCCATGCGGCTCAAAGGGAGTAAGTTTATGCGGCTCAAAGGGAGTAATTCTATGCGGCTCAAAGTTCTTCCAGTCATGCGGCTGGGAGAACACTTGTCGCATAAAATATTCATGCGGTCAAGTCTAAACACAGTTCAACTTCTCCAAAATTCTGAGAAGAAGAACACCATGGGAGCCAAGTTCTCAAGCTCCATAACTCCATCATCCGGAGCCCAAATCCGAACTTCCATAGGTCAAAATGGGGCAGAACAAAATTCTCTACAACATAGAACCATCAAAACTCGGAAATAACAAGATTTAAATAGATCAAAACCCAAGAAATCCAAAAATAAAATAAACTTAGATCTACAAGAATCTAGCCATAGAAAGTAAAAATTCCAAGTATTAAAGTAAGTTAAAATACTGCAAGGAAGAGAATGAAGCAATAAAATTGAAGTTCCTCCATAAAGCAAGTTGCACTTGCCTAGACCCCTCTCTCCCTCTCTCTGGTAGGTGAAGGAGTTAATGGAGGAAGGAAGAAGAGTAATGAAGAGAGAGAAGGAAGTGGGGTTAATAAATAGTAGTGGTGGTGGTAGGTAGGGGGTTCACCCTTGATTCATAATGAACCAAAGCAAACCGAGCCAAGCCGAACCAACCCAAGAATAAACCAAGTCGTGAAGAAAACTAAGCAAGGAATCATGCAATACAAGATAAAATACGTACACGTATTCCAAAATACATAATACGAACCACAGGCATTACAACTCTATCCATCTTAAAAGAATTCCATCCTCGGAATTTAATTAAGAGGCTAGAGAGATGAGAACAAGCTATATTAATCACAAGCAAGCTATAACTAGGCAGGCAATCACTCATTAAAGCAAGGAATCGAAGGCATGAGGCATAAGAAAGACATTATACCTCACGAGTCAAACAAGTTGGGATATCGCGATCGGATATCATCCTCACGCTCCCACGTTGACTCACCCAAAGAGTGATGACCCCAAGCGACTCGGACTAACTTGATAGTCTTGTTCTTGAGTGTCTTCTCTCTCCGGACCAATATAGACACGGACCTCTCCTCATACGAAAGGTTGGTATCAACAACCAATTCCGAATGATCTAGGATGTGGCTCGGGTCCGGGATATACCGTCGTAATTGGGATACATGGAATACGTCATGCACCTCGCTTAGCGACGGCGGAAGAGCAAGACGATAGGACACATCTCCTACTCGCTCCAGAATATCGAACGGCCCTATATACCTAGGACTAAGCTTTCCTCGTACGCCGAAACGAATGACGCCATGGTTAGGCAAAATCCTCAGGAATATATGGTCGCCTATAGAAAACTCGAGAGGGCGCCAATGAGAATCGGCCCAATGGCGCTGGCGATCTTGGGCAACTCAAAGATGATCTCGGACTCTTCTGATCACTTCAACTATCTGGGCAATCATTTCTGGACCGAGCATCTGCCTCTGTCCGACATCGTCCTATGCTAGCGGGGATCTGCACTTCCTACCATACAGTACCTCGAACGGTGCCATCTGGATACTGGCCTGGAAGCTGTTGTTGTACGAGAACTCCACCAGGTGCAGGTGATCTTTCTACGAACCACCGAAGTCAAGTGTACAGGATCGCAACATGTCTTCAAGAGTCTGGATTGTACGCTCCGACTGACCCTCTGTCTGCGGATGATATGCTGAACTGAACTGGAGGTGAGTTCCCAAACTCTCTTGCAGGCTACGCCAAAAGTGCGACGTGAATCTTGAATCTCGGTCCGAGGTGATACTGACTGGCACTCCGTGCAACCTGACAATCTGCCTGAGGTACATCTCTGCTAACTGAGCTATCGACTGACCAACTCTGAACGGGAGAAAGTGAGCTACCTTCGTGAGCCTGTCAACTATAACCCAAATAGCATCTCTACCAGATGGAGATCTAGGTAATCCAGTCATAAAATCCATGGTCACATGTTCCCACTTCCATTCTGGAATCGGCAAGGCTGAAGAAGTCCAGCAGGCCTCTGATGTTCAGCTTTAACTTGTTGGCAGACTAAACAACGAAAGATAAACCGGGCTATCTCCGGCTTCATGCCATTCCACCAAAAGTGCTGACGAATATCACGGTACATCTTCGTACCGCCCGGATGAATGGAATACTGAGAACTGTGAGCCTCTGCCATGATTTCCTGTCTGATATCTCCGCTGGGTACACAAAGATGCTTACCATGCCTAAGTGTACCGTCTTCATGAATGCATAACTCGGGTCGCCGGCCTGCCTCACACTCTGTTCTGAGTCGCTGAAGCTTGGAATCTGCTGACTGCGCCATCCGGATCCTCTCGACTATAGTGGACTGAACTTGCATGCTGGCCATCAATGCTACACTGGAAGGGAGGAAAACTTCGATACCCATCTTCTGAAGATCTGCTAACAGCTCTTGTTGCGCTGTTAGTAAATAAACTCTGGCTCTCCTGCTCAATGCATCTGCAACGACGTTGGCCTTCCCGGGGTGATACTGCAAGTTAACATCATAATCCACAAGAAGCTCCAGCCACCTCCTCTGACGCATGTTAAGATCCTTCTGGGTGAAAATGTACTTCAGGCTCTTGTGGTCGATAAAAATCTCCACCCTATCTCCGTACAAGTAGTGCCTCCACAACTTAAGTGCAAATACTACTGCTGCCAGCTCCAAGTCATGGGTTGGGTAATTCCTCTCATGATCACGAAGTTGTCGTAAAGCATAAGCTATTACCTTTCCATGCTTCATCAGAACACATCCTAAACCTCTGCCCGAAGCATCACAATATACTGAAAATCCTTCGGTTCCATCTGGAAGCGTGAGAATGGGTGCCGTCATCAAGCCTCGCTTTAACTTCTCAAATGAATCCTAGCACTCTGCTGTCCAAGCAAACTGTACCTCCTTGCGGGTCAATTGGGTCAATGGCGCTGAAATTCGAGCAAAATCTGAAACAAATTGCCGATAGTAGCCGGCCAATCCAAGAAAACTGCGAACCTCTGCAACGAAGCTGGGCACTGGCCATAACTCAATAGCCACAGTCTTCTAGGGATCCACTCTACTCCTCCTCTGGTGATGATGTGACCCAAGTACAAAATGCGATCGAGCCAGAACTCGCATTTACTGAACTTGGCATATAATTGGTGCTTCCTGAGAGTCTGAAGAACCACACAGAGATGCTGCTCATGCTCCTCCTCACTCTTGCTGTAGACCAGGATGTCATCCAAGAACACAATCACAAATTGATCCAAATAAGGCATGAAGATGCGATTCATGAGATCCATGAATACCATCGGTGCATTGGTCGCTCCAAATGGCATCACTAGGAACTCCCAATGCCCATACCTAGACCTGAAAGCTGTCTTCGGGATGTCCTGCTCTCTGACTCTGATCTGATGATATCCTGAGCGTAAGTCGATCTTCGAGAATACTGATGCCCCTTTGAGTTGATCAAACAAGTCATCAATCCTCGGGAGAGGGTATCTGTTCTTGATTGTCACTGAGTTCAAGGTACGATAATCAACACATAACCTGGACGTACCGTCCTTCTTTTTCACAAGAAGCATCGGGGCTCCCCAAGGCGATCCACTTGCACGAATGAATCCCTTGGTCCTGAGTTCTTCAATCATCTTGTACAAGATCTCCAATTCTGACAGTGGCATCCTGTAGACTCTCTCTGATACTGGGGCTATCCCAGGAATCAAGTCAATGGTGAACTCGATCTCCCGTTCTGGCGGCATACCTGGAAGCTCTTCTGGAAAAACATCTGGAAACTCTTCGACTATCCGGGGCAACTGCACTGCTGCTACTGCCATCCGCAATACCGGAGGAGAAGGCTCAACTTCGCATCGAGAGAAGGAAAATTCTGGCTCAATTAGAATGCTAAAAACAACTCTACCAATATGGCAGTCTATTCTAGCATACTGGTTTCTCAACTAATCCATCCCTAGGACCACATCATAATCGGCCATCGGGAACTCTATCAACATAGCGGGAAATTTCTTACCGCTAACTACGATCCGACACGAGAAAAACACCCTATCGACTCCCACAAGTCCGTTACCAGTAAGTATATTAAGACTTACCGATAATGACTCGGGCTCCAATCCTATCCGTGTCGCGAATCGTACAGACATAAAAGAATGTGATACACCAGAATCAAATAAAGCTGAAGCTGGAAAGGAGTTGACGAGAATAGTACCTGCCACTAACTCTCCTGGTGCCAATCCTTCTTCTGCGGTCATCACCATAGCCTGACCATGCCCTCGGGGTGCTGGTCCCCTCTGCTGAAATCCTCGCTGCCTATTCTGACTCAAGACTTGGGCCTGAGCATACTGCTGGGGGTGTTGTTGCTGGAATACCTAGGACTGAGGCGGCAAGGGCCTCGGCAATGGATACTACTGCTGGATCGGAGCTGGTCCTCTCACCGAAGAGCTAGAAAGGTTGGACGATGATGAACCACCCCTATTCGGGCAGGATCCAACCCTATGGTCTGCTGCTCCACAAGCTAGACACAATCCCTATGCCCTGCGACACTCTGCCACTACATGGCCTAGCTTCCCACAATGAGAACATCATACTGTGGAAGTCTGCTTCTACTGAGGGTGCATCGGGGTGGAATGCTGAACTGACGTTACTGAGGCCGCTCGCCTCGGGGCTCCAATGGTCAAAGCTCTGGCTGCCGGGGCTGGTGCTGAAGACTGATTCATCTGGCCGTAGGATCTCTTCCGACCTCCGGCCCTATCCACAATCCTATGGGAGGTATACTCATGCCTCCTAGCTGCTCTCAAGACTGCATCAAAAGTCTGATGCTCAAACTGCTCAACTGCCAATAGAATCTCCAGGTGAAGCCCCTGCTAAAATCGTTGGGCTCTATCATACTCGGTTGCCACCAAGGTGGGAGCAAACCGACTAAGTCTCGAAAACTCGGCCGCATATCCGTCGACCGTCCTGCCCATCTGCTTCAGATTGGTGAACCTCGTCTGTAGATCATACCGAGCTACAACATCAAAATACTTGGTCTGGAATCTCTTCCTGAACACCGCCCAAGCAATGGGTGCTGCTAATCCAACGGCCTGAGCCGTCCACCAGCTGCGGGCAAGATCTAATAACTGCAAGCGCACCACGGCGACCTTCTCATTCTCTGGGGTCCTGGCTGCTTCTAGAATCACCTCTGTGTCCTGAAGCCAAGCATCTGCAGCGATCGCATCTTCACTGTCGTCGAAGAATGGAGGGTTCAAGCGCTTGAAGCTGTTGGCCGTGCTGTTACCCTGATGACCTCCTCTGGTCAGAGCATCCGTCACTGCCTGGTACAAGGCATCTCCTCGACGATCTTGGGAAGCTATCAAGGTCCTGACGAGACCTACCAAAGTTCCATCACCAGGCTCGGCAGGCTGAACTGGCTGGACTGGTGGCTCTCCGTCAGAAGGTACGACTCTGGAGGCTACTCCGGAATGCTGGGCTTGATCCCCGGATTGCTGCTAATCCACGGGAAGTGCTCCTCCTTGCTGACCGACAGGTCCAGGAACGATGTCGCTGAAGAAGACGACATGGGGAACAATAAGAAAGGACCAAGACAGACCAACGATACAAGCATATAATTAGGACAAGAATCCAGGGATCAGAAGATACGAGCAGAGATCAAGGGCAAATATTGATTGAGACATCTATTTGGTAAACCCTCACATATCTTGATTTACAAGACCTGCATGGGCCACCACTTAAACCATGTCACGCCCCAGAACTAGAATACTGGAGAGCGAGGGCAGACATAGCCAGCTACGTATATGAAATGGATTCCATCTCGCTATACGGTCATGACTGTCTAGATACATGAGGGTTTAACTACAAGCCAACAGTCTCTTAAGGTCATAAATAAGCCTAGTGTCTCAATCATAAGCAAGTAAGTAAATATTATAAGATGTAAGATCACCAAATATACAATAGTAAGGCGTCCCAAACATTACATATTCAGTTGATCATGAAGCTAGTCGTTACAAAATGTTAGGACTAGCAAGACTTTTAGTCATACATGATCAACCCTAGAATCTGTCAATCATGTTACAGCCCGTAGGCAGACAGTAAGTAAGTGTAATCGAGCTAAACAGGTGCTCGTCAGCTAAATGCCTCAAAAGAATATTTTTACAATAGAGTGGGAGAGCCAAAAATAACCCACTCGTTGCCCTGGTTACGCCTGGTGGTCACCATCGGGCTGAAAAGTTGGTAGATCCTTTGGAGCTGCTCCAAAATCTGGCCATACAAAACCAGCTAAGTCAGATCCCAGAAAGAGCAAGTACCACAAAGGAAGCTTCACTTAGGCACTAAAACCAGCAATTAGCACAGAAGATAATAATATATAGTAAACTGGTGAAATATAACATCACGAGGATATACGGTAAGATAACCATGAAACCATTTAGATAACCAGGTTATAATCCTTAAACCAAACAAGGGCCGGGATTGTAACCCTTCATCTGAATCGAACTTGGTTTCTCCCATTTATCAGCAAGAAAATGTAAGAAAATCAGAATATGTAACAATTTATACAGGATCAAGACTAGACAGATTATTCCTCATTCAATCAATCACGGCCAAGCAATGAGTACGGCTTGATACTTTAACTAACTAGGGTTATCACAGGCCTAGTTACTAGCAAGATGCAGTGAGATTATTCCACAGCCACAAGCCCTGCAGACCATCCAAGTTACCCAGGTTGAAAATTAGGGGTTGAATTCGGGTGGGTACATCGTCCAGAAAACGTATGTACCCTTAGGTAGCTTGAAGGGTGCAACACATGACAGTGTGCTGGAAATGTGCCCTACTCGACGGCAGGCTACAGATCCCAGGCGCACCCAGGTAACGGGATTGCCTGTAGTTGGGAAATCTTTTTATGACAAACGTATTAATCTAGTTATTAGCCTTAGTCCATTTCAGTAGGTACTCCTGACCGTGGTACTCAGGAGTCCCATCCTAGACATGATGCAATACAGGACTGGATTATTTGTTCAAGCACAATCGCCCACGGTATCCAGGTTACTTATACAGGTCATGTCATGTCAGGTAGCCGTCGTAACAGCTTATCAAGATATATCATGTCAGGTTATCATGTCAAGTGTACTTGTCATGAGTGCGCCACGACGGGCCACTATCAGGTCATGTCATGCTAGTTCCTTGTCATACCATGTCGTGTACAATTGTCATTTCAATCATGTCAATCAAATCGTGATTTATCAAGTTCAGGACAAAAAACGTAAGGATATAAAATGGGCATAAAATATACAATAAAGGTAAGGTGTATGCCATAGGAACTCGAGTTATACTGAGGGTTACATGGCATGGGCATAATAGTAATAATTAAAATATTCATAAAATATAAGCTATGAAAGAGCCATGCGGCTCGGCATATACGGCCAAGAAGTGATCTCATGCGGCTGGGGAGGGAGCAGTCTAAGCGCCTCGGGATGGAAGGGTCATGCGGCTGGCGGAGGGAGTCGAGTTCATGCGGCTGGGGAAAGAAGTTCATGCGGGTCGGAGGAATTAAGAGTCCATGCGGCTCGGAACAAGAGAAGCTCATGTGGTTGGCGAAGGCATTAGAACATATACGGCTAGCGGAGGACAGGTCTCATGCGGCTAAAGGGGATGAGTCCTTATGCGGCTGGGAAAAGGACTAGTCCCCATGCGGCCGGGCAATGACAGTGGCATATGTGGCTAAAATGACGGGCGCATATGCGGCAGGCGGAGAATAGGTCCATGCGGCCGGCTATCAATCAGGTTTATGCGGCCGGAGTCAAGTGGGTCTCATACGGCTAGCTGGGTTCAGCCCTTATGGGGCTTTGGGAGATTCGGATTCATGCAGCCCAAAGTGGCGGAGGCACATGCGGCTGAGTGGGGAGAAGAATCCATGCGGCAGGAAGAAGCGAGTCCCATGCGGCTCAAAGGGAGTAAGTCTATGCAGCTCAAAGTTCTTCCAGTCATGCGGCTGGAAGAACACTTGCCGCATGAAATATTCATGCGGTCAAGTCTAAACACAGTTCATCTTCTCCAAAATTCTGAAAAGAAGAACACCATGGGAGCCAAGTTCTCAAGCTCCATAACTCCATCATCCGGAGCCCAAATCCTAACTTGTATAGGTCAAAATAGGGCAGAACAAAATTCTCTGCAACATAGAACCATCAAAACTCGGAAATAACAAGATTTAAATAGATCAAAACCTAAGAAATCTGAAAATAAAATAAACTTAGATCTACAAGAATCTAGCCATGGAAAGTAAAAATGCCAAGTATTAAAGTAAGTTAAAATGCTCCAAGGATGAGAATGAAGCAATAAAATTGAAGTTCCTCCATGAAGCAAGTTGCACTTGCCTAGACCCCTCTCTCCCTCTCTCTGGTAGGTGAAGGAGTTAATGGAGGAAGGAAGAAGAGTAATGAAGAGAGAGAAGGAAGTGGGGTTAATAAATGGTAGTGGTGGTGGTAGGTAGGGGGTTCTCCCTTGGTTCATAATGAACCAAAGCAAACCGAGCCAAGTCGAACCAACCCAAGAATAAACCAAGCCGTGAAGAAAACTAAGCAAGGAATCATGCATTACAAGATAAAATATGTACACGTATTCCAAAATACGTAATACGAACCACAGGCATTACAGTATATGCTCATAGGTCCAACACATGGCTAGAAGGATTACATTGACAATTGGAATACACGGAGACCTTAACTAAGTTATAAATGCATTTTTTCTAAAATTATGATTTTTATAAATAGTAAATTCTAAGTTTGGTAGTAGCGATATTACCAGCTGTGAGAGATAAAGAAAATTTTATTTTTGAGATTTCCAAGTAGTGGTCATCAGAGTATTGATGGCATTTTATTTTTGATACTGCAGGAAATAGTTAAAATCTATACAAAATTGATTTAAGGGATTTATTTGATTTTCAAGATTTTATATTTATAATTTTTGGGTGATAGATATACATCTTTGAACAAATATAAAAATTATTTGTTTTTCGAGTTTTGATGTTATAATTTATTGGATTATAGTTATACACCTTTGAACAGTTATAAATTTGGGTTAAAAATGATCTTAGCTTTTAAAAATGGCCGTAGGAATTATTTAAATTGAGTTTTACAACTTGCGTTTTTCGTGTTTAGTAAATTTTGAATTTTAAGTGGAAGTAATGATGGTAAATTTTGGTTTACAATATTTGAAAACGATTTTTGAGAATTTTTCTTATTTTAAATTGTGTCCTATGATTGAGGATTTACAAATCTATTTAGATTTTTGGTAAAAAAAATGATTTTATGACTGATAAGATTATTTGAAAATTTAGTTTAATGTTGGATTGCTAATATCAAAAATTTTAAAATAAAAAAAATATTAATGATGTGATAAGGTTGTTTGATGGATCAAATAAAGTTACCATTTAAAAGTTGTGATTATGTTGGAATGACTTAGTATGAATAGAAATTATAATTGATGAGTGTATTAAAATATTGAACTAAAATTTTGAGATTGCTTTGTATGTGCTAGAAATTTTATCTGGGGAGCTTTTAATTTTTGTAGAGTTTTAAAGTTATGATTGATTATGGATATTTTATATAGATTAATGATTTATGAACTCTTGAGTTTAAAAGTTGAATTGAAAATGTAAAATTTTGAAAAAGTCAGTAGTAACATGATAAAAAATTGCTTTGAGATTTATGAAAGTGATAAAAAAATATTTTGATAAATTTGAACGGCTTGGAGTGAATACAAATTTTGGTGGTTTATTTTTGAAAATTTTATTAAGAAACCTTTGGAGGAAGCTTGAGTTAAAATTTTAATGGTAGGCCATCAATATAGCTCTAATAAGATAGATGTTCTCCACACTAATTGCCATGTCACTTATGACCATGATAGTAGTATATACACAAGTGTTGTTAGTCATCTACCCAGCTATGTGACTGTATTTCCACCTCGACTTACTCGACCTTCCTTCAATTCTAGATCTTTTAATTGCGACCTTCTAACCCATTTGCAATTTGAATAATGAGTTAATGGTTCCTTAACTGTATTCATCTAGGAGACTATCTTCTCTCCGGAATTGTGTTCCTAAATTATTTTTTCTCTAAGTAATTTTATTTCATGCTTTAACTTGATCTTCTTTATTTGTGTGCATTAATTATCACCTCGTGAACTCCCATTTTCTATTTTAGATCTTTTGGCGTCCCTTACCGTGACTTTGATATTCAGAGTGTAATACTAGCTGTTATCTACCAACAAATTTTATATGTAAGACCTAGACAAGCCCACCTTCATGTAGATATATCATGTCCCACTAGAACACGTCTCCTTGTACACTATTTTCATGATATGACCTTCTGATCAAAATGGCTAAACTATAATCTTTACCATGATACTGATATATTTTCGACCACGGATAGGGATTCAACCTCGACTCAATTTTTTTCGACCCGATATGTTAGTGTTCTAAAATGCTTAAATTTGTACTTTATCTTGATTGCTTGACCCATTGTCCCATGATACTATTAGTTTAACTCTTGTAAGTTTGATAGAATACCTCACCACCTAACAAGCCTTTGTCCTTGTGACCCATGTTGATAAGTTTGCTCAGACTATAATTTCTAAGGACCCTAACTTAGCTAGTCAACCAAGCCAACTGCACAGGCCCAAACTTCGGGCGGAAATTAGATTTTAAAAGATAGTAGACTATTTAATTTCCTTCATCAGTACCTCCCTTGCTCATATTTTGACTATCTCATGCTGCTAATGTAGCTTCAGTTTTGTAAGCTTATTTTGTTATCAAGCTTGATCATGACATATTTTATTGGGTGCACCCACTAATATATTGTCTAATCAGAACCGGTGCATGATGGTCTGATCAACCTATTGCACTTTGGTTTGCTTATCACATATTATTCTATGTGGATGGAGACATAGTAAACTTGCCTTAGAGTCTCATCTGCGACAGTCTTGACAACTCTCATTTGAATTATTTTTATCGCCTATGAACCTCGTATTTCGTACTAAATAGCACCGTCTTTGAAACCTTTGTTGTTCTTATCTTTTACTTATTTTAGAAAGACAAGGCACTGTACTTGCTAGAGAGACTCAAGGTATCATCTTTGGTTGCCCTATAAGTTATTTATACACAAAATGTAGATAACCACCGACCGATTCATGTGGCTATATTCTCGCCTTTAACTACTCCTTATTCCTCAACCCTAGAATTGTTATCATGCCCCCCAAGTATTCTTGAGCACTCGAGAATGATTCCAATCGTTCACTTAAATCCAACTCTCAACCAAGACGATTAGTATCCAGTTCTCCCTCAAGGAACCACATCTCCCAAAGGTTTAAATTATTCTCTTTGATCTACTAAATTACTTATTATTCTTCCAATTGGATTATTAAATTTTGTCACCCTCATTAACAACCCTTATTCCATTCCATAACCCTGATGTATTTTCGGATATACCGAGTTCACAATTTTTCTAATGCATGTTTCTATTGAACGACGTTTCCTCGCCTCCTCCAAATTTAACCGCATTTTGTTAATGATGAATTCTTTATATCCCTCAACCCTACCTACCCTATTAATCCTAAATTTCGAGGACAAAATTCTTGTAAGTTGGGTAGGATATAAAACCCCTATTTTTTATTTTTTTTATTTTATTAGACTTAAAAATTTATTTATACAATTTATGGTTTTATTAATTATTAAAAATGACGTTAGCCATTGTTGAGCTTTGGAGCACTACACGACCATGAATTTTGGCACGGAAGATGTAGCAGTGTGCCTTGACTAGTGTACTAGCTATGCCGGGGGAAGCCTAGGCATAGTAATGTCCAAACTAGGAAAACCAGGCCAAGTTGTGAATGGACTTATTTAAATTATTTTAATTAAATATTATTTTATATATTGATTTTTAGGTGACCCGGTTTGTCCAATTCAGCCCGAACTGGGCCCGAACCAATTTAAGCCCATGTAGGCATGGGATGGGACCAAGGTGGCCATGTAGACATATTTTATGTACATAAAAATATTTCCTAAATTATTTTAGAATTTTGTGTACAATTATTAGTATTTTATTATTAAATAATATTTTACAAGATTGTACATTTTTCTGGACCCAGATAAGGATGTGTGGTACAGTTCACCCATTGGAGTAATTTTTATTAATTTATTATTATTAAATTTATTTTGTGGAGATTTATTAAACGTGTTTGTCCTATTAAAGATATTATTATTATATTGAGTTGATTTATTGTGAGTTGAATTTATATATATATGTAGATATATTTAAATATATTAAATATTTGGATGGATAATATTTAATTTTTTAATTGACTTTTAAATATATTATGGTATAAATAAAGATATGTACATATATATATATATATATATATATATATATATATATATATATATATATATATATATATATATATATATATATATAAGAGGTGAAAAGAAGTTAAAAGTTTGTTAAAAAAAAAGTAATAATAGCCTAAGTGGTCGGCCCTACCATGTGGGAGCCGACCACATGCGTACAAAGAATAAGCAACATAGCTGCGCTCATAAATGGGGCCGACCCCATTAATAACAAGAAGAACAGCAGCAGCATAGTATGAGCCGAACCCCCTTCCTTTTTAATATATATATACATACATACATATATATATATATATATATATATATATATATATATATATATGACCTAATCCCAATTTATACTCCATCTTCTTCCTTCTCTCTCCTCCTTCCTCCTCCCTCTCCTCGACGTGCGTGCCAGCCTCGCCGGAGCGACAGCATCCCCGTCTCCCGGTCGTCACGGCGATAGCAACAACAACAGAAATCAACATCATGGTATCCCACTTCCCCGATCGATCTCTCTCTCATTTAAATTCGTTTTTAGATCCGTAAATTCGTGTAGAAAGTCCACATGACCCTCTTCGAGATCCCCCAGGTGGATTTCGACATGGCCATCCAACTTGCTCGAAAAATCAAGGCAAAGTTGGAGAAAAACCACCTTTCTGGAATATTAAAAATTGTTTTGAAACATCAACTTGTCGGCCAATTTTTGTTCTGTGCATTAAAATTTTGTAGAAACTAATTGAAGTCAGTCAAAGACAACATAACCGAGATTGTAACGCACCTTCTGGATTCACTTTTTATCTAGTGTGTAAAAAGTTACACGTTGTTAAAGTCACAAAAAATTATAAATTATGTTTTCAAACATTGGAAAAATACCCCGATACGGCGTCCGTTCCGACAAACCGAGTGACATGGTCACGCACTATACACATCGAAAGGCGTATATGGATGTTGTCGACGTATGGAAACTGACAAAATCCGAATTCGTTACATGTGCACGACGAAATCAGTGTGTATCCGTCGAGATACCCCCGTATCGACCCTTTGCAAATTAAGTCACAACTTTGTGCACACTCATCAAATTGCGACAAAACTTGTGCCATTGGACTCGAAATATTTTTCTGGTCCTGTGAGCCAAGTTTGGTTCAATTCTGAGAAGGTTGATCGGGATGCCATTTTAGCGGGCCCACAATCCCACTCAACGGACGATTTTGTGCACGACTCATCGGAATCCAAAATTGGACATACCGTTGAGTTCGTCTCAGAAAAATAAATCCGTAGACATGTAGTTTGATGACTTTATAGACCGTAGGTTCTGGCACACTTTTTGGTATAAAGCGGGTCCAACGGTGGACATCGTTTTGATCCAAAATTACGATTTTGCCCCTGTTCCAGAATTAACTTTTGGACAGGCATTTCTTAGGCATATTTTTTATTCCAAACTCGTTCGTGATGTTTGTTGCAGCATCTGGAGTCATCTGCAGATTTGGCTTTTCTTGCTTCGTTTATTTGTCTGTTCGAGCTATTGGATTATTCTCTTTTGCACATAACCTCAGGCAAGATACCTTGCCATTATACTGTTTACATTCAGTCTGTATTTATTTATATATCACTGTTCATTATTTTCAGTTATTACAGTTCTTGATTTACTATATGCTCAGTGATTATTAGTTACTTTGTTACTATCCTTTGATTGCATATGAACTCAGAGTTAGGAGACTACCGTTTTTAGTATATTACATATACCTCGACACAGTTGTACCACGAGGATGTGTGAGACAAGTAGCATATAGAGGTCCTTGCGTGTGGGCTGATCCCCCATGTGCATGCGTTAGGGCTAACTACTAATAGAGGCATGTTAGGAGACTTAGCAGTTAGTAGAGGTATACGAGACATGGATGTGACTCTGTTAGGCATTGGGTGGGAAGAACAGTTCCTTAACGTATGGGTCCTTATGCACTTTCCTATTACTGATACTGCTGGCCTCTGACATTCGAGGAATGTTATGCTTTGAGGTCCCTGGTATCCTGATGGGGACATACCTGAGATTACTGATACTGCTGGCCTCTGACATTCGAGGAATGTTACGCTTTGAGGTCTCTGGGTATCCTGATAGGACCATGCCTGAGTTACTGCTACTGAGCCAGATACCCATGCGTTGGAGGTTTGTTCTTAATTGCATGAACACAGTAGTACGGTTAGATTACCTTATTGTTGTCTTGTCACTTATTTTCTTTGTGGCATATTTTGTATTCAGTATTTATGGCATGTTCTTCCTGTATCTTGTTACGTCCCTCTGAGGACCTGGTTATCTCTCCAGGTGTGTGCTTCTGTGATATTGCAGGTGTTCTAATCGAGGTCGTGATCTTCTCTATTCATTTGGAGATGACATGTCTTGGATTTTTCTTTGCTACTTCCGCCAAATCCTTTCTGTTTCCATGTATATTTTTCCTTACTTGTTGGTAGTGGATTTGTCTCCGCCCAACGTATTATACAAAGACTTATTACAGTTGATTATATGATATCTTTTATTCTTCATTTGTGGATGAGATTAGATTACTCTTAGTTTACTGCATTTTACAGCTTATGTATTCATACGAGGTTTCCATATATTGGAGTATACTTCGTATGTATGCAGGTGGCATGGATACGTACCTACTCCTAAATATTTTGGAACTGGGGCGTTACAACGAGTCAATCCCCTCAGGGTTCTCATGACCAAACCAGGCGCACTCAGTTCTCGTCTAGCCACCTGGGCGATACTGTTATCCCCTTTTGACATGGTTTTTGTTTCGCAGAAAGCTATCAAGGGTCAAGACCTGGCTGACTTCCTAGCAGCCCATCCAGGCTCAGAAACAACCAAAATTTACGAAGAAATTCTCGATGAAGTCGTCGCCTCGAACATGGCTTCGCACGATGCCATTTGGCGGATGTTCTTCGACGGTACTTCAAGAACGGGGCCACAAGATGATATCGTCGCAGGAGTCGGGGTGGTATTAATTTCTCCCTCCGCACTAGTAGTCAATCGGGCGTATTCTCTTACAGAACCCTGTTCGAACAATGTAGCCAAATATAACGCTCTAGTCATTGGACTCCAACTTGCAAAAAGAAGTAGGAATCAGATACCTGGAAGCTTATGGTGACTCACAATTGGTTGTTAACCAGATCCGGGGTTCATACGAGGTCCGCAATGAGGACCTGATTCCCTATTATCAGACAACAATGGCCATCATTACAACCTTGGAGGGGTTCTTCATAGAGCACATTCCTAGACTTCAAAACATCGAAGCCGATGCCCTGGCCGGTCTTGCGGCTTCCTTGGCACTCCCAAATAATGCTCATCATCTAGTCGACATAATAGGCCATGAAGTGGTCTGCCCTAGGAATACTCTTCAACTGGGTATGAGTTACTCCGCCCAGATAACCAACGACATACAAGACTGGAGACGCCCGCTCATCGACTTTGCGGTCTATAGAATTTTGCCAGAGAATGTGAAGGAAGCTACCTCCATCAGAAGACGTTCCCTCAGATTCTTCTACGATACAGAGACGAAAATGTTGTATCGGCGATCCTATGATGGGCTACTACTGAGATGTCTGTCAAATGCAGAAGCCAAAGAAGCCCTGCGTGAAGCTCATGACGGTACTTGTGGGGCTCACCAACCTAGCCCGAAATTACAAGATTGCCTTCGCCGGATGGGTTATTACTTGCCTACAATGGTCGCAGATGCAGTTGATTATGCAAAAAAGTGCAAGGCTTGCCAGATCCATGCAGATTTTATACATCTGCCATCTGAATTCTTACACCCGACAGTAGCCTCTTGGCCATTCGAAGCATGGGGAATGGACGTCATTGGGCCAATCACCCCGCCGTCGTCTAGAGGGCATCGGTTCATACTTGCAATCACCGATTACTTCTCCAAATGGGCAGAAGCTGTTTCATTGGCTGAGGTCAAGACATCGAACGTGATTAGTTTCATAAAACATCACGTCATCTACCGTTTTGGACTACCCCGGAGGAGTATCCACGACAATGGTCCGTAGTTCGCAAGCCACGCTTTCTACCGATTTTGTGATAAGAATCGGATCCAGAACATGGCCTCGACAGCATATAACCCCTCGGCCAATGGTCTGGCTGAAGCATTCAACAAAACCATAATCAAGCTCCTTAAAAAGTTTGTGTCTGCAAACAAACACGACTGGAATAAAAAGCTTGGTGAGTGCCTATGGGCGTATCGGACGACGATTCGGACGGCTACAGGAAATATACTCTTCTCCTTGGTCTATGGAAGCGAGGCAGTCCTCCCATTAGAAACTCAGATCCCCTCACTTTGAGTTGCCCTCACCTACCGGTTAACGGCGGATGATAACTACCTCCGACGTCTACAGGAGTTAGAAGAATTAGATGAGAAGCGTTTACAAGCTCAACAAAGCATAGAGCTCTACCAAGCGCGCATCTCTCAGGCTTTCAACAAGAAAGTCAAGCAGAGGATATTCCAAGTAGGCGATCTTGTCTTGGCCATTCGTAGACCAATGGTCATGACTCATAAGACCCCTGACAAATTCTAACCTAAGTGGGAGGGTCCGTTCGTCATCGAGACCGTATTCTCTAACGGCGCGTACCATCTCGCAAAGCAAAATGGAGACTTTCTCATGATGCCTATCAACGACAAGTTCCTCAAGAAATACTATGTCTAAAAGACACCTTCCAACGATCTCTCGGATTGTGAGTTATATACCCGCAGGTTTCGCTGAACTTACACTCTGTCTTCAAATCTCCCAGATTGTTGAGTTACGTACCCTCAGGTACCACTGAACTTACTCTATGTTTACTCTAAATGAATTCTCTTAGTCGTATCTATGTACCCCCTGGTTATAGCTTTTCTACCACCAAGAATTTCTCTCAAAATCTATTGCTCGCACCACCGGCGCGCAGAGGGGTAATAGGTCCACACAACTTATCCTAGTCTATTGCTCGCACTGTCAGTGCCCAAAAAGGGTAATAGGTCCACAAAACTCTCCAACGAAAAAAAAGCAACCACGTCCATATTACCTCTGAGTTGTTTTTTTTCCGTCCATCACAAACAAATTATCCAATGCATAAAACTTCCACGTTGATAGCACCTCTGAGTTATTCTGTGTATCCCTATCATGCCTACCCCTAACATTTCCTCATTACCTCTAAGTAGGAAGGCTCTGTTTTGACCCGTATTTACCACGTCCTCATTACCTCTGAGTAAATACGTTGGTTTCCTCTCCACTTATTATCAGTACTCGCATCGCCAGTACACAAAAATGATGATAAGCCCACAAAAATTTATTCCAATCTGTTACTCACACCATCGGTGTACCAAAGAGTAGTAGGTCCACAAAATATCATTCAAATCTATTTGCTCGTATTTCCAGATACACAAAAGGACAATAGGTCAACAAAAATCCCCAGTAGGATGTCCTTTACAAATGCTGTATTAGGCCCTCTAGTACAAGCACCACAAAATATCACAGATAAAGTGTGGAGTGAGCATACTCTGGTCATTCAAGATCAGTTACATTCATAGGACTACATCGCCAGCAAAGAAAGGAAAATCTGGCAATACATAGTTGGGTTTGACAGTGCTTCATCTTCAAGCAGTTTCGTGGCCCTCGAAGGAAGTCATGTTTTACTGCTGAGAAGCAAACAAAGCTGTTGAATCTCCAAGGAGCTGCCGGGAGGAGGGTAAATATAGCATGCTATCCTCCCCTCCATATTGCGGATGCCTTAGCCCCGCTTCTCCAAGGGACCATACCTTCAAAACATGGTCCCTGATGGTGGTTGCGCCTACCTGGAGAGCCGTGAAGGTGCGACGTTCATAATAACGCCTGACCACCGTCCAACTCTTCGAGGTATAAAGGCTCTTCCTACCCTCTGGGGAAAACTCTTCCGAAGCATGAAGAGTCCTGAGTTGTTTGATGTGTATGCCAAAAAGCGTGAGGAAAACTCTTCCGAAGCATGAGGAGTTTTGAGCTCTCTGATGTAGGCGCCAGAATGTTATACTTTCACTCCATCACCGACACCGGTCCTGATGAAGCTTGCCAGCATGACCCCTACGAAAAAACATGAGAAGAAGGGGGATTCAGCACCGAGAAAACAAAGAACTCTGTTATGCGGCCTAGCCAGTTAAACGGCCCAGCCAAAATAGAACTCATATAGTCCACAATTATGAGGCCGGCTTCATGAAACACTCATGCAGCATTTATATGGTTCAGTCATTATCATGCGGCTCAGTAATAAAAAACTTATGTGGCCCAATCAGTCACAGGGCGATCATACCAATCTTACAGTATTCATGCGACCCAATCATAAAGTGCACATGCGACACCTATGCGGCTCAGTCATGAAAAGTTCATACAGATTTTTCTTGAGGTACTAAACCAGTTCAAGTTCGGATAAGCAGCGGTTATGCGACTCAGTCTGTGCAGACACATGTGGTCCAGACGAGATAGGGCATACATCGACCAAGTTTAAAGCAGAGGCAGTATATGACAGCCCCGCGCACGAAATTTCAGTCATCATCTGCTCACCATCCTTACCCTTGGGAGAAGGTTGCACATCGGAATAAATGGAAGAAGTGTCTACCGCTCTCGACGGGAAAGCAAGTCTCTCCCCTTTGGCCGCCGCACCAATCGACTTAGAAGCTTTTGGAGCCATAGCAGAAAGTATAAAGGAGAAGAAGGTGAAAGAGGAAAGACTCTCTCTGAATGACTCCTATTTATAGATTTGCTGAAGAGAGACTCTTCGATTCTCGAAATCATTAAAGGTAGAGACGACGTTTGGGGACTTTATCCCTAGTAACCGTCGAGCGTCTCTTCGATTTTCGAGATTATTAAAGATAGAGTCGACGTTTGGAAACTTTATCCCCAGTAACCGTTGGCTTCATCTCGAAAATAGATCCATAACTGAGTCAGGAGAATTAAATGCAGCAGTGACAGCTGGCAGACTCTCTGCGGCTCAAAGCGTCCCTGCGACTCAAGATTTGTTCTGCGGCTCGATACTTCTCTGCAACTCAAGTTCGAAAACCATTTCCTGCAACTTGAAGACTCCCTACGGCTTGGCATATTTTTCATGCTTCATATTCAAAGTATTCTAAATTTGCAATTTGGAAACTTTGAAGGGGGTCTTGTAGAAACATAAAAAATATGGAATTCATGAGGGTTACAAATTGTCGCATAAGTACATTGGACCAAACAGGTCCGCATGAATAAAAGTCGCATGACTGTTCAAAGACATATGCAGCCCGTCGACGAACAGCTGTAGAAGGAAAATATGCGACCAAGGAGGAGTAGTTCGACTGATAAAGCTGACAAGTCCTGGCAAAACATGACAGTTCTGACACTTTGACAAGAAAGATGAGACGTGGCCCAGATTATGCGGACCCAAAATTTCTAGCAGCCGAGAGTAATTGTGATTCAGGCCCAGATTATGCGGACCCGAAATTTCTAGCCGCCGAGAGTAATTGTGATTCAGGCCGCATGCTTGAGTCTCATGCGACCCCACATGATCAAAGACTGAGAACACTATATGCAGCGGGATACGTGGCAATCTGACCAATTTCTTAACTACCCTGATTTGCTGCAACAAAATGCCAACAAACCGACAGATGGCAGCCCGATAGCGGTTCTTTGCGTGCCAATCAGCCATGTGGCCGTAAGCCGTCCATGCGGCTCACAATCCATCCTATTATAAATAGCAGGGTGTCATACCCCTGCAATGGCGGGCAACCTTCAAGAAAAAAAGAATATCTTCACGAGCTAGAGACTGCATCAGATAGTCCACGGAGTAAGGCAGAGTTGATAGCACTTTTTTGAGCCTCCACTGTCACCCCCCAGAATCAAAACTAAACAATTATACTTAGATTGTTTCCTAGGCTTTCTTTCTAGGCCCTTTCTTTGTACAAGCGAGTTTGCAATCAATTCCAGTGTTCTGTAATACCTGTTGTTGACTTTTATGGCAAACATAGCTGTTACAGTATTTTTGTCTTGTTGGAGAGTAATTGTGCGAGAATTAACCATATCCTGGATCTTGCCTTTAAGCACATAGCATGCTCGAGTCGGATATCCGATAAATCTGTGGTAAACACAATACTTCGGGTGGTCAGTTTTACCTACTTCATCTAGCCGTTTTGTCTCTGGCAGTTGAAGTTTATTGCTCTTGATCAGACAATCAAAGATACTTATGACATCATCTTTATCAAAAGAATATTCTTCTTTCGGACGTGGTGCCTTCTGTGGTGGTGCCGTTGGAGTAGGTGTTGATTGACCTATGTTCACGGCTAGAGTTTCTTTGCCTTTGACATTGATAGCCAAAGTCTCTTTACTATTGCGGTTGTTCTGACGGCTACCATTATTAGGTGTAGCATGTTCATCTTTGTCAAAATTAGACATCTGAATACCAAATTGATTAAACTTGTCAGCACTTTCTTCTGCCGCTTTAGCATTCACTATGAATGAAGGCCAATCCTGGAACTGTGTGTAACACCCCAGTCCCAAAATACGTAGGACTAAGTACGTAGACATGCCAGTTGTATACATACGAAGTACAGGGGCCTTGTATGTATACATAAGCTGTAAAATGTAGTAAACCACAACTAAATGATCTCATTCATAAAATAAAGGAATAAAAGATATCATATAATGAATTGTTTTGGTACAATATATTGGGTGGAGACACATCCACTACCAACCAAAATAAAACAAAAGAAATACATGATATATAAAAGGCTAAGTGGAAGTAGCAAGGAGGAACCAAGTCACGTCATCTTCGAATAAATAGAGAAGACTACGACCTCTGCTAGGATACCCGCGGAAGACATGAACACACACCTGGGGAATAACCAGGTCCTCAGAGGGACGTAGCAAGATACAGGAAGAACAAACTAATATGACTGTCAAAATAATAATAATTATAATATGTAAAGACTCTCCTAGACACAAGCATGCAAAAGGGAATGCTAATCATCTATTGTGCAATTTAGAGGACAACTTTCATGCGCATGGGTGGGATTTTAGGATTATAAGTACGCAACTGGCATCTAGTCATACGTATCCGTCCGTAACGTCCAAAACGTCAGAGGGCATCTGCAAATATATCACCATAGTTCCTTTCGAAAACTATGGGTTACCTATTTGGCTTTCCATACGCACTAGCGACTGTCCTTCCCCAATATTTCCCACACTGTCCAAGTCATGTCCATAACTCGTCCAGTTTTATAACTGCTTTCTCTAAACCCTAGCCATAGCAGTTACGAATATCTACCGTTTTACGACTTTAGAGATAGCTAGTCAATATGTAAGTCGTGCCCCTAATAAAATGCCTCAAACCGTGTAGTGTAAGGGTCATGGCCAAAGGAGATATAAGGATATCCCTCAACAAGGAGGTAGTCCGCTAACACTAAGTTAACATGAATATAGTAAAATGACTAATAGAGTCGCTTGCACCCAAGTGTGGCTTGGACGTGCAGTTTATGACAATTAAAAATAATAAATACGAAACAAGTAAATAAATACCAAAAATAAGTAATATGACAGTTAATTAGCAAGGTATACTTGCCTGGTTTGTCGCCAGGTGTGCTACGATAATCAATGTGGCACAAACTGCAACTTTGGTGCAACAACTATGCAAGGCGACCACGAACGGTGGCACGGACAGTTCCATTGGGTCCAAGAGGGTCAATTTAGCTAAGGACGATATAGAGAGGCCCGAGATTGTAAGAGGATAGGGATAAGATTAACCACAAATAAGAAGAGATTTTTGTAAATATATAGCTATTTTTGAAAATATCCATAAAAAAAACTCTGTTTTATTAGTTAAACTATTTTGGATAAAGACTTTTGAAAAATAAACTAAAAATATCTTTAGGAACCCTAATTTGTACTTCCATAGTTTTTTTGGTAAATAGTCATATAAAAATAAAATAAAATTTTAATATTGTATGTTTTATAATCGAGTTTGAAATGAAAGGTCACCATAAAACTATATTTGAAAAATCAATTATAGAAGAAAAAACTCGTTTTTCTTTTATTCCAAATATTACCAACATATACTTAAAAATTATAAAAATAATTTAGCCAAAATAATCTTTATCAAACAAAAATTTTAAACTATGAAACCATAACGAATAAAATTATCTAATACTATTTTAGGGCTGGTAAACAAAAAACTGAAAATGGATGCATTTAGTCCTAGGCCTAATAACATATTTGTTTATAAATTAATTTTAGAAAAAAATCTTATACTAAATAATAACAAGATACTAATAGTGTAACTTGTTAATATCAAGATGTTATATAAAAAATATTTCTAAAAACTAATCTACTTAATATATTTTGTATAAGTGAAATAGATGATGAGAATAATAATAATAGTAAGAATAATGTTAAGGAAAAATTTTACTACTACTAATAATAATAATAATATAATAACAAAAGTAATAAACAAACAAGCAAAATAATAATAAAAATAATAATGATAATAATAATAATAATAATAATAATAATAATAATAATAAAACAATAAAATCACTTTCTCCTTTTAAGAAGCAGCAAAAAAAAGTAAAGAAGAAGAATAAGAAAGTGGAGGTGAAGAAGAGAGAGGAGAAGGAAAAGAAAGGAAAAGAGAAGGAGAGTGGCGAGAGGGGGTCGAGGAAGAACATGAGAGGGGGCGGAGCTCGCGGAGATGGGAAGGATGAGGAAGGAGATGAACGAAGGGGTCCTCGGCACGTGGCACGGCAAGGCGACGCCGGCCGGGGTTGACGGGGAGAGTTTTGGAGGGCGACGGTGCTCTCAGGCGTGACGGCGGGGGTGGCTAAGGCGGGCGGATGCGCGCACGTGACGTAGCAGCAACCGTGCATGGAGGCCTGGCGCGACGTGGCGGCAACTGTGCATGGAGGCCTCGCCGACGCTCCGGTCTGGGTGCGGCGAAGGGACTCTGCACGCCGGCGGCAGGGCACGGGGGGCGGATCTGGTGATCCCGATCTCGGCGGGGGATATCGGCGGAGGTCAGGTATAGTTTTTATTTCGGGGATTTTCTTTGCTGGTTGAGGGTTTTCGGGGTCGCTGGTGACGGTGGTGGTCTGTGGCGAAGGTGCGTGTGTGGTGGTGACGGTGAAGATGGTGGGGATGATTGTTGTGGTAGTGGCTGTTAGGTTGTCGGGTGATGGTGATGATGTGTTGGCGGTGGGTTCGGGTGAAGGCCGGTGGTGGTCTTGCTGGGTTGTGTCGTGTTGGGCCGGAGGATGTGTTGGTAAAGTTGGCGGAGACGGGGACGATGAGTGGTGGCGAAGGTGGTGGTTGGACAGTATTGATGATGGGGTCGGGTTCAGGTCTGGTCGGGAGAGGAGGAGGCCACGGTGGTGCAACGATGATGGTGGTGTGCCGAAGTTGGCAGGGGTGTACCGAGGGGGCAGCCAGAGGCGGTGGTCGGGATAGATCGGGGCTAAGAATACGGTTAGGAATTCGATTGTGTCGGGGTGTGTCCGACACGGAGAGGTTTATGTATATGTAAATCTTGGAATAAGATGTGGGAGAGGAAAACATGGACACGATGCACCATTGGTTGTGGAAATTTGGGGTTGTGGAGTTCATGGAAAAAGAGGGCAAGTACCTCTCCTTTTATAGGAGGTGAGAATCCTATTAGGATAAAAACTATGATTTATTTAAATCAAAATAGATAATTTATTATTTATTTTAAATTGCTTTAAACCGAATTAATCAAATCAAAATCATCATTTAATTAAATCTAGATAAATTCCACCTTTCAGTTTAAAATCAAATAAAATAATTCAAATTTTAAATTACCATAATAATTAAAGATTTAATGAAACAACTTTCAAAATGTATTTTTATATATAGATAAATAACTAAAATTTTTATTTCGAAAATAGCAATAAACATAACTATTTGAAATGTCTTTTTGCAAATGATAAAATTGGTCATAATTAGTTTTCAAAAATTAATATACATAAATTAAATTACATGCGATAGTATATTTTTAATAAAAATATCATTTCAATAAAAGCCTTTTTATATAAAATAATTTTATACACATAATATATACTCTAAATATATAAAACTATTTATTTCTATATGTACAGAAACCTATAAAAACTTTTATAAAAAAAATTCTGGCATTTTTGTATTCGCACGCTACGTACAATGTTAAAAGAAAACCAATGCGACAATATAAAAATTTTAAAAAAAAATACCAGTAAAAATTTAAGGATTTTACATCCTACCCAACTTATAAGAATTTTGTCCTCGAAATTAAGAATAATAGGGGTGGGTGAGAAGGTCACATGGGTATATCGGTAATGAATACGATCAAGTCACTGGACGAGGCAAAGAAACGACGTTCAATGGAAACATGCATTAGTAAGTCGTTATTTCAATAACGGCGAAAATAATCATGAATATGGCTAATTTATGCAAGGAAGAAATGATTAAGGGTAAGTTTAACCAAGATAACATGCAGTAAGGAATTGTGTTGTATTAAGAGAAAAATAGATTTAGAGATCTTGAAGATATGGCATCTTGAGAGTAGGTTAAGGGCAGAAACAATTAGAATCACTCCTAAATTTGAGTGATTAGAAGGTCATGATAGAAGGTCAAGGAAGGAACGAGTAGTTAAGACGAAGATATAGTCATATTGAGTGTTAATGGTCATAAGAGATAGGATAGCTAGAGGAAAATTTAAGTACAAGCGCCTTCGTCCTTCTAAAATAGGTGAAGGGTGAAAGCAACATAGGGTTCGAAAAAGATGGTTCAAAGGGGACATGAATAATTTAAAAGAGAATTGCCAAAGCAGTCGTGGATGAGACTCTAGAGGTCAAGTTTAACTATGTCTCAATCCACGTAGAACGATATATGATAAGTGAACCAAATTGCACTCGGTTGATCAGACCACCATGCACCTGTTCTGATTAGACAATATGTTAGTGAGCACGCTCAATAGCATAAGTCATGAACAAGCTCGACAAATGGATAAGCTTACAAAACTAGATTATAGCAGCAACATTAGTCAAGATGGTAAAAAATATAGACTCGAGATATTTAGATTGAAGGAAAGTAGAATTTGGTCAAAGTCCTTAATATCTAAGTCATGTCCTATGTTGATACCTATATAGTTGTCCTACCGTCTACTTGTCTAAGACTTGGTTAAGGTCATAAGGAAGTTTAGGTCGCAAGGCATTCTATCCAACTTACAAGAGTTAAACTAGTAGGGTGATGGGACAATGGGTCATGTCCACCTAGTATGGGTTACCTTATTAATCTCTATCAAGCACGAAAGAAGGGCACGAATCACGGTAGACGGGATCAAGCAAGATGCAACTCGAGGAGTCAAGCGAGAAGGCGGTCAAGTATGTGGATGAGATCCTAGACTCTAATCCTATACGCAGGCTTGCTTGGTACGGTAAAGTAACCAAACAATTTATTTGGACCTGCATGGGCCACCACAAAAACATGTAACGCTCTAGTCCCAAAATACGTAGGACTAAGTACGTAGACATGCCAGCTGTATACATACGAAGTACAGGGGCCTTGTACGTATACATAAGCTGTAAAATGTAATAAATCACAACTAACTAATCTCATCCACAAAATAAAGGAATAAAAGATATCATATAATGAATTATTTTGGAACAATATGTTGGGTGGAGACACATCCACTACCAACCAAAATAAAAAGAAAGAAGTACATGATATATAAAAGCTAAGTAGAAGTAGCAAGGAGGAACCAAGTCACGTCATTGTCGAATAAATGGAGAAGACCACGACCTCGGCTAGGATACCTGCGGAAGACATGAACACACACCTAGGGAATAACCAGGTGCTCAGAGGGACGTAGCAAGATACAGGAAGAACAAGCTAATATGACTGTCAAAATAATAATAATAATAATAATAATAATAATATGTAAAGACTCTCCTAGACACAAGCATGCAAAAGGGAATGCTAATCATCTATTATGCAATTTAGATGACAACTTTCATGCGCATGGGTGGGATTTTAGGCTTATAAGTACGCAAATGGCATCCAGTCATACGTATCCGTCCGTAATGTCCAAAACGTCAGAGGGCATCTGCAAATATATCGCCATAGTTCCTTTCGAAAACTATGGGTTACCTGTTTGGCTTTCCATACGCACTAGCGACTGTCCTCCCCCAATATTTCCCATACTGTCCAAGTCATGTCCATAACTCGTCCAGTTTTGTAACTGCTTGAGTCTCTAAACCCTAGTCATAGCAGTTATGAATATCTACCGTTGCACGACTTTAGAGATAGCTACTCAATATCTAAGCCGTGCCCCTAATAAAATGTCTCAAACCATGTAGTGTAAGTGTCATGGCCAAAGGAGATATAAGGATATCCCCCAACAAGGAGGTAGTCCGCTAACACTAAGTTAACATGCATATAGTACAACGACTAATAGAGTCGCTTGCACCCAAGTGTGGCTTGGACGTGCAGTTTATGACAATTAAAAATAACAAATATGAAACAAGTAAATAAATACTGAAAATAAATAATATGACAGTTAATTAGCAAGGTATACTTGCCTGGTTTGTCGCTTGGTGTGCTACGATAATCAATGTGGCACGAACTGCAACTTCGGTGCAACAACTATGCAAGATGACCACGAACGGTGGCACGGACAGTTCCATTGGGTCCAAGAGGGTCAATTTAGCTAAGGACGATATATAGAGGCCCGATATTGTAAGAGGATAGGGATAAGATTAACAACAAATAAGAAGAGATTTTTGTAAATATATAGCTATTTTTGAAAAAATCCATAAAAAAAACTCTGTTTTATTAGTTAAACTATTTTGGATAAAGACTTTTGAAAAATAAACTAAAAATATCTTTCGGAACCCTAGTTTGTACTTTCATAGTTTTTTTTGTCAATAGTCATATAAAAATAAAATAAAATTTTAATATTGTATGTTTTATAATCGAGTTTGAAATGAAAGGTCACCATAAAACTATATTTGAAAAATCAATTATAGAAAGAAAAAAACTCGTTTTTCTTTTATTCCAAATATTACCAACATATACTTAAAAATTATAAAAATAATTTAGGCAAAATAATCTTTATCAAACGAAAATTTTTAACTATGAAACCATAACGAATAAAATTATCTAATACTATTTTAGGGCTTGTAAACAAAAAACTGAAAATGGATGCATTTAGTTCTAGGCCTAATAACATATTTGTTTATAAATTAATTTTAGAAAAAAATCTTATACTAAATAATAACAAGATACTAATAGTGTAACTTGTTAATATCAAGATGTTATATAAAAAAATATTTCTAAAAACTAATCTACTTAATATATTTTGTATAAGTGAAATAGATGATGAGAATAATAATAATAGTAAGAATAATGTTAAGGAAAAATTTTACTACTAATAATATTAATAATAATATAATAACAAAAGTAATAAACAAACAATCAAAATAATAATAATAATAATAATAAAATAATAAAATCACTTTCTCCTTTTAAGAAGCAGCAAAAAAAAGTAAAGAAGAAGAATAAGAAAGTGGAGGTGAAAAAGAGAGAGGAGAAGGGAAAGAAAGGAAAAGAGAAGGAGAGTGACGAGAGGGGGTCGAGGAAGAACGGGAGAGGGGGCGGAGCTCGCGGGGCTGGGAAGGAGGGGGGAGGAGATGAACGAAGGTGTCCTCGGCGCGCGGCACGGCAAGGCGATGCCGGCCGGGGGAGGAGGCGGCCGGGGTTGATGGGGAGGGTTTTGGAGGGCGGCGGTGCTCTCAGGCGCAACGGCGGAGGAGGCTAAGGCGGGCGAACGCACGTACGCGGCGGCGCCGGTGGCTGGATGCCTGGCGCGACGTAGCAGCAACCGTGCATGGAGGCCTTGTCGGCGCTCCGTTCTGGGTGCGGCGAAGGGACTCCGCACGTCGACGGCAGGGCACGGGGGGGCGGATCTGGTGATCCCGATCTCGGTGGGGCATCTCAGCGGAGGTCAGGTACAATTTTTGTTTTAGGGGTTTTCTTTGCTGGTCGAGGGTTTTCGGGGTCGCTAGTAATGGTGGTGGTCTGTGGCGAAGGTACTGTGTGTTAGTGACGGTGAAGATGGTGGAGGTGATGGTTGTGGTAGTGGCTGCTAGGTTGTCGGATGATGGTGATGATGTATTGGCGGCGGGTTCGGGTGAAGGCCGGTGGTGGTCTTGCTGGGTTGTGTCGTGTTGGTCGGGAGGATGTGTTGGTGGAGTTGGCGGAGACGGGGACGGTGAGTGGTGGCGAAGGTGGTAGTTGGACAGTATTGATGATGGGATCGGGTTCGGGTCTGGTCGGGAGAGGAGGAGGCCACGGTGGTGCAACGATGATGGTGGTGTGCCGAAGTTAGCAGGGGTGCGCCGAGGGGGCAACCAGAGGCGGTGGTCGGGATAGATCGGGGCTTGGGATAGGGTTAAGAATTCGATTGTGTCGGGGTGTGTCCGACACAGAGAGGTTTATGTATATGTAAATCTTGGAATAAGATGTGGGAGGGGAAAACATGGACACGATGCACCGTTGGTTATAGAAATTTGGGGTTGTGGAGTTCATGGAAAAAGAAGGCAAGTACCTCTCCTTTTATAGGAGGTGGGAATCCTATTAGGATAAAGACTATGATTTATTTAAATCAAAATAGATAATTTATTATTTATTTTAAATTACTTTAAACCGAATTAATCAAATCAAAATCATCATTTAATTAAATCTAGATAAATTCCACCTTTTAGTTTAAAATCAAATAAAATAATTCAAATTTTAAATTACCATAATAATTAAAGATTTAATGAAATAACTTTCAAAATGTATTTTTATATATACGATAAATAACTAAAATATTTATTTTGAAAATAGCAATAAACATAACTATTTGAAATGTCTTTTTGCAAATGATAAAATTGGTCACAATTAGTTTTCGAAAATTAATATACATAAATTAAATTACATGCGATTGTACATTTTTAATAAAAATATCATTTCAATAAAAGCATTTTTATATAAAATAATTTTATACACGTAATATATACTCTAAATGTATAAAACTATTTATTTTTATATGTACAGAAACCTATAAAAACTTTTATAAAAAAATTTCTGGCATTTCCGTATTCGCACGCTACGTACAATGTCAAAAGAAAACCAATGCGACACTATAAAAATTAAAAAAAATACCAGTAAAAATTTAGGGATTTTACACTGTGTCGACCCGGTCCACATGCTGATTATAGGCAGCAGGTTTGATTTGAAAGTGTCTATAGTCAGAGTATCTGGAGTTCCAAGAGGCATTTTGAGTGCCTCACGGTGGAATCGTTCAATGAACCTTTCAGTTGTTTCATTGTATCGTTGTTTAATTTTAATGAGAGCAGACATAGTCATGTCATTTGTCCCCTCATAAAATATTTCCAGGAACATTTGTTTGAATCCAGAGAAAAGGTTATACAACCATCTGGCAAACTACGGTACAAGTCGTAAGTTGCACCTGCTAAACATCTGACAAACACTCTAGTGAGTAGAGCGTCATTTGGCTGGAGTTGATCAGTCATTACCTCAAAGTGATTGAAGTATTCACTTGGCGATGTGCTGCCATCAAACAGCATAATAGTAGGGGGTTTATACTTGGGGGGAAATTAGACTTCTTTCCATTCTATGGGATAAGGCTGCTTAATTCCAAGCTTCTGTAAGTCGTCTTTCTATTTAAAAGCTTCAAATTGAGTACGTAAAAATTTTATGGCTTCATTGGTATCTCCTGATGATTGTGGAGCAGTGGATTGATTTGATATGTTAGGAGGGGGTACTGCATGATAAGTACCACCCCCAGCACCAGATTGACTTAGAATAGTCAGCGTAGGTATGGAAGCGGTGTGAGGAGACTGTACCCCAGATAAATATTGATGGGAGCTGGTGTTGTTACAGGTTCTTGAGTTGGAATCGGATTCACAACTGGTGGAATCGTATCTTGTGCCATAATCACAGCATGCATACCTGTCATCATCTCAGCCATGTTCTTCAAACTAGCCTCCAAAATAGCAATTCTTTGCTCTTAATTGTTAGAACTTGAAGCATATTGATCTTCTGTGGTGACATAAACAGTCACTTCTCTAGCTATTGAAGACGAGCTAGTGAAAAAGATGGCCCTTCTGAAACTTTCACTATCAACATCAAAGTCATATAAGGAATCACCCCCAGAATAAGTGATAGGGATATCCTGTTGACTGAGAGAATCTTGGTTGGAATCAGGAAGGTTCCTTTGAACGATTGTTTCTTAGTTGGAAGGAAGATTCCTTTGACCGATTGTTTCTTGGTCGGAAGGAAAATTCCTTTGGCCGATTGTGTCTCGGCTTCTTGATCTAGTATATTGGTATACTCCTTCGCCGAATTCATGAATAGTATTGTTGACTGGGATTGCGGGATGCATTACGTCTCGAGCGTTTTCCACCTCCAGTGCTTCGAGATGCCATATTGATAGAAGCATAGAGTAGTTCATCATCTTCCATTATGATAGGTTCAGGAATCTGAGCATAGTTCAAACGGTCAAAGACAGACCGCTTGGCTGACTGACAGCAGCATTTGATGACAACTTCATGGTGGTGATTGCAATGATGTTCTTGCTGTTGGACCACCGCTGGACGGGATGGCTTTGCAACCTTTCGCTTCTGTATCAAGAGTTCACAAAGATCACTAACAGGACGAGAAGAATTTACTGGAATGTAGTCCTTGACGATATTCGAAACATGGTTTCTGTTCTTGAGGTGTCCCGTACCTTGAATGTACAAGGACGTGCTAAGCTGGTTAGCATAAGCCACAGGATATTTTACCTCAGAATTCTTCCTCCAGCGCTGTTTGCAAAGAACAAAAGTTTTATTACAAACTTAGAAAAGAGTATAGGAGTACAATTGATTTTTAGGGAAGTACAACTATAGGAGTCTGATCAGAAGACGATCACTTTATCCTTTGGACGATGAGATGTCGAAGACACGAGCCTCTGGAGGATGCAACAGCACTTTAGCAAGAGATTATGATCACACTTGATGCTTTGAGATTGATTTGAAACTCTATTTATAGAGTTCTTGAAATAACTGTTTAGCAGTTATTCTGGGTTGCGCGTGCTTCAAGTTGCGCGCCTCATGTTCACTTGCGCAAACGGTTGCACCAACTGCTGTGGACACGTGGCATCATTTGATTAAGATACGCGTGGTCGTGAGCAGTGTAGTGGGCACGTTCTGTGAAGTTAGTGGCTTGTGCGTTACGTCACTCTGTCCTGAGCACTGTTTGATCACCCTACGCGTTCTTCATCAGGTTGCGCGTGGGCGCAACGTAACAACCTGCGCGAGCGGTTTGCACCAACTGTTGTAGATGCGCGGCATCATTTGATTGAGATGCACGTGGTCGTGGGCAGTGTAGTGGGCACGCTCTGCGAAGTTGATGGCTTGTGCGCCACATCACCCTGTTTTAAAATAAGAGTTGATCAAGTGGCGCCAATTTGTCAGGCTCCGCATAGGCGCAACTCAACGACTGGCACCTTTGACTAGGTCTTCTGTGCTGTACTGATGAATCCTCGCGCCATACAGTGACTTGCGCGAACCAGCTATCAGCATTAATTACATGCTGACAAAATCTTCTCGAGTGTCGCGTTGTGCAGAATTCTAATAGATTTTTCTTAATCTCCGTGTTGTTAGTTGTCAGGTAATGATGATGCCGTTACAGCTTCTCGTAGAAGTACGCCACGTATCGCTCGCACAACCTGACTCCAGTGCAACCTGACGTTGGCACAGCCTGATGCTGTGCAACTTGATTGTTTGGCGCAATATAATGTTTTGGCGCCATCTGATGATCGAACACTTTAATGGGTGGCGCATCTTAATTTTTAGCCTCTACAAGACCCCCTTCAAAGTTTTCGAAACTTGAAAAATACTTTAAAGTTTTGAAATACTTTGAATTATGCCAGTTTTGTTTGGATTGCGCCAGGGAACTGTCTGTGTTGGACCAGTCAACTCGAGCCCGATTCTTCAGCATGGATTGTGTAACTGTTTGGGCTATAAATAGTCATACACTCTGTGCCTTTTATTTATTGAACCTGATTTTCTCGAAAACCTACCTCCTCCTTTAACCACTCAGTCTCTTCTTCTTCCCGATCCAGAAGCTTCTCCAATAAACCTTAAAGGCGCCCAGGAGATTAGATGTTAAGAAAGGAAAGGGCTTTAACGAGCCTGTATCTCATGTTTTATTATGCAGAGAGTATCGATGTGCATGTCAGTACGTTCCACCTTCGTCACAACGAAAGACTGTTATCCCGACCGTGGAAGGTAAGTATTAGACCCGATCATTGATCACCCTATTTAGGGTTTGGCCGGCTCCTGACGTCGTGCACCCACTCTTTTTAGAGTGGGGCACAGCTCATAACTTGTGCCTCTCTTTTTAGGGTTTGGTTACTATCGACCCATGTTGCACGATGCTTCGAAATTTGTGTTGTATTTTAAGCACAATTTTAATGCATTGAGCGGCAAGATGCGGCATAATCATGATTGTTCTGCAACCTGATGGCTGCACATGCTGAGTGTGGCACAATGTGAGTATTGTGCAACCTGACTAAAAAAGTATTAAATACTCGGTTCATTTCCAACGATGAACCTATTTATGGGGCGCTCTTTTTCAAAAAGCCTTTTTACTTTCTCCCTCGTTAAGTGATACGCGCCCATTTATTGGAAGACGAAGAGTCGGCGGGGGCTGACCTTCACTGTATAAATATATGGGCATGATGCCCAGCTTCCATCTTCATTCACTCTTATGGCTTCCAAAGAGAACATCAGGAGATGAACAACCATGGCGACGACAAAGCTTCTGAGAAGGAGTTGCACTTTGCGCCTGCAGAGTACTTGCTAGAAGCTGACCCATCGCTGAGGGCAGAAAACTTTTTCGACTGTTTTGGACTGACTCCAATAGTCCTTGCTCATTCCAGAGGTGGGCCATCATCTTCTTTCGAAGAGCGTGTCACCTTAGAACGTAGGGAAGGATTCCCTCGTTTGAGCATCGCTCGGGAATCCATAACATGGAGGAACTGAGCGCTGCTTTGCATCAGACTGATGACGGAAAGAAGAAGTGATGTGATGCAAAAGAGTTATTTTACATAATGGCATATAGCGCTTATGTCTGTAGTGTCTGTCCTCTTTTCCATTATGAAATAAAAAATTGGACCTTATTAAACCCTTACGAATTTGAGCTTTGTTGTGTAACTGTCCACACATTTTTTTTAAAACTTTTCTCGGTTCTGTTAACATCAACTTCCAAATACCACGTGGTATTTTTTTTGAAATATACGCCTATAGATGCGCAAACTGTTTCAGCTTCAATTGTACATGAATAATTGCGATAAGAAAAGAACATTTACTGTATTCTCTTCTTCTTTCTGATGCTTGCAGGAGACCAACTGACGAAAATTCCCAGAACTGGCATCGGTGATCTTGGATGTTATGAAGTTGAACCACCTTTGGCACACACATCAGAGAGCTCAGAACTCTTCATGCTTAAAAGGGATTCCTCAAGATGGTAGGAAGGGCCTTTATACATGAGAGTTGGACGGTGGAGAGACAAAATTAGGAATCGTATCACGAGGGTGATCTCATTCCCAGTTCTCATGAAGGTTCGTCTCTTCTCCACCAGTTGTATTGACAGCAGCTTATCTTTGAGCTGCTGTACTCTGGGTTCTCCTCTCGTCTTTCTGAGAGAGGACCAGAGTTGATTCCGTTGCCTTGCTCGCTGCTTCAGGTCGAGACGATAAGGAACTGGCATCAACAAGAAGATCTAAAGATATAATAGACCTTCATTTATTATATTCAGAATGAAAATTCGAGATGTGATAGATTTCCATTAAGATGTATCTATATTTTTAAAGAAGGAATAAAGAATGATTTTCTCTTCTTTATGATCTAATTTGACGTGATAATATAGAAAATAGAATCCAGAGGTAATGTGGACGTGAACTCATTTTTCTATAAATGATCTTCAAGTCCGCTGGGACTTAAAGACAGAATATCGTGTCTAAAAAGACGATATATCTTTGATAAAATGGATTTATCATAAAGAAAAGATATCTTTTAAAACAGCTGGATTTCAAAAGATGGAATTAATGATTTAGATAGACTCTATGGGGATTTTGAGTTTTTATTATCCTGTAGCTTTATTTACGAAAAAGTAAATAAATGATAATAAATGTAGTCCCATTCCCGCAATGAAGTAGAAATGAAAAAGACTGATGAATAAGCATGTCTTTTCAAGGAAAGGTTGCTTCGATTCTCGAGACAAAGAGTAAATGAAGACTTCTTCACAATATGAACGAACATGCCTTTTCGAAGAAAGGTTGTTTCGGTTCCTGAGGCAGAATGTTTGGCCTTTTTGTCTATAAATAGTGTGGAATTTTTTTCTGAAAGCGTCATTCACCCCTTTTCTTTCCTTCACAAATGTCTTCAGAAGAAATGGCTAAGGAGACAGGAGTTATCCCGAAGATCGAAGCTGTCCTCGAGACTCCTTCCGATGAGCCCCCACCACCTAATCAGTCAGAAGTCAGAGAAAGCTCGACTATTCCTGGAGAAAAGCAGGATATTCTTGCCGAACTGGTGGAGCCTGGGAGTACTGTCGAGGAAGAAGCGCTGAGGAAGGCTGCCTGTGAACTGCTGGTGTCATCGGACAATAATGTCTTCGAGCTTCTTGCGAAATATGTTTTCAATCAAGAGGGCTCCGGTCCTCGTTAATTTTATATATTTCCTTCAGTCTGAATTTATGCAAATAAAAAAAAGAATTTTATTTACATCCTGAGTCTCTGTGTTGATATTTCTTCTTTGTCTTCAAACATAATATTTCTTGAGAAATTTGCCATTAATGGGCATCAGGGCGACTCGACCATCCATTCCAGTCAATTGATAAGCCCCGTTGGAGAAAACTTTGCTTATAATGTAAGGTCTTTCCCACTTTGCTTCGAATTTGCCTTTGCTCATGTGCGTCATAGTCATAGGACGTCTGACGGTTAGAACTAATTCTCCTTTCTGAAATCTTCGGACTTTGACTTTACGGTTGAAGGCTTTTGATAGACGAGCTTGGTATAACTCAATATGTTATTGAGCTAGGAGCCGTTTCTCGTCAAGCGCTTGAAGCTCCTGAAGTCTCAGGCGATCATTGTTTTCGGTTTTAAGTTCATTGGCAATGGCAATCCTTAGAGAAGGGATCTGGATTTCCAATGGTAAGACAGCTTCATATCCATATACTAAAGAGAACGGTGTGCAGCCTGTAGGAGTACATACTGTAGTACGGTAAGCCCACAGACATTCTCCAAGCTTCTCACTCCAATTTCGTTTGTTGGTAGAAACAAACTTCTTGAGGAGTTTGATGATGGTCTTGTTAAATGCTTCTGCCAACCTATTAGCTGCAGGATTGTAAGCTGTAGAAGCAATATTATTGATCATGTTGTCATCGCAGAATCGAGTAAACTTCTGACTGATAAATTGTGGCCCAATATCATGAATGATTTGCCAAGGAACACCGAATCTGTAGATCACATGATGCTTAATAAAATTGATAATGCTGCTTGTCTTGACCTCAGCTAGAGGTATTATTTCAGCCCATTTTGAGAAAGAACTGAATTCCTCGAGACGAGGGAGGGTTGATAGGACGATGACATCCATACCCCAAGCTTCAAAGGGCCAAGATGCTGCCGTCGGGTGAAGAAATTTTGACGGTTGATGAATAAAGTCAGCGTGGATTTGACATGCTCGGCACTTTCTTGCATACTCGATTGTATCAGATACCATTTAGGGCCAATAATAGCCCATACGGCGAATGCGATCCTATAATTTAGGACCAGGTTGATGTGCGCCACAAACACCGTCATGAGCTTCACGAAGTATTTGTTTTGCTTCTTCTCCCGCAAGACAACGTAGGAGTAAGCCGTCGAACATTCGTCGGTAGAGTGTCTTTGTAGTATGATTATAGTAAAATCTGATTGACCGTCGTCGAATTGTAGTAGCCTCCTTGGGATCTTCGGGTAGGATATTATGGACTATGAAGTCTATGAAAGGAGTCCTCCAATCTTCATTGATGGCACAAATTTCAACTGAATTGTTGAATTCCATGTTTGGGTTGTTAACTTCCATATTTAAGTTATTCTGGACACAAAATAACTCTCTATTAGTGATGACGATCATTTGTTGCCTTCTGACGGAAATTACTAATACTGCTGCAAGATTAGCGAGTGCATCAGCTTCTGTGTTACATGCTCGGCGTACATGCTCGATGAAGAAGTCTTTGAATGAAGTGGCCATCCTGATTGCTGCATTATGATATGGAACCAAATCTTGATGTCGAACTTCGTATGTGCCTCTAACTTGATTGACAATCAGTTTGGAATCTCCGTAAACTTCAAGATACTCAACATCTAATTGTTTAGCCAATTAGAGACCAATGAGCAGAGCATTGTATTCAACCATATTGTTGGAACACGACTCATCTAAAGAATCTCTTTGGATAGCTAACTCTTCTGGTGAGACGAGAACGATTTCGACTCCAGCAACAATAGCACCTTTTGGTCCAATTCTGGATGCACCATCAAAGAATAAACACCAAATAAGAATTTCTTCTAAAATTATGTTGGACTCCAAGGTTTCATCTGGAATCTCATCGTAGAGTTTAGATGTTTCGGGAACTGGATGAGCTGCCAGAAAGTCAGCAAGGGCTTGACCTTTAACAGACTTTTGAGGAACATAAACCATATCATATTATGCTAACAATATGGCCCATGTTGCAAGCCTAGAATTGAGTGTACTGGGCTTCTTCATCAGGACCCGGAGAGGGTTAACTCTAGAAATAACATGAATAGTTTGGCCAGTGATATAATGTCTCGTCTTTTGAACAGCAAACATCAGAGCTAGACATTCTTTTTCTACTGGAGTGTATCGATGCTCAGCTCCAACCATCATACGGCTAAGGTAATAGATAGCCTGTTCATGACCCTTTTTATTCTTCTGAGCTAATAAAGTACCTAGGGAATGGTCCATTGCTCGAACATACATCAGGAAAGGTATTCCTAATACTGGAGGCACTATAACTGGAGGGTTCATCAAGTACCGCTTTATGCCTTCAAATGCTTGTTGACATTCTTCAGTCCAAATAAAAGACACGCCTTTCTTTATGAGTTGAGTGAACGGTCTACAATGTCCAGAGAAATTTGAGATGAATCTTCTGATGTATGCAAGTCGTCCTTGGAATCCTCGTAGCTCTTTTAGGTTGCATGGAGGATGCATCTCTTGAATGGCTTTGATTTTCTCAGGGTCAACGTGTATACCTTTAGAGGTAATAACGAATCCGAGAAATTTGCCACTAGAGACTCCCAGGAATAACTTGGTAGGATTCATCTTGAGTTGATGCTGGCACATTAAATCGAAAATAGTTCTCAAATCTTGAATATGGTCTTCTTTTAGACGACTTTTGACAGCAATATCGTCAATATAACATTCAACAGTCTTTCATAAATAATCACGAAAGATGGTACTCATGGCCCGCTGATAAGTTGCACCAGCGTTCTTAAGACCGAATGGCATGACAGTGTAACAATAGACTCCAAGAGGAGTGCGGAAAGATGTATGTTTATCATCTTCTGGATGCATCTTGATTTGATTGTATCCTAAAAATCTATCCATAAAGGACATACGTTCAAACCCGCAAGTATTGTCAACCATGACATCAGTGATTGGGAGAGGGAACTCGTCTTTGGGACAAGCTTCATTAAGGTCTCTGAAGTCGATGCAGACTCAGACTTTCCTTATTTTTTTAAAACTGGGACAACATTAGCTACCCAGTCCGGATGTTGTTCTTCTCTGATGAAACTGCAGGCAATGAGTTTCTTAACTTCAGCTTCTATGGCATCCATCATGTCAGGTCAAAACCGACGTTGTTGTTGTTTGACTGGCTTCGCATTTGGCAGAATGTTGAGCTTGTGGGTAGCGATCTGAGGATCCAACCCTGGCATGTCTTCATAGTTCCAAGTGAATCATCAATATACTCCCTAATGAGTTGGATTAGTTCTTGTTTATCCACTTCAGGGAGGCTTTTGCTGACAAATATCGGTTTTGGGGAAATTTTATCTCCAATATTGACTTGAACCAACTGATCTTCAGTAGGTGGCTCACGTTGTTCAAAGCGAAGCTCCCATTGAGTATCCATCCTTTGTGCCCAAGGATCAGATTTAGAAGCTTCGGCAAAATCTTCGTCATCTTTCGAGAACTCAGCAATCACCATATTGGAAGATAGAGTCATACGATGGACGTACCCTACACTGGTGTCTGAATCCCATGAGATAGAATCAGAAGAGTTAGATCGTTCTTCTTTCTCGGATTCGGAGGCTTCTAGAGTCGGAGTTGGTAAAGTATAACCTAATCTCCACTTCGTTTTGCTGCAGTATTATTGTGATTTTCCTTTCGGAGCAGGAATACGAATATGAGTTTGCCTTCCTTTGCCGCCATTGAGACTAGCTTTAAAATTATAGTCCATCTTTTGAATGATATCTTTTGATTGCTGGCTATAACAACGTAGTTGTCGTTATCGTAATTTTCTTCTTCACTGTCGGGTGTGATCTTCTGTTCTGTTCCTTTACTAAAAAGTATAGGAAGTTCATCTTTTTTACTGGAAGGAACTAAGAAAAAGGAGTCCTACATTGACTCGAGCAATACTTCATTTTGGGAAGCTTCAACTGCTCTTATAGCAAGTGGCTCAAAGTTATCTAACATTTTTAAATAACATCGAGTATAATAAAGGACATCAGTATACTGTAAAGGAGATGCTACTTTATTGATTTGTACATCATCATTTACAACATGATTCTTAGCCTTCACAGAAGGCTTAGTAAGGTTGATAACCAGAGGAGGAGAAGGTTTGTTACGACGAAGGTCGATAACAAGAGGCTCAGAAGAGGTGAGCTCCTTTTGTTTCTTTTCTACAACAAGAGGCTGTTTGTTATGAGAGGAAAGATGTATAGTCAATGTCTAAGAAGAAGAGGGACAAGTAGCACGTCCTTTGACGGGGATCATGAGAACATCTTTTGAAGTATGTTTCTGATCTTCCTCACTATCCATTGCCAATACAACTTTCATGAACTCCTCTTTGTACATCCGAGAGTCCGTAAAATATGCTTTAATGCACCTGAAAGGAATTAAATCAGCTACTTCCTTTTGGACTTCCCCATTGACATCCATATACTTGAAGCATTGATGTAAAGTGAATGGTACAATGTTATGCATGCAGAAAGGGTCTTCCCAGCAAAGCATTGTAAGAGCCGTGGTTATCAATCACGTAAAAAGTAACCTTCGTACGAATATTGCCTATTTGAACTTTCAGGCGAATCTTTCCCAAAGGTTCACTTCTTCCAGAATTGAATCCCAGGATTGTCGTGATGGTTGTCGAAAGATTATGTAAGGGAATCTTCAATGCATCTAGTAGATTCTTTGGTATGATGCTAAGTGCAGACCCAGGATCGATCAAGATACAATCAACCTTCATAGTATCAACATATCCCGTGAAGTAGAGGGGTCGATCATGACGATTATCTTCCAACAACATATCATCTTGTGTAAAGGTGATGTTTGGCATTAGTTCCATCACACTATGACAATGAAGGCATGTTATAGGCTCATCCTCTGGTTTCTTGAGAAGTGCTAGACAAGTATCAGCTTGCATCAAAGCTTCACATAACGTTTCTCGAGTCTCCCTCGAAAGACGAAGTAGCTCAAAAATTGACAATCTTGCTGGAGTATTGGCCAGCTGAGCCAGTATATCAAAGTTATACGGCTTCTCAAGTCCCAAGGTTGAAGTCTTCTTCAATACTTTATCGAAATGGACAGGCTGTTTTCCTTTGTTGGCTGTCGTCGATTTGGGAAGAGTTGGCTCTATTTTAGGTGACGAAGCTGATGGATTATTTACAGCATGAGAAGATGATGCTTGAGGAGCCTCTAGAGCTGGAGCAGGGTTTTCTTGACCTTCTGAATAGTCTCTTAAGTAAGGTTTCCCAGATCTGGTACCAGTTAAGACTTCTTCTTCGGATACAGGCTCGAAGGACTCCATATTGCAACTCTTTGCCTGGGTTTTATTTCTAGAAGGTTTCTTTTAGCAAGATGGAAAATTTGTCCAGTAACCCAAACCAACTCGAGATTGGTTGTGAGAAAGACATAGAGAAAGAGGTACAGGAGATCCATTTCCATGATTCAAACCATATGCCTTTTGTAGATCATATCCCATCTTCGTCATGAGTTCACGAGATTGTGGATTATACAGATAGAAAGCTGGTTGGTATTTGGCTTCTGATTTTGAAAATGTTGACTTATCAGTAGAAGAAAAAGAAGGATTATCTGTTGCCGAGATGAAGGTATCAGTTAGAGGTGGAAGACAATGTTCACCAAATGAAATCATATGACATGATTTATTTTTAGTGGCCTTCTTGGACTTGGTGGAAGAAGATGGTGTTTCAAAGTCTGCCACTAAATCTGGATGGATCCATACGATCTCCCCTCTATCAATAGACAGAGGAAAAAGACTATCTGTTCGTGCAGGTAGAAGATTAACAATTTCCAGAGTAGTTCTCGGAATGGGGATGACACCGTCATTCACAAGTTGAGCTAGAAAATCTCTAAACTGTAAAAAGATGACATTAGCCGTTACAGTTTTCTCGTCTTGCTGGAGAGTGATTGCACCGAAATTGACCATCTCTTGAATTTTACCCTTGAGCACATAGCACGCTCAAGTTGGATGTCCAATAAACCTATGGTAAACACAATATTTAGGATGGCCAGTCTTACCAACTTCATCTGGCCGTTTAGGTTCTGGTAGTTAGAGTTTATTGCTCTTGATGAGGCAATAAAAAATACTCATGATATCATCTTTATCGAAAGAGTATTCTTCTTTTGGACGAGGTACCCGTTGTGGTGGTGCTGTAGGGGTAGATGTTGGCTGATTTACATTGATGGCTAGGGCTTCTTTGCCTTTGAGGTTAATGGCCAAAGTTTCCTTGATCTTACGATTGTTCTGACGGCTATTATTATTTGGTGTAGAACGTTCATCTTTGTCAAGATTAGGCATTTGAATGTCTAATTGCTTGAATTTGTCAGCGCTCTTTTCTGTCGCTTTGGCGTTCATTATGAAAGAAGGCCAATCCTGGAGCTGTGTTGATCCTGTCCATATGCATATTATAGACAACAAGTTTGATTTGCAAGTGTCTATAGTTAAAGCATCTGGAGTTCCGAGAGGTATTTTGAGTGCTTCATGATGGAACCGTTCAATAAAACGTTTAGTCGTTTCATTATGTCGTTGTTTGATTTTGATGAGAGCAGACATAGTCATGTCGTTGGTTTTCTCATAAAATCGTTCCAAGAACATTTGTTTGAAGCCAGCGAAAGAGGTTATACACCCATCTGGTAAACTACGATACCAATCATATGCTGTACCAGCTAAACAACCGACAAATACTCTAGTAAGAAGAGCATCATTTGGTGGAAGTTGATCAGTCATTACTTCAAAGTGATTGAGGTATTGACTTGGAGACGTGCTGCCATCAAATAGCATAATAGTAGGGGGTTTGTATTTAGGAAGAAATTGACCTCTTTCCATTCTATGGGATAGGGCTATTTGATCCCAAGCTTCTGCAGGCCATCCTTCTGTTTGAAAGCTTCAAATTGAGTACGTAAAAGTTTTACGGCCTCATTGGTATCTCCCGTTGATTGTGGAGTAGTGGATTGATTTAATGTGTTAGGAAGGGGTACCGCATGAGAAGTACCACCCCCGACACCAGATTGACTTGGAATAGCCTGTGCAGGAATGGAAGCGGTGTAAGGAGATTGTACCCCCAGATCAATATTGGTGGGAACTGATATTGTCACAGGTTCCTGAGTCGGAATCAGATTCGCGACTGGTGGAACTGTATGTTGTGCCATAATCACAGCATGCATGCCTGTCATCATCTCAGCCATGTTCTTCAAACTAGCCTCCAAAGCAGCAATTCTCTGCTCTTGACTGGAAGAACTGGAAGTATCTTGATCTTCTGTGACGGCATAAGCAGTCACTTCTCTAGCCCTTGAAGACGAGCTAGTAGAAAGAATGGTCCTTTCAGAACTTTTTCTGTCGACATCAAAGTCACATAAAGAACTATCCCCAGAATAAGTGATAGGGATATCTTTTTTATTAAAAGAATCTTGGTTAGAATGAAGAAGATTCCTTTGACCGATTGTGTCTTGGTCGGAAGAAAGATTCCTTTGACCGATTATTTCTCGGCTTCTTGATCTAGTATATTGATATACTCCTTCATCGGATTCATGAATCTGATCTAAGTACTATTGACTGGGATTGCGGGATGCATTATGTCTTGGACGTTTTCCACCCCCAGTGCTTCGAGATGTCATGTTGACAGGAGCAAAGAGTAATTCATCTTCGTCCGCTAGGATTGGTTCAGGAGTCTGAACATAATTCAAACAGTCAAAGATGGACCGCTTGGCTGACTGACAGCAGCATTAGATGACAACTTCATGGTGGTGATTACACTGATGTTGTTGCTATTGGACCACCGTTAGACAGGATGGATTTGCAACCTTTCACTTCTGTATTAAGAGTTCACGGAGAACACTAACAGGACGAGAAGAAGTTGCAGGAATGTACTCTTTGACGATATTTGGGACATGATTCTTGTTCCTGAGGTGTCCTGTACCTTGAGTGTACAAGGACGTGCTAAGCTGGTTAGCATAAGTCACAGGATCTTTCATCTCAGCATTCTTTCTCTGGTGTAAGTTAGCAATTGGTGCCGGTTACGCTTGATACATCTTGTGATTTCCCGAGGTTGAGCCTAATTGGCACCTGTTGACATAGGTGCGCAAGTCTGACAGAGGAGCTACTTGTGCATCTACTTGAGATACTAGTAGTTTGCCTCGTCAGGATCTTGAAATACATAAGGTTGGTAGATCCTTTGGAGTAGGCATAATACCCTTTTGCGTGGAAGGTTTATTCTGAGTAGAACCTATCTTCCCGACAGAGATTTGGTTGTCTTTGTTAAGGAGAGCAGTACTTTCCACCCAGTCAACGACTCGAGCAGAATGAGGAAAAGCTAAAAAGCGTTTTCCTTGATTTAAAAATTTCTCACTAAACTTCTGATTTGGTGGCAAAGAGGGAATCACTAAACAGTGATTCTCTTTACATTGTGCTAGTGTAAAAGTACGTGTAGGTTGCGCCAGGGCATGAACATGCACAAGTCGTGCCGGAACAGAAACATGAGCAAGTTACGGTGGAGCATAAAAGGCCAAAGGGCGCTTTCCTTTTTTTTGGACAGCAGTGTGTCGAGGCAGAGTTTTCTTCAATTTCAGAGTCGAAGAAGTAGAGGGATTAGCCAAGAGGCTGTTTCCCTTAGGTTGCACCAAAGCAGTGATGGGTGTAAGTTGCACAGAAGCAAGAACAGGTGCAGGTTGCACAAGGGAAGAGAAGGCCAAAGGACACTTTCCCTTGTTTTGGACAACAGTGTGTCGAGACAGAGTCTCCTTCAATTTCAGAATTGGAGAAGTAAAGGGATTAGCCAAAAGACTATCATCCTTAGGTTGTGCCAAAGCAGTGATGGGAGCAAGTTGCGCAGAGGTAGGAGATTGCACCGCCGAGGACTTAGGAGTCTGTAACGCCCCAGAACCAGAATACTGGAGAGCGGGGGCATACATAGCCAGCTACGTATATTGAAATGGAATCCACCTCGCTATACGGTCACGGCTGTCTAGATACATGAGGGTTTAACTACAAGCCATCAGTCTCTTATGGTCATGAACAAGCCTATTGTCTCAATCTCAAGCAAGTAAAACCAATTACAAGATGTTAGAGCATCAAATATACAATAGTAAGGCGTCCCATACATTACATATTTGGATGATCATGAAGCTAGTCGTACAAAATGTGAAGACTAGCAAGAGTTTTAGTCATACATGATCAACCCTAGGATTCATCAATCATGTTACAGCCCGTAGGCAGACAGTAAGTAAAGTACAATACGAGCTAACACATGCTCGTTGGCTAAACGTCTCAAAAGAATATTTTTTACAATAAAGTGGAAGAACAAAAGGGAAACCCACTCGTTGCCTTGGTTACGCCTGGTGGTCACCATCTGGATGGAAGGTAGGGAGATCCTCTGGAGCTACTCCGGTATCTGGCCACGCAAAACCAGCTGGGTCAGATCCCAGAAAGAGCAAGTGCTACAAAGGAGGCTTCACTTAAGAACTAAAATTAGCAATTAACATAAAATATAATAACATATAATAAAGAGTGGAGATAGGGAAAATTATGATGATATACGATAAGATAACCATGAAACTATTCAGATAACCAAGTTACAATCCTTAAACCAAACAAGAACCAGGGTTGTAACCCTTCATCTAAACGGAACTTGGTTTCCCACCATTTATCGATAAGTAAACCACAAGCAGTCAGGTCATGTTACAATCTTGTACAGGATCAGGACAAGACTAGGCTGGGTTAGACTCCATCCAATCAATCACGGCCAAGCAATGAGTATGGCTTGATACTTTAGCTATCTAGGGTTATCACAGGCCTAATTACTAGCAAGATGCAATGAGATTGTTCCAATAGCCACAAGCCCTGCAGACCATCCAGCTTATCCAGGTCGAATATCCGTTCATGAAGGGTGCAACACATGACAGTGTACTGGAAATGTGCCCTACTCGTCGGCAGGCTACAAGTCCTCTTGTGCGCCCAGATAACGGGATTGCCTGTAGCTGGGAAATCTCTTTATGACTACTGGGTTATTCTAGTTATTAGCCTTAGTCAATTTCAGTAGGTACCCCTGACCGTGGTACTCAGGGGTTCTGTCCTAGGCATGATGCAAGACATTACTGGTTCATTTGTATAAACATAATCGCCCATGGTGTCCAGGCCATTCATTCTTGTCATGTTATGCTAGCTGTCATAACAGCATATCGAGGTATATCATGTCAGGTTTACTTATCAATAGTACGCCACGACGGGCCACTATCATGTCATGTTACTTGTCAATCATCCTTGTCATGAGTGCGCCACAACGGACCACTGTCATGTCATGATACATAATCAGAATTAACAATGGTATAAGCACAATGTAACAACTAAATAGAAAAAGGGGTACAAGGGCTGTGGGAGGAGTCATGCGGCTCAGGGGACAGGAGCATGCGGCTCGGAAGGGGGAGTAGGCTCATGCGGCTGGGGGAAAGAGCGCATGAAGTGGGCCAGGGTCAGAGGCTCATGCGGCTAAGGGTGACGGGCTTATGCGGCAGGGGCTTATACGGCAGTAGTTAGAGATAGCCATACGGCTAGGCTAGAAGAAGCCATACGGCAAGAAGGGGACAGGCATATGCAGCAGTAGGAAAAAACAAGCTCATGCGGCTCGGGGGACCAAAGCCTTGCGGCTAAAGGAAAAGGGCACATGCGGCCAAGGAACTGGGTTCATGCGGCAAGGGGTCTCATGCGGCCCAGGAAACATGGGCTCATGCGGCCAGGGGGTTAAGGGCTCATACAGCCAGGGAAAACATGGGCTCATGCAGCCAGGAGGTTAAAGCCTCATGCGGCCAGGGGAATCACGCATATGCGGCAAGGGCCATGCGGCTAAAGGAAAACATGTTCATGCGGCTGCCAACGAAAGCCATACGGCTAAGGCTGCCAAAACCATGTTGCTAAGGGGAGCCGCAAGGGACTTGCCGCATGAAAATCTATGCGGCTCGGGCACTGTTCTTCTTCTCCAACTGTTCCAAGAAGAAGAACCATGAAAGCTATTGCTTCCAAGCTCCATTAATCCTTCATCTAGGGTCAGAATCCGGACTTCCATAGGTCGAAATGGGGCAGAAGAAAATTCTCTACAACATGGAACCATCAGAACTTGAGAATAACAAGGTTTAATAGATCAAAATCCAAGAAATCTGAAAATACAACAAGCTTAGACCTACATAAAATGAGCCATAAAAATTAAAAGTGCTAAGTACTAAAGTGTCTTAAAATCTCATGAGGAAGAAAATAGAACAACAAAAATTGAGTTCCTCCATGAAGCAAGTTGCACTTGCCGGTGGAAGAGGAGGTAGGTGGAGCTCTATGCCAGGGAGGAAGAAGAAGAAGGAGGAGCAAATGCTGAGTTATGAGAAGGGAGAAAACTAGGTGGGATATAAATAGGGTTAGTGGTGGGGGTAGGTAGGGTTGGTTCACATGCAAAATCGAACCAAGCAATGAAATGCTAAAATAAACCATACAATGAGACAGGCAACATGAGTCAAAATATGTACACGTATACCAAAATACGTAATACGAACCACGGGCGTTACAACTCTACCTACCTTAAAAGAATTTTGTCCTCAGAATTTAATTAAGAGGCCAGAGAGGTCAAGCAACTACACCAATCACAGGCAAGATATAACTTAAGCAATCAACTAAACAATCAATCATGCAAGCAAGGAATCGAAGGCATGAGGCATAAGAAAGTCATTATACCTCACGAGCCAAACAGGTCGGGATATCGCGATCGGATATCATCCGCACGCTCCCATGTTAACTCGCCTAGAGAGTGATGACCCCAAGCAACACGGACTAAACTAATAGTCTTCTTGAGTATCTTCTCTCTCCGGTCCAATATGGATACGGGCCTCTCCTCATACGAAAGGTTGGTACCAACAACCAATTTTGAATGGTCAAGGACATGACTCAAATTTGGGATATACCGTCGTAATTGGGATACATGGAAGACATCATGCACCTCACGCAATGACGACGGAAGAGCGAGACGATAGGACACATCTCCTACTCGCTCCAGAATATCAAACGGCCCTATATACCTAGGACTGAGCTTTCTCCGTACGCCGAAACGAATGATGCCACGGGTAGGCGAGATCCTAAGGAATACATAGTCGCCGACAGAAAATTCAAGGGGACGCCGGTGAGAATCGGCCCAATGGCGTTGGCGATCTTGTGCGACGCGAAGATGATCCCTGACTCTTCTGACCACCTCAACTGTCTGAGGAATCATTTCTGGAGCGAGCATCTACCTCTCTCCAACATCATCCCAAGCTAAAAGAGATCTGCACTTCCTGCCGTACAAGGTCTCGAAGGGTGCCATCTGGATACTGGCCTGGAAACTGTTATTGTACGAGAACTCCACCAGGTGCAGGTGATCTTCCCACGAACCATCAAAGTCGAGGGTACAAGACCTCAACATATCTCCAAGGTTCGTATGGTACTCTCAGACTGACCATCTGTCTGCGGATGATAAGCTGAGCTGAACTGGAGGTGAGTTTCCAAACTCTCTTACAGACTGCGCCAAAAGTGTGACGTAAATCTTGAATCTCTGTCCGAGGTGATACTGACTGGAACACCATGAAATCTGACAATCTATTTGAGGTACATCTCTGCTAGCTGAGTCGTCGACTGACCAACTCTGAACGGAAGAAAGTGAGCCACCTTCATGAGCCTGTTAATAATAACCCAAATAGCATCTCTCCCAGCTGGGGATCTATGTAATCCAGTCATGAAATCTATGGTAATGTGCTCCCACTTCCACTCTGGAATCGGCAAGAGATGAAGAAGTCCAGCCGATCTCTGATGCTCAGCCTTAACTTGTTGGCAAACCAAACACCGAGAGACAAACCGGGCTATCTCCCTCTTCATGCCATTCCACCAAAAGTGCTGACGGATATCACGGTACATCTTCGTGCCACCGGAATGAATGGAATATAGAGAACTGTGAGCTTCTGCCATGATCTCCTGTTTGATATCTCCACTGGGTACACAAAGACGCCTCCCATGTCGAAGTGTATCGTCCTCATGGATATATAATTCTGGTCTTCGTCCTGCTACACACTCTGCTCTGAGTCGCTGAAGCCTGGAATCTGTTGACTGCGCCATCCGGATCCTCTCGAATATAGTGGACTGAACTTGCATACTTGGACATTAATGCCACATTGGTAGGAAGGACAACTTCTATACCCATCTTCTGAAGATCTGCCAATAACTCTGGCTGCACTGTGAGGAAATAAACTCCGGCTCTTCTGCTCAATGCATCTGCAACGATGTTAGCCATCCCAGGATGATACTGTAGGTTGACATCATAATCCATAAGTAGCTCTAGCCACCTCCTCTGACGCATGTTAAGATCCTTCTGAGTAAATACATACTTCAGGCTCTTATGGTCGGTGAAAATCTTTACCCTATCTTCATACAAGTAGTGTCTCCAAAGCTTAAGTGCAAACACTACTGCTGCCAACTCCAAGTCATGGGTTGGGTAATTTCTCTCATGATCATGAAGTTGACGTGACGCATAAACTATTACCTTCCAATGCTGTATCAAAACACATCCTAAACCTCTGTCTGAAGCATCACAATATACTGAAAATTCTCCGGTCCCATCTGGAAGCGTAAGAATGGTAGCCGTCATCAAGTCCTACTTCAACTTCTCAAAAGATTCCTGACACTCTGCCGTCCAAACAAACTGTACATCCTTGCGGGCCAACTGGGTCATAGATGCTGAAATCCGAGCAAAATCTAAAACAAATCGCCGGTAATAGCCGATCAAGCCAAGAAAACTGCGAACTTTCGCAACTGTGCTAGGTACTGGCCATGTCTCTGATAGCCATGATCTTCTGGGGATCCACTTCTATCCCCACCTCTGGTGATGATATGACCCAAGTACGAAATGCAATCGAGCCAGAACTTGCATTTACTGAACTTGGCATATAACTGGTGCTCCCTGAGAATCTGGAGGACAACTCTGAGATGCTACTCATGCTCCGCTTCACTCTTGCTGTAGATCAGGATGTCATCTATAAACACAATCACGAACTGATCCAAGTATGGCATGAAAATGCGATTCATGAGGTCCATGAATACAGCTGGCACATTGGTTGCTCCAAATGGCATAACAAGGAACTCCCAATGCCCATATCTAGATCTAAAAGCTGTCTTCGGGATGTCCTGCTCTCTGACTCTGATCTGATGGTATCCTGACCGTAAGTCAATCTTCGAGAATACCGCTGTCCCTTGAGTTGATCAAAAAAATCATCTATCCTCGGAAGAGGGTAGCTGTTCTTGATTGTCACTGAGTTCAAGGTACAATAATCTACACATAATCTGGACGTACTATCCTTCTTTTTTATAAGAAGTATCGGGGCTCCCCAAGGCGATCTACTTGCACGAATGAATCCCTTGGTCCTGAGTTCTTCAATCATCTTGTACAATATCTCTAGCTCTGACGGGCACCATCCTGTAGACTCTCTATGACACTGGGGCTGTCCCTGGGATCAAGTCGATAGCAAACTCGATCTCTCACTCTGGCGGCATTCTTGGAAGCTCTTCTGGAAAAACATCTGGAAACTCCTCGACTATCCGGGGTAACTGTACTACTGCTACTATCATCCGTAATACTGGAGGAGAAGGTTCAACTTTGTCTCGGGAAAAGAAAAACTCTGGCTCGCCTGGAATGCTAAAAACAACCCTGCCAACATGGCAGTCTATCCTAGCATATTGGTTCCGTAACCAATCCATCCCTAAGACCACATCATAATCGACCATCGGGAACTCTATCAATCTAGCGGGGAACTCTCTACCGCTAACTACGATCCGACACGAGAAAAATACTCTATCTACTCCCACTAAGACCGTTACCAGTAAGTATATTGAGCCTTACTGATAATGACTCGGGCTCCAGTCCTATCCGTGTCGTGAATCATACAGACATGAATGAATGTGATGCACCAGAATTAAATAATACTGATGCTAGGAAGGAGTTGACGAGAATAGTACCTGCCACTACCTCACCTGGTGCCAATCCTTCTTCTACGGTCATCGCCATCGCCTGACCATGTCCTCTGGGTGCGGGTCCCCTCTGCTGAAAACCTCTATGTCTGCTCTGAATCAGGGCTTGGGCTTGGGCATACTGCTGGGGATTCTGCTGCTGAAATGCTTGGGACTGAGACGGCAAGGGCCTCGAAAACTGTTGCTGCTGCTGGACTGGTACTGGAGCTGGTCCTCTCACCGAAGGACTAGAAAAGGTCGAAGAAGAGGAACTCCCCCTGTTTGGGCAGTTCCCAACCCTGTGGTCTGGTGCTCCACAAGCCAAGCACAATTCCTGTGCTCTGCGACATTCTGCCACCACATGTCCTGGCTTTCCGCAATGAGTGCAACCCATTACGGAAAACTGCTTCTGCTTCTGCTGCTGGAGAAATACTAGGGTCGAATGATGAATCGACGTCACTGAGGCCGCCCGCCTCGGAGTTCCAATGGTCAAAGCCCTAGCTGCCGGGACTGGTACTGAAGACTGATTCATCTGGCCGTGAGACCGATTCCGACCTCCAGTCCTGTCTATGATCCTCTGGGAGGTATACTCGTGCCTCTTGGCTGCTCTCAATATTGCATCAAAAGTCTGATGCTCAAACTGCTCCACTGCCAATAAAATCTCTAGATGGAGCCCCTGCTGGAACCGCTGGGCTCTGTCGAACTCGGTTGCTACCAAGGTGGGAGCAAACCGAGTAAGTCTCGAAAACTCGGCCGTATATCCGTCGACCGTCCTGTCCATCTGCTTTAGATTGGTGAACCTCATCTGTAGATCGTACCGAGCTACAGCATCGAAGTACTTGGTCTGGAATCTCTCACGAAATACTGTCCATGCAACAAGTGCCACTAATCCAACGGCCTGCACCGCCCACCAGCTACGGGCAAGATCCAATAACTGCAGGCGTACTACCGCCACCTTCTCATTCTCGGGCATCTTAGTCGCTTCTAGAATCACTTCTGTATCCTGCAACCAAGCATCTGCGACAATAGCATCTTCACTGTCGTCGAAGAAGGGAGGGTTCAAACGCTTGAAGCTGTTGGCTGCCTAATTTCCTTGATGATCGCCTCTGTTCAGAGCATCTTGTACTGCCTGGTGCAGGGCATCGCTCCGACGATCTTGAGATGTTAATAATGTCCTAATGAGACCCACCAAGGTGCCATTATCGGGCTCTGTAGGCTGGACTGGCTGAACTGGTGGCTCTTGACCCCCAGTAGGTATGACTCTAGAGGCTACTCCTGAATGCTGGGCCTGATCTCCAGGTTGCTGCTGGCCCACGGGAGGTGCTCCGCCTTGTCGATCGGTAGGACCAGGAACAATGCCACTGAAGAAGACGACACAGGGAACAATAAGGAAGGACCAAAACAGATCAAAGATACAAGCATGTGATCAGGTCAAGAATGCAGGGATTCAGAGGATTCGAGCAGAGATCAAGGGCGAGTGCTGATTGAGACATCTATTCGGTAAACCCCCACATATCTTGATTCACAAGACTTGCATGGGCCACCACTTAAACCATGTAACACCCCAGAACCAGAATACTGGAGTGCGGGGGCATACATAGCCAGCTACGTATATTAAAATGGAATCCACCTCGCTATACCGTCACGGCTGTCTAGATACATGAGGGTTTAACTACAAGCCATCAGTCTCTTATGGTCATGAACAAGCCTATTATCTCAATCTCAAGCAAGTAAAAGCAATTACAAGATGTTAGAGCATCAAATATACAATAGTAAGGCGTCCCATACATTACATATTTAGATGATCATGAAGCTAGTCGTACAAAATGTAAAGATTAGCAAGAGTCTTAGTCATACATGATCAACCCTAGGATTCGTCAATCATGTTACAGCCCGTAGGCAGACAGTAAGTAAAGTACAATACAAGCTAACACATGCTCGTCGGCTAAACGCCTCAAAAGAATATTTTTACAATAAAGTGGAAGAACAAAAGGGAAACCCACTCGTTGACATGGTTACGCCTGGTGGTCACCATCTGGCTGGAAGGTAGGGAGATCCTCTGGAGCTACTCCGGTATCTGGCCACGCAAAACCAGCTGGGTCAGATCCCAGAAAGAGCAAGTGCCACAAAGGAGGCTTCACTTAATAACTAAAACCAGCAATTAACATAAAACATAATAACATATAATAAAGACTGGAGATATGGAAAATTATGATGATATACGATAAGATAACCATAGAACTATTCAGATAACCAAGTTACAACCCTTAAACCAAACAAGGACCGGGGTTGTAACCCTTCGTCTGAACGGAACTTGGTTTTTCACCATTTATCGATAAGTAAAGCACAAGCAGTTAGGTCATGTTACAATCTTGTACATGATCAGGACAAGACTAAGCTGGGTTAGACTCCATCCAATCAATCACGGCCAAGCAATGAGTACGGCTTAATACTTTAGCTATCTAGGGTATCACAGGCCGAATTACTAGCAAGATGCAATAAGATTGTTACAATAGCCACAAGTCCTGCAGACCATCCAGGTTATCTAGGTCGAATATCCCTTCATGAAGGGTGCAACACATGACAGTGTGCTAGAAATTTACCTTACTCGTCAGCAGGCTACAAGTCCTTTTACGTACCCAGATAACGGGATTGCCTGTAGCTGAAAAATCTTTTCATGACTACTGGGTTATTCTAGTTATTAGCCTTAGTCAATTTCAGTAGGTACCCCTGACCGTGGTACTCAGGGGTCTCCGTCCTAGGCATGATGCAAGATATTACTGGTTCATTTGTACAAACATAATCGTCCACGGTGTCCAGGCCATTCATTCTTGTTATGTCATACTAGCTGTCATAACAGCATATCGAGGTATGTCATGTCAGGTTTACTTATCAAGAGTGTGCCACGACGAGCCACTATCATGTCATGTTACTTGTCAATCATCATTGTCATGAGTGCGCCACAACGGGCCACTGTCATGTCATGATACATAATCAGAATTAACAATGGTATAAGCATAATGTAACAACTAAATAGAAAAAGGGGTGCAAGGGCTGTGGGAGGAGTGATGCGACTCAGGGGACAGGTGCATGCGGCTCAGGAGGGGGAGCAGGCTCATGCGGCCGAGGGAAAGAGCGCATGAAGGGGGCCAGGGTCAGAGGCTTATGCGGCTAAGGGTGACGGGCTCATGCGGCAGGGGCTTATGCGGCAGTAGTTAGAGATAGTCATTGTCACGACCCGCACCCGCTTTTTCAGATACGAGACGTATCCAAGCCAGCTACGTATCGAGCAGACTCCAGTCCGACTTGAGTACGTATAAGCTGTCACAGCTATGGCAATGGGTCTAATCAAGGCAAGGAAAAACTATATCTCAATCCACAATAAGAATAATAAACAAGAATGAACAAGTATGGGTCGTGGTCTGCAGCCCACTAGCATATATGTCCAATAAGACTCTAAGAAAGTAACAAGAGTCTAAAACTGAATCAGGAAATAGGATATCTCACGATAAGGTATGAAAGCACGAGCTGATAATAAATGAAATACGATACCTGAATCCCGCAAGCGTATCATCCCATCCGCCATCCAGAACTAATTGCTAACTCCATGCACTCACTAAACCTGAAGAGATCATCAGGTCCTCAGAGGACTAGCAAGATACATAAAAACAAGCCTTTCTAACAGTTTATTATGCATGAAGGAAAATACAGAATAACAATTTAAACTGAGCAATGAATAAAGCACGAAACTATACACTGTCTACAAATAGATGAACTGCTGAACAAGGACTAGAGAACTCATGTCAAGATGTCAACGGATAACCGAAACGAATACTCAAACCCTCGTCCCTAGTGTGGACTCGCAGGTTTGAACTACTAACACTCACCCCTAGTGTGGACTCGCAGGTTAGCATCACCCTCGTTCCTAGTGTGGACTCGCAGGCGTAAACCCTATACCACTAACCCTCGTCCCTAGTGTGGACTCGCAGGCTAGCATCTACTACTAACCCTCATCCCTAGTGTGGACTCGCAGGCTAGCATCACCCTCGTCCCTAGTGTGGACTCGCAGGTGTAAACCCTATACTACTAACCCTCGTCCCTAATGTGGACTCGCAGGCTAGCATTTACTACTAACCCTCGTCCCTAGTGTGGACTCGCAGGCTAGCATCACCCTCGTCCCTAGTGTGGACTCGCAGGTGTGGACCAATAACTACTAACCCTCGTCCCTATTGTGGACTCGCAGGTTAGCTTCAAGGTTCAAGACACGAAGGCACGACTCAATCAAGGCACGACCAATAAGACACAAGGCGAACTGTGAACACGGTCTACAAATCAATGGTACCAATATATGAACAGGATATGAAAGATATATATCAATAATATGAGAAAACTGGATAATAAATAAAGACAGTGCATGTAAATAAAGCTGTGTAGAAAGGCAAGGTATACTTGTCTGTGGTCCTAAGCTGCTGTCACGGATTACAACCCGTATGGAGATCCAGATAACCTGTTATAAATTTATAATAAAAGTAAGGCGATTGTAATCCATGATAAATTACCTATTAGTCTCTAGGTCTATTTCTAGGCCAGGTTGGGTTTTATAGCCTGTTAGTATTCTAGGGTACTCCTAATCTTGTTTGGTTTTAACCTCTAACTGTGCTAGGCATTGGCCACATATCTTTCTATCTGTAAGTCACAATAATCCTGTTACTGCTTGCCCCTAGGATACCCCTCGTTTAGTCTAGATCATCATTACTCTTGGATACCTTGCTTCTTAACTGTTATTGCTGTATTACCAAGCTGATATATATGGACCCCTTGTATTATCAAGCTGATACATGGTATGCAGTTAACATTGAATGTTGTTGAAGAACCTTGCTACTAAGTTGCTATGTTCATTGCAAGATTACTCCAGAAATAACAAGCTTACATGATCTAAGAGTTACATAGGCATTATTGAACTTATTACTAGATTTTCTAGGAAGGGCCACTTGTGTTTTCTTTGAATGATAATAATATTTATATGATGAAGAGCATCGTACCACCATTTAGCAAATACAATAAAATCACACTATACTTTCCCACAAGATTACTCATCTCTTATTTGCTGATGATAGTCCCATCTTCATGAATGCTCATAGAAACATCAGAGCTTTGAAGAATAACTTGGACACCTTCAGCACAACTTTAGGTCAGCAAATTAATACCTCCAAAAGTACTTTTACACTTCAAAAAGTGTCAAGTTTCTACTATCAACCATACTACAGATAGGACAGGCATCAATCTCTTCCTACTAGATATTTGGGGGTGCCTCTGTATAAGGGGAAAGCAAACGTCTCTTATTTTCAGCTATTAATAAGAAATCGAAGAGTGGCAAACCAAGTTTATTTCCTTTGCAGGAAGAGTGACTCTTTATCACTTCAGTCTTAAGCTCCATATCTATCATAATATATTTGTTTTATCAGTTCCATTCACTATCATTTGTGACATTGATATAATTTTTGCTAATTTTCTTTGGAAAACTGGCTCTACCACAACCACTAATGGAAGAAATCTTGCAGACCTGTTCTTAAAAGGTGGCCTTGGCAACAAGTTATGGAATCCTTACATGCCAAGTTGAGTTGGAACTTTATGCAAAAAAAATCCCTATGGGCTAGATACATGCACTCTGCCTATGGAAATTCTGTATATCAGCCTTATAAGTGCTCTTGTGAGAAGTCTCACTGTTGGATCAGCATGATGAAGCAATTTCCCATTGTAACTCAGCATGCTAGATGGATCATATGGATTGGTGCGTCAACTTTTCCAGACTCTTGGTGTCAGGATATTCTACAGCCTTCTGAGGATGATGATCCTATGCTTTCAGTAAAAGAAGTTCTTCTTAACTCATATTTGTATCAGTCTTATGATTCGAAATATTCCTCAAGCTGCAGCTGTAACTATAGCATCAGTCAGGCTCTCTTCTACTACTGATAAACTGGTAAGGGTTCTTACTAATGATAGAGAATTCTCTTCCTCCTTTTTCTTCTCTTTTTATTCAATATAAAAATATGAATCCAGCTGGTTGCTGGTGGTGTTCTGCACCACAAAACAAACCAGCTATCCATCAAAATCAGGATCAGTATCAATTTAGTATGAGGGGAAATCCTATGTGTCAGTATCCAATGGATACAAGGAAAATCTACATGTCAGAGTCGATCTGATGGGTCACATGCCAGTACTAATTATCTGATACCCAGGGCTTTTGGTACAAAAAGATTTTGATATCCAGCCACCTACTCTATAGTTTAGGCATGCTATTGGAGTGATACTTACTTGGTGTCATTTAATGTGTCAGTATACAATGCTGGTATCTGAGTACATTTGGTACACTTACCAAACAACATACACGTGTAACCGTGCCCAAATTTGTTACGTTTAGCAAATGTAAGTTAGCATACCACATCTCTCTGTGCTTACCTACAACCCTTAGGTAAGGCTTTTATGTGAAATAGGTACCCTGGTCTATGAGTTACACTCTTACACTCATCTGCCTCTGTATGGCTGTGTACCATCTCTCCCATAATCTGACAACTCGCAAAACCAACTTCCTAGCATTTACATATATATGATTTCCATTGGTTTCCTGAGCCTAAAATTCACATCGATACACAAGCCACCTGTTACGACCTCTACCTATTGATTCCTCCCAAGCATTAAATTGAGCATCTATCAATGACAATAATTTGGAATCTAAAGTAGACTGGTTTACCTTTTCGAGTCGAGAGCACACACTACTCCCTCAACTTCCTCCTTCCTTGGTTCTTCCTGCGGCCAGAGAAGGTTTGAGATACCAGTTATTGCTAGGGTTATAGAGATGGGGGTCGGCTACCATCCCTCATATATATACAACTGTGTATGGATATGATTTTAGATGGTGTACGTTGATTTGGACTGAGATTTGGGTTGAGATTTGGATTGACCTCTTGAAGAAGTCTCCTATCTGAACTCTGAAGTTTGAATATAGGATTCTATCCACATGAGGCCGGCCAAAAGAGCTTTGGAAGCTTAACATTTACACTAAGGCCCCCAAAGAGTTAAATTTTACTAAAGCTCTAATCTATTCATGCTTGCATATGTATAGATTGGATTTTTATATATTAAAAATCAGAATTCACTCCAAAACACTAAAATAAATAAAAAAAATTGGCTCTAAGGGTTTACAAATCTACCCCCCTTACGTCCTCGAAATTCAATAAAGCCATAATCTACTAGGATGAATACTCTAACTATTGTTATTAACATATTGCAAATACATCACAATTCAAATCTAACATAGGGCTATCAATTCTGCTAAAATAATATTTACTAGAATTTACCGCTAGCTGTTCCTTGTGGATTTGTTGCGTCCTCCCAGATCACGGCAAAGCTTGTCCTCCTTGTGCGGTTGGTAGTGGTAGGGCAATCATATTTTTCTTCGAACAATATTGAGACAAGTGTTGGTTTAGACAACATGATCATTCATCACCGTGAATTAGGAAGGGACGAGGATCAATGGTATGGAAAGGCAAGGAAGAATAACCGACAACAATAGAAGTTTCAAGGACGGTAGAAGAATTTCTAAGAAAATTTTCAGGGCAGAGTGGATTGAGATATCTAAGGTTTAGTCAAGGTCGCAGGCTCGTATTAGTACAGTTACGTAACCGATACGATATGCTCTGACCTGCATGGGCCACCACAAAAACTTGTCACGACCCGCACCCGTTTTTTCAGATACGAGACGTGTCCAAGCCAGCTACGTATCGAGCGGACTCCAGCCCTACTCGAGTACGTATAAGCTGTCACAGCTATGGCAATGGGTCTAATCAAGGTAAGGCAAAACTATATCTCAATCCACAATAAGAATAATAAACAAGAATGAACAAGTATAGGTCGTGGTCTGCAGCCCACTAGCATATATGTCCGATAAGACTCTAAGAAAGTAACAAGAGTCTAAAACTGAATCAGGAAACAGGATATCTCACGATAAGGTATGAAAGCACGAGCTGATAATAAATGCAATACGATACCTGAATCCCGCAAGCGTATCATCCCATCCGCCATCCAGAACTAATAGCTAACTCCATGCACTCACTAAACCTGAAGAGATCATCACGTCCTCAGAGGACTAGCAAGATAGATAAAAACAAGCCTTTCTAACAGTTTATTATGCATGAGGAAAATACAGAATAACAATTTAAACTGAGCAATAAATAAAGCACAAAACTATACACTGTCTACAAATAGATGAACTGCTGAACAAGGACTAGAGAACTCATGTCAAGATGTCAACGGATAACCGAAACGAATACTCAAACCCTCGTCCCTAGTGTGGACTCGCAGGTTTGAACTACTAACCCTCGCCCCTAGTGTGGACTCGCAGGTTAGCATCACCCTCGTCCCTAGTGTGGACTCGCAGGCGTAAACCCTATACCACTAACCCTCGTCCCTAGTGTGGACTCACAGGCTAGCATCTACTACTAACCCTCGTCCCTAGTATGGACTCGCAGGCTAGCATCACCCTCGTCCCTAGTGAGCACTCGCAGGTGTAAACCCTATACTACTAACCCTCGTCCCTAATGTGGACTCGCAGGCTAGCATCACCCTCGTCCCTAGTGTGGACTCGCAGGTGTGGACCAATAACTACTAACCATCGTCCCTATTGTGGACTCGCAGGTTAGCTTCAAGGTTCAAGACACGAAGGCACGACTCAATCAAGGCACGACCAATAAGACACAAGGCGAACTGTGAACACGGTCTACAAATCAATGGTACCAATATATGAACAGGATATGAAAGATACATATCAATAATATTAGAAAACTGGATAATAAATAAAGACAGTGCATGTAAATAAAGCTGTGTAGAAAGGCAAGGTATACTTGCCTGTGGTCCTAAGCTGCTGTCACGGATTACAACCCGTATAGAGATCCAGATAACCTGTTATGAATTTATAATAAAAGTAAGGCGATTGTAATTCATGATAAATTACCTATTAGTCTCTAGGTCTATTTCTAGGCCAGGTTGGGTTTTATAGCATGTTAGTATTCTAGGGTACTCCTAATCTTGTTTGGTTTTAACCTCTAACTGTGCTAGGCATTGGCCACATATCTTTCTATCTGTAAGTCACAATAATCCTGTTACTGCTTGCCCCTAGGATACCCCTCGTTTAGTCTAGATCATCATTACTCTTGGATACCTTGCTTCTTAACTGTTATTGCTGTATTACCAAGCTGATTTATATGGACCCCTTGTATTATCAAGCTGATACATGGTATGCAGTTAACATTGAATGTTGTTGAAGAACCTTGCTACTAAGTTGCTATGTTCATTGCAAGATTACTCCAGAAATAACAAGCTTACATGATCTAAGAGTTACATAGGCATTATTGAACTTATTACTAGATTTTCTAGGAAGGGCCACTTGTGTTTTCTTTGAATGATAACAATATTCATATGATGAAGAGCATCGTACCACCATTTAGCAAATACAATAAAATCACACTATACTTTCCCACAAGATTACTCATCTCCTATTTGCTGATGATAGTCCCATCTTCATGAATGCTCATAGAAACATCAGAGCTTTGAAGAATAACTTGGACACCTTCAGCACAACTTTAGGTCAGCAAATTAATACCTCCAAAAGTACTTTTACTCTATTCAAAAAGTGTCAAGTTTCTACTATCAACCATACTGCAGATAGGACATGCATCAATCTCTTCCTACTAGATATTTGGGGGTGCCTCTGTATAAGGAGAAAGCAAAAGTCTATTATTTTCAGCTATTAATAAGAAATCGAAGAGTGGCAAACCAAGTTTATTTCCTTTGCAGGAAGAGTGACTCTTTATCACTTCAGTCTTAAGCTCCATATCTATCATAATATATTTGTTTTATCAGTTCCATTCACTATCATTCGTGACACTGATATAATTTTTGTTAATTTTCTTTAGAAAACTGGCTCTACCACAACCACTACTGGAAGAAATCTTGCAGACCTGTTCTTAAAAGATGGCCTTGGCAACAAGTTATGAAATCCTTACATGCCAAGTTGAGTTGGAACTTTATGCAAAGAAAATCCCTATGGGCTAGATACATGCACCCTGCCTATGGAAATTCTGTATATCAGCCTTATAAGTGCTCTTATGAGAAGTCTCACTGTTGGATCAGCATGATGAAGCAATTTCCCATTGTAACTCAGCATGCTAGATGGATCATAGGGATTGGTGCGTCAACTTTTCTAGACTCTTGGTGTCAGGATATTCTACAGCCTTCTGAGGATGATGATCCTATGCTTTCAGTGAAAGAAGTTCTTCTTAACTCATATTTGTATCAGTCTTATGATTCGAAATATTCCTCAAGCTGCAGCTGTAACTATAGCATCAGTCAGGCTCTCTTCTACTACTGATAAACTGGTAAGGGTTCTTACTAATGATAGAGAATTCTCTTCCTTCTTTTTCTTCTCTTTTTATTCAATACAAAAATATGAATCCAGCTGGTTGCTGGTGGTGTTCTGCACCACAAAACAAACCAGCTATCCATCAAAATCAGGATCAGTATCAATTTAGTATGAGGGGAAATCCTATGTGTCAGTATCCAATGGATACAAGGAAAATCTACATGTCAGAGTCGATCTGATGGGTCACATGCCAGTACTAATTATCTGATACCCAGGGCTTTTGGTACAAAAAGATTTTGATATCCAGCCACCTACTCTATAGTTTAGGCATGCTATTGGAGTGATACTTACTTGGTGTCATTTAATGTGTCAGTGTACAATGCTGGTATCTGAGTACATTTGGTACACTTACCAAACAACATACACGTGTAACCGTGCCCAAATTTGTTACGTTTAGCAAATGTAAGTTAGCATACCACATCTCTCTGTGCTTACCTACAACCCTTAGGTAAGGCTTTTATGTGAAATAGGTACCCTGGTCTATGAGTTACACTCTTACACTCATCTGCCTCTGTATGGCTGTGTACCATCTCTCCCATAATCTGACAACTCGCAAAACCAACTTCCTAGCATTTACATATATATGAGTTCCATTGGTTTCCTGAGCCTAAAATTCACATCGATACACAAGCCACCTGTTACGACCTCTACCTATTGATTCCTCCCAAGCATTAAATTGAGCATCTATCAATGACAATAATTTGGAATCTAAAGTAGACTGGTTTACCTTTTCGAGTCGAGAGCACACACTACTCCCTCAACTTCCTCCTTCCTTGGTTCTTCCTACGGCCAGAGAAGGTTTGAGATACCAGTTATTGCTAGGGTTATAGAGATGGGGGTCGGCTACCATCCCTCATATATATATACAACTGTGTATGGATATGATTTTAGATGGTGTACATTGATTTGGACTGAGATTTGGGTTGAGATTTGGATTGACCTCTTGAAGAAGTCTCCTATCTGAACTCTGAAGTTTGAATATAGGATTCTATCCACATGAGGCCGGCCAAAAGAGCTTTGGAAGCTTGACATTGACACTAAGGCCCCCAAAGAGTTAAATTTTGCTAAAGCTCTAATCTATTCATGCTAGCATATGTATAGATTGGATTTTTATATATTAAAAATCAGAATTCACTCCAAAACACTAAAATAAAAAAAAAATTGGCTCTAAGGGTTTACAAATCTACCCCCCTTACGTCCTCGAAATTCAATAAAGCCATAATCTACTAGGATGAATACTCAAACTATTGTTATTAACATATTGCAAATACATCACAATTCAAATCTAACATAGGGCTATCAATTCTGCTAAAATAATATTTACTAGAATTTACCGCTAGTTGTTCCTTGTGGATTTGTTGCGTCCTCCCAGATCAAGGCAAAGCTTGTCCTCCTTGTGAGGTTGGTAGTGGTGGGGCAATCGTGTTTTTCTTCGAACAATATTAAGACAAGTGTTGGTTTAGACAACATGATCATTCGTCACCGTGAATTAGGAAGGGACGAGGATCAATGGTATGGAAAGGCAAGGAAGAATAACCGACAACAATAGAAGTTTCAAGGACGGTAGAAGAATTTCTAAGAAAATTTTCAGGGCAGAGTGGATTGAGATATCTAAGGTTTAGTCAAGGTCGCAGGCTCGTATCAGTACAGTTACGTAACCGATACGATATGCTCTGACCTGCATGGGCCACCACAAAAACTTGTCACGACCCGTACTCGCTTTTTCGGATACGAGACGTGTCCAAGCCAGCTACGTATCGAGCGGACTCCAGCCCGACTCGAGTACGTATAAGCTGTCACAGCTATGGCAATGGGTCTAATCAAGGCAAGGCAAAACTATATCTCAATCCACAATAAGAATAATAAATAAGAATGAACAAGTATGGGTCGTGGTCTGCAGCCCACTAGCATATATGTCCGATAAGACTCTAAGAAAGTAACAAGAGTCTAAAACTGAATCAGGAAACAGGATATCTCACGATAAGGTATGAAAGCACGAGCTGATAATAAATGCAATATGATACCTGAATCCCGCAAGCGTATCATCCCATCCGCCATCCAGAACTAATAGCTAACTCCATGCACTCACTAAACCTGAAGAGATCACCAGGTCCTCAGAGGACTAGCAAGATACATAAAAACAAGCCTTTCTAACAGTTTATTATGCATAGAGGAAAATACAGAATAACAATTTAAACTGAGCAATGAATAAAGTACGAAACTATACACTGTCTACAAATAGATGAACTGCTGAACAAGGACTAGAGAACTCATGTCAAGATGTCAACGGATAACCGAAACGAATACTCAAACCCTCGTCCCTAGTGTGGACTCGCAGGTTTGAACTACTAACCCTCGCCCCTAGTGTGGACTCACAGGTTAGCATCACCCTCATTCCTAGTGTGGACTCGCAGGCGTAAACCCTATACCACTAACCCTCGTCCCTAGTGTGGACTCGCAGGCTAGCATCTACTACTAACCCTCGTCCCTAGTGTGGACTCGCAGGCTAGCATCACCCTCGTCCCTAGTGTGGACTCGCAGGTGTAAACCCTATACTACTAACCCTCGTACCTAATGTGGACTCGCAGGCTAGCATCTACTACTAACCCTCGTCCCTAGTGTGGACTCGCAGGCTAGCATCACCCTCGTCCCTAGTGTGGACTCGCAGGTGTGGACCAATAACTACTAACCCTCGTCCCTATTGTGGACTCGCAGGTTAGCTTCAAGGTTCAAGACACGAAGGCACGACTCAATCAAGGCACGACCAATAAGACACAAGGCGAACTGTGAACACGGTCTACAAATCAATGGTACCAATATATGAACAGGATATGAAAGATACATATCAATAATATGAGAAAACTGGATAATAAATAAAGACAGTGCATGTAAATAAAACTGTGTAGAAAGGCAAGGTATACTTGCCTGTGGTCCTAAGCTGCTGTCACGGATTACAACCCGTATGGAGATCCAGATAACCTGTTATGAATTTATAATAAAAGTAAGGCGATTGTAATCCATGATAAATTACCTATTAGTCTCTAGGTCTATTTCTAGGCCAGGTTGGGTTTTATAGCATGTTAGTATTCTAGGGTACTCCTAATCTTGTTTGGTTTTAACCTCTAACTGTGCTAGGCATTGGCCACATATCTTTCTATCTGTAAGTCACAATAATCCTGTTACTGCTTGCCCCTAGGATACCCCTCGTTTAGTCTAGATCATCATTACTCTTGGATACCTTGCTTCTTAACTGTTATTGCTGTATTACCAAGCTGATATATATGGACCCCTTGTATTATCAAGCTGATACATGGTATGCAGTTAACATTGAATGTTGTTGAAGAACCTTGCTACTAAGTTGCTATGTTCATTGCAAGATTACTCCAGAAATAACAAGCTTACATGATCTAAGAGTTACATAGGCATTATTGAACTTATTACTAGATTTTCTAGGAAGGGCCACTTGTGTTTTCTTTGAATGATAATAATATTCATATGATGAAGAGCATCGTACCACCATTTAGCAAATACAATAAAATCACACTATACTTTCCTACAAGATTACTCATCTCCTACTTGCTGATGATAGTCCCATCTTCATGAATGCTCATAGAAACATCAGAGCTTTGAAGAATAACTTGGACACCTTCAGCACAACTTTAGGTCAGCAAATTAATACCTCCAAAAGTACTTTTATACTAATCAAAAAGTGTCAAGTTTCTACTATCAACCATACTGCAGATAGGACAGGCATCAATCTCTTCCTACTAGATATTTGGGGGTGCCTCTGTATAAGGGGAAAGCAAAAGTCTCTTATTTTCAGCTATTAATAAGAAATCGAAGAGTGGCAAACCAAGTTTATTTCCTTTACAGGAAGAGTGACTCTTTATCACTTCAGTCTTAAGCTCCATATCTATCATAATATATTTGTTTTATCAGTTCCATTCACTATCATTCGTGACACTGATATAATTTTTGCTAATTTTCTTTGGAAAACTGGCTCTACCACAACCACTAATGGAAGAAATCTTGCAGACCTGTTCTTAAAAGGTGGCCTTGGCAACAAGTTATAGAATCCTTACATGCCAAGTTGAGTTGGAACTTTATGCAAAGAAAATCCCTATGGGCTAGATACATGCACTCTGCCTATGGAAATTCTGTATATCAGCCTTATAAGTGCTCTTGTGAGAAGTCTCACTGTTGGATCAGCATGATGAAGCAATTTCCCATTGTAACTCAGCATGCTAGATGGATCATAGGGATTGGTGCGTCAACTTTTCTAGACTCTTGGTGTCAGGATATTCTACAGCCTTCTGAGGATGATGATCCTATGCTTTCAGTGAAAGAAGTTCTTCTTAACTCATATTTGTATCAGTCTTATGATTCGAAATATTCCTCAAGCTGCAGCTGTAACTATAGCATCAGTCAGGCTCTCTTCTACTACTGATAAACTGGTAAGGGTTCTTACTAATGATAGAGAATTCTCTTCCTCCTTTTTCTTCTCTTTTTATTCAATACAAAAATATGAATCCAGCTGGTTGCTGGTGGTGTTCTGCACCACAAAATAAACCAGCTATCTATCAAAATCAGGATCAGTATCAATTTAGTATGAGGGGAAATCCTATGTGTCAGTATCCAATGGATATAAGGAAAATCTACATGTCAGAGTCGATCTGATGGGTCACATGCCAGTACTAATTATCTGATACCCAGGGCTTTTGGTACAAAAAGATTTTGATATCCAGCCACCTACTCTATAGTTTAGGCATGCTATTGGAGTGATACTTACTTGGTGTCATTTAATGTGCAGTGTACAATGCTGGTATCTGAGTACATTTGCTACACTTACCAAACAACATACACGTGTAACCGTGCCCAAATTTGTTACGTTTAGCAAATGTAAGTTAGCATACCACATCTCTCTGTGCTTACCTACAACCCTTAGGTAAGGCTTTTATGTGAAATAGGTACCCTGGTCTATGAGTTACACTCTTACACTCATCTGCCTCTGTATGGCTGTGTACCATCTCTCCCATAATCTGACAACTCGCAAAACCAACTTCCTAGCATTTACATATATATGAGTTCCATTGGTTTCCTGAGCCTAAAATTCACATCGATACACAAGCCACCTGTTACGACCTCTACCTATTGATTCCTCCCAAGCATTAAATTGAGCATCTATCAATGACAATAATTTGGAATCTAAAGTAGACTGGTTTACCTTTTCGAGTCGAGAGCACACACTACTCCCTCAACTTCCTCCTTCCTTGGTTCTTCCTACGGCTAGAGAAGGTTTGAGATACCAGTTATTGCTAGGGTTATAGAGATGGGGGTCGGCTACCATCCCTCATATATATATACAACTGTGTATGGATATGATTTTAGATGGTGTACGTTGATTTGGACTGAGATTTGGGTTGAGATTTAGATTGACCTCTTGAAGAAGTCTCCTATCTGAACTCTGAAGTTTGAATATAGGATTCTATCCACATGAGGCCGGCCAAAAGAGCTTTGGAAGCTTGACATTTACACTAAGGCCCCCAAAGAGTTAAATTTTGCTAAAGCTCTAATCTATTCATGCTAGCATATGTATAGATTGGATTTTTATATATTAAAAATCAGAATTCACTCCAAAACACTAAAAAAAAATTGGCTCTAAGGGTTTACAAATCTACCCCCCTTACGTCCTCGAAATTCAATAAAGCCATAATCTACTAGGATGAATACTCAAACTATTGTTATTAACATATTGCAAATACATCATAATTCAAATCTAACATAGGGCTATCAATTCTGCTAAAATAATATTTACTAGAATTTACCGCTAGCTGTTCCTTGTGGATTTGTTGCGTCCTCCCAGATCAAGGCAAAGCTTGTCCTCCTTGTGCGGTTGGTAGTGGTGGGGCAATCGTGTTTTTCTTCGAACAATATTAAGACAAGTGTTGGTTTAGACAACATGATCATTCGTCACCGTGAATTAGGAAGGGACGAGGATCAATGGTATGGAAAGGCAAGGAAGAATAACCGACAACAATAGAAGTTTCAAGGACGGTAGAAGAATTTCTAAGAAAATTTTCAGGGCAGAGTGGATTGAGATATCTAAGGTTTAGTCAAGGTCGCAGGCTCATATCAGTACAGTTACGTAACCGATACGATATGCTCTGACCTGCATGGGCCACCACAAAAACTTGTTACGACCCGCACCCGCTTTTTTGGATACGAGACGTGTCCAAGCCAGCTACGTATCGAGCGGACTCCAGCCCGACTCGAGTACATATAAGCTGTCACAGCTATGGCAATGGGTCTAATCAAGGCAAGGCAAAACTATATCTCAATCCACAATAAGAATAATAAACAAGAATGAACAAGTATGGGTCGTGGTCTGCAGCCCACTAGCATATATGTCCGATAAGACTCTAAGAAAGTAACAAGAGTCTAAAACTGAATCAGGAAACAGGATATCTCACGATAAGGTATGAAAGCACGAGCTGATAATAAATGCAATATGATACCTGAATCCCGCAAGCGTATCATCCCATCCGCCATCCAGAACTAATAGCTAACTCCATGCACTCACTAAACCTGAAGAGATCATCAGGTCCTCAGAGGACTAGCAAGATACATAAAAACAAGCCTTTCTAACAGTTTATTATGCATGGAGGAAAATACAGAATAACAATTTAAACTGAGCAATGAATAAAGCACGAAACTATACACTGTCTACAAATAGATGAACTGCTGAACAAGGACTAGAGAACTCATGTCAAGATGTCAACGGATAACCGAAACGAATACTCAAACCCTCGTCCCTAGTGTGGACTCGCAGGTTTGAACTACTAACCCTCGCCCCTAGTGTGGACTCGCAGGTTAGCATCACCCTTGTCCCTAGTGTGGACTCGCAGGCGTAAACCCTATACCACTAACCCTCGTCCCTAGTGTGGACTCGCAGGCTAGCATCTACTACTAACCCTCGTCCCTAGTATGGACTCGCAGGCTAGCATCACCCTCGTCCCTAGTGTGGACTCGCAGGTGTAAACCCTATACTACTAATCTTCGTACCTAATGTGGACTCGCAGGCTAGCATCTACTACTAACCCTCGTCCCTAGTGTGGACTCGCAGGCTAGCATCACCCTCGTCCCTAGTGTGGACTCACAGGTGTGGACCAATAACTACAAACCCTCGTCCCTATTATGGACTCGCAGGTTAGCTTCAAGGTTCAAGACACGAAGGCACGACTCAATCAAGGCACGACCAATAAGACACAAGGCGAACTGTGAACATGGTCTATAAATCAATGGTACCAATATATGAACAGGATATGAAAGATACATATCAATAATATGAGAAAACTGGATAATAAATAAAGACAGTGCATGTAAATAAAACTGTGTAGAAAGGCAAGGTATACTTGCCTGTGGTCCTAAGCTGCTGTCACGGATTACAACCCGTATGGAGATCCAGATAACCTGTTATGAATTTATAATAAAAGTAAGGCGATTGTAATCCATGATAAATTACCTATTAGTCTCTAGGTCTATTTCTAGGCCAGGTTGGGTTTTATAGCCTGTTAGTATTCTAGGGTACTCCTAATCTTGTTTGGTTTTAACCTCTAACTGTGCTAGGCATTGGCCACATATCTTTCTATCTGTAAGTCACAATAATCCTGTTACTGCTTGCCCCTAGGATACCCCTCATTTAGTCTAGATCATCATTACTCTTGGATACCTTGCTTCTTAACTGTTATTGCTGTATTACCAAGCTGATATATATGGACCCCTTGTATTATCAAGCCGATACATGGTATGCAGTTAACATTGAATGTTGTTAAAGAACCTTGCTACTAAGTTGCTATGTTCATTGCAAGATTACTCCAGAAATAACAAGCTTACATGATCTAAGAGTTACATAGGCATTATTGAACTTATTACTAGATTTTCTAGGAAGGGCCACTTGTGTTTTCTTTGAATGATAATAATATTCATATGATGAAGAGCATCGTACCACCATTTAGCAAATACAATAAAGTCACACTATACTTTCCCACAAGATTACTCATCTCCTATTTGCTGATGATAGTCCCATATTTATGAATGCTCATAGAAACATCAGAGCTTTGAAGAATAACTTGGACACCTTCAGCACAACTTTAGGTAAGCAAATTAATACCTCCAAAAGTACTTTTACACTATTCAAAAAGTGCCAAGTTTCTACTATCAACCATACTGCAGATAGGACAGGCATCAATCTCTTCCTACTAGATATTTGGGGGTGCCTCTGTATAAGGGAAAAGCAAAAGTCTCTTATTTTCAGCTATTAATAAGAAATCGAAGAGTGGCAAACCAAGTTTATTTCCTTTGCAGGAAGAGTGACTCTTTATCACTTCAGTCTTAAGCTCCATATCTATCATAATATATTTGTTTTATCAGTTCCATTCACTATCATTCGTGACACTGATATAATTTTTGCTAATTTTTTTTGGAAAACTGGCTCTACCACAACCACTAATGGAAGAAATCTTGCAGACCTGTTCTTAAAAGGTGGCCTTGGCAACAAGTTATGGAATCCTTACATGCCAAGTTGAGTTGGAACTTTATGCAAAGAAAATCCCTATGGGCTAGATACATGCACTCTGCCTATGGAAATTCTGTATATCAGCCTTATAAGTGCTCTTGTGAGAAGTCTCACTGTTGGATCAGCATGATGAAGCAATTTCCCATTGTAACTCAGCATGCTAGATGGATCATAGGGATTGGTGCGTCAACTTTTCCAGACTCTTGGTGTCAGGATATTCTACAGCCTTCTGAGGATGATGATCCTATGCTTTCAGTGAAAGAAGTTCCTCTTAACTCATATTTGTATCAGTCTTATGATTCGAAATATTCCTCAAGCTGCAGTTGTAACTATAGCATCAGTCAGGCTCTCTTCTACTACTGATAAACTGGTAAGGGTTCTTACTAATGATAGAGAATTCTCTTCCTCCTTTTTCTTCTCTTTTTATTCAATACAAAAATATGAATCCAGCTGGTTGCTGGTGGTGTTCTGCACCACAAAACAAACCAGCTATCCATCAAAATCAGGATCAGTATCAATTTAGTATGAGGGGAAATCCTATGTGTCAGTATCCAATGGATACAAGGAAAATCTACATGTCAGATTCGATCTGATGGGTCACATGCCAGTACTAATTATCTGATACCCAGGGCTTTTGGTACAAAAAGATTTTGATATCCAGCCACCTACTCTATAGTTTAGGCATGCTATTGGAGTGATACTTACTTGGTGTCATTTAATGTGTCAGTGTACAATGCTGGTATCTGAGTACATTTGCTACACTTACCAAACAACATACACGTGTAACCGTGCCCAAATTTGTTACGTTTAGCAAATGTAAGTTAGGATACCACATCTCTCTGTGCTTACCTACAACCCTTAGGTAAGGCTTTTATGTGAAATAGGTACCCTGGTCTATGAGTTACACTCTTACACTCATCTGCCTCTGTATGGCTGTGTACCATCTCTCCCATACTCTGACAACTCGCAAAACCAACTTCCTAGCATTTACATATATATGAGTTCCATTGGTTTCCTGAGCCTAAAATTCATATCGATACACAAGCCACCTGTTACGACCTCTACCTATTGATTCCTCCCAAGCATTAAATTGAGTATCTATCAATGACAATAATTTGGAATCTAAAGTAGACTGGTTTACCTTTTTGAGTCGAGAGCACACACTACTCCCTCAACTTCCTCCTTCCTTGGTTCTTCCTACGGCCAGAGAAGGTTTGAGATACCAGTTATTGTTAGGGTTATAGAGATGGGGGTCGGCTACCATCCCTCATATATATATACAACTGTGTATGGATATGATTTTAGATGGTGTACGTTGATTTGGACTGAGATTTGGGTTGAGATTTGGATTGACCTCTTGAAGAAGTCTCCTATCTAAACTCTGAAGTTTGAATATAGGATTCTATCCACATGAGGCCGGCCAAAAGAGCTTTGGAAGCTTGACATTTATACTAAGGCCCCCAAAGAGTTAAATTTTGCTAAAGCTCTAATCTATTCATGCTAGCATATGTATAGATTAGATTTTTATATATTAAAAATCAGAATTCACTCCAAAACACTAAAATAAATAAAAAAATTGGCTCTAAGGGTTTACAGTCATGCGGCTCGGCTAGAAGAAGCCATGCGGCAAGAAGGGGACAGGCATATGCGACAGTGGGGAAAAATAAGCTCATGCGGCTCGGGGGACCAAAGCCATGCGGTTAAAGAGAAAGGGCACATGCGGCCAGGGAACTGGGTTAATACGGCAAGGGGTTTCATGCGGCCCGGGAAACATGGGCTCATGCGGCCAGGGGGTTAAGGGCTCATATGGCCAGAGGAAACATGGGCTCATGCGGCCAGGGGTTAAAGGCTCATGCAGCCAGGGGAATCACGCATATGCGGCAAGGGCCATGCAGCTAAAGGAAAACATGTTCATGCGACTGCCAACCAAAGCCACGCGGCTAAGGCTGCCAAAACCATGCTGCTAAAGGGAGCCGTAAGGGACTTGCCGCATGAAAAGCCATGCGGCTCGGGCACTGTTCTTCTTCTCCAACTGTTCCGAGAAGAAGAACCATGAAAGCCATTACTTCCAAGCTCCATTAATCCTTCATCTAGGGTCAGAATCCGGACTTCCATAGGTCGAAATGGGGCAGAAGGAAATTCTCTACAACATGGAACCATTAAAACTTGAGAATAACAAGGTTTAATAGATCAAAACCCAAGAAATTCGAAAATACAACAATCTTAGATCTACATGAAATGAGCCATGGAAATTAAAAGTGCTAAGTACTAAAGTGTCTTAGAATCTCATGAGGAAGAAAATGGAACAACAAAAATTGAGTTCCTCCATGAAGCAAGTTGCACTTGCGGGTAGGAGAGGGGGTAGGTGGAGCTCTATGCCAGGGAGGAAGAAGAAAAAGGAGGAGTAAATGCTGAGTTATGAGGAGAGAGAAAAGTAGATAGGATATAAATGGGGTTAGTGGTGGAGGTAGTTAGGGTTGGTTCACATGCAAAATCGAACCAAGCCGAACCAAGCAATGAAATGCTAAAATAAACCATGCAATGAGACAGGCAACATGAGTCAAAATATGTACACGTATACCAAAATACGTAATACGAACCACGGGCGTTACAGAGTCCAAACAGAGCGCGTCTTGCTCTTAACAGCAGCAGCAGTGCGCTTGGCACCCCCAGCATTGATCATGGTCTCGTAGGCTGTCTGGTCGACTTGAACGACCAGGGTCTTCTACGTCTTGCCGATTGATGCGGTATCACATTGAGTTGTCACTTTCTCATCAGAGGGGAAAGTCGTTCCCAGCAGAGTCTCCATTTTGTTTGCAAAGAACAAAAGTTTTATTACAAACTAAGAAAAAAGTACAGGAGTACAACTGGTTTCTGGAGAAGTACAACTATAGGAATCTGATCCGAAGACCGTCACTTTATCCCCTGGATGATGTGATATCGAAGACACGAGCCTCTGGAGGAGACAACAGCACTTTAGCAGGAGATTATGATCACATTTGATGCTTTGAGATTGATTTGAAACTCTAATTATAGTGTTCTTGAAATAACTGTTTAGCAGTTATTCTGGGTTGTGCGCGCTTCAGGTTGCGCGCCTCCTGTTCACTTACGCAAACGGTTGCACTAACTACTATAGATGGGTGGCATCGTTTGATTGAGATGTGTGTGGTCATGAGTCGTATAGTGGGCACGTTCTACGAAGTTAGTAGCTTGTGCGCTACGTCACTCTATCCTGAGCACTGTTTGATCACCCTGCGCGTGCTTCATCAGTTTACGCGTGGGCACAACGTAACAATCTGTAAGAGCAGTTTGCACCAACTGCTATAGACGCGTGGCATCGTTTAATTGAGATACACGTGGTCGTGGACAGTGTAGTGGGTACGCTCTGCAAAGTTGATGGCTTGTGCGCCACGTCATCCTGTTTTAAAATAAGAGTTGATCAAGTGACGCCAATTTGTCATGCTGCACATAGGCATAACTCAACGACTGGCACCTTTGACTAGGTCTTCTGTGCTATACTGATTAATCCTCTTTCCATACAGTGACTTGCACGAACCAGCTGTCAGCATTAATTATATGCTGACAAAATTTTCTCGAGCACCGCATTATTCGGGATTCAAATGGATTTTCCTTAATCTCCGTGCTATCAGTTGTCAGGTAATGATGATGTCGTTACAGCTTCTCGAAGAAGTGCGCCACGTGTCGCTTGCGCAACCTGACTCCAGTGCAACCTGATGTTGGCGCTGCCTGATGCTGCGCAACTTGATTGTTTGGCGCAATATAATGTTTTGGCGCCATCTGTTGATCGAACACTTTAATAGGTGTCACATCTTAATTTTTAGCCTCTACAGGCACAAGTTAGCAACTGGTGCATGTTGCGCTTGATACATCTTATGTTTTCCCGAGGTTGACCCTAATTGACACCTGTTGATATAGGTGCGCAAGTCTGATAGGGGTGCTACTTGTGCATCTATTTGAGATACTAGCAGTTTGCTTCGTCGGGATCTTGAGATACGTAGGGTCGGTAGATCCTGTCCTGACCTCTTTGGAGTAGGTAGAATACCCTTTTGCATGGAAAGTTCATTCTGAATAGAACCCATCTTCCTGACAGAGATTTAGTTGTCTCTGTTAAGGAGAGTAGTATTTCTGTTTGAATTCATTTTTGTGCTAAGAGGCGCAAAGGCGCAACTAGCAGTATTTTCCACCCAGTCAGCGACTCGAGCAGAATAAGAAAAAGCCAAAGAGCATTTTTCTTGATTTAGTGATTTCTCAGTAAGTTTCTGACTTGATTACGAAGAGGGAACCACTAAACAGTGTTTTTCTTTACGTTGTGCCAATGTAGAAATGTGCATAGGCTGTGCCACAGCAGGAACATGCACAAGTTGCGCCACTTGAGAAAAGGCCAAAGGGCATATTTCTTTGTTTTGCGAGACAAAGTCTCCTTTGATTTCAGAATCGGAGAAGTGGAGGGGTTAGCCAAATGGTTGTTTCCCTTAGGTTGTGCCAGGGCAGTGATGAGCGCAAGTTGCGCAGAGGCAGCAGGTTGTTCCGTCGAGGACTTAGAAGTCCAGACAAGGCGCGTCTTGCTCTTAGCAGTGGCAATAGTGCGCTTGGCACCCCCAGCATTGATCATGGCCTCATAAGCCGTCTGGTTGACTTAAATGACCTGCGTCTTGCCGATAGATGCGGTATCATATTGAGTTGTCACTTTCTCGTCGGAGGAGAAAGTCGTCCCCAGCAGAGTCGCCATTTTGTTTGCAAAAAACAAAAGAGGTTTGATTTCTACAAACTGAGAAAGTGTATAAAAAGTACAATTGATTTCTAGGAAAGTACAACTATAGGAATCTGATCAGAAGACGATCACTTTATCCCTTGGACGATGTGATATCAAAGACACGAGCCTTTGGAGGATGCAACTGTACTTTAGCAGGAGGTTATGATCATTCATGATCCTTTAAGACTGATTTGAAACTCCATTTATAGAGTTCTAGAAATAACTGTTTAGCAGTTATTCTGGGTTGTGCGAGCTTTAGGTTATGCGAGCTTTAGGTTATGCGAGCTTTAGGTTGCGCGAGCTTTAAGTTGCGCGCCTGTTCACTTGTGCAAGCGGTTACACCAACTGCTGTGGACGTGTGACATCGTTTGATTGAGATGCACGTGGTCATGGACAGTGTAATGGGTACGTTCTGCGAAGTTAGTGGCTTACGTGCCACGTCACCCTGTTCTGGATACTGTTTGATCACCTTGTGCGAGCTTCATCAGGTTGCACGAAGGCACAATGTAACAACTTGTACGAACGATTACACTAACTGCTGTGGACACATGGCATCATTTGAGTGAGATACGCATGGTCGTGAGCAATATAGTGGACACGTTCTACGAAGTCAGTGGCTTACGCGCCACGTCGCCCTGCTCTCGGCCATCACATTGCACGAGTTTCATCAGGTTGCACGGGGGCACAATGTAGCATCTTGCACGAGCGATTACACTAACTGTTGTGGACACGCGACATCATTTGAGTGAGATGCTCATGGTCGTGACCATATAGTAGGCACGTTATACGAAGTCAGTGGCTTGTGCGCCACGTCGCCCTGCTCTGGACAATTACATTATGCGAGCTTCATCAGGTTATACGGGGGCACAATATAGCAACTTACGTCTAAGCACAACCTTGCGCACCTTGACACGTTGTGCAAACTGCTAGCTGTCATAAAATCTGACCAAATCTTCTCTAGCGCCATGTTGTGCGGGATTTGAACAGATTTTCCTTGATATACGTGTTGTCAGTTGTCAAGCAATGATGATGCCATTACATCTTCTCGAGGAGATGCGCCACGTGGCTCTCGCACAACCTGAGGTTGGCGCAACCTGAGATGGGCGCAACCTGATGTAGCGCAACTTGATGTAGGCGCAACCTGATATAGGCGCAACCCGATATGGCACAACCTATAGATATGATGCAACTTGATGAGATGACTTCTGGGTGAGTAGCATTGTTTATTTCTAGCCTCTACACCATATAATGTATCACATGGATATATCAACCATATCCTGTCAAGCCTTACGCTTCAGTACCACATAACCACATGTATCTTAACATCATATACATATAATATACACCATGAATCTATTTATATAATGAATAGTATTATAGTCTAACCCATGTGTAGGATCACCTATTGGCAAGTGAACCCAACAGATGGACTAAAATCAAAGTCATAGAGACAGAACATGCAATGAAAGGTAATATTTTAATGATGCAGGGCAGTGGATATCAAATGCAGTGGTGTTTAATGAATGTTGGGCATGGCAGGTCATGAAATGCAACAATACCGGCAGTATAGCTAAGGTACAGTGCAAGAGAATGAATGCAAGGAATGAATGGGAATTTGTAGTAAAGTACAGGATTGATGCAGGGCATGTGAAGGTTAAATGCAAGCAAAAGTGTAGTGTTAAATATGAAGTGGCAGATGCTAGAGGGATTTAGGACTGGGCCTGAGATGTTCAAGACTGAACACTCAAAGATACCTAAATTAGACAGGTAAGGGGCTACCAAGATATGGAAATATCCACATCTGAACTCATAAGCTAAAGGCTACAAATACTTAACATATAGGATAGCTAAATAATGTTTGCACCCAGGTTTACATGCAATGAAAGGTAATATTTTAATGATGCAGGGTAGTGGATATCAAATACAGTGGTGTTTAATGAATGTTGGGCATGGCAGGTCATGAAATGCAACAATGCAGGCAGTATAGCTAAGGTGCAGTGCAAGGGAATGAATGCAAGGAATGAATGGGAATTTGTAGTAAAGTACAGGATTGATGCAGGGCATGTGAAGGTTAAATGCAAGCAAAAGTGTAGTGTTAAATGTGAAGTGGCAGATGCTAGAGGGATTTGGGACTGGGCCTGAGATGTTCAAGACTGAACACTCAAAGATACCTAAATTAGACAGGTAAGGGGCTACCAAGATATGGGAATATCCACATCTGAACTCATAAGCTAAAGGCTACAAATACTTAACATATAGGACAGGTAAATAATATTTGCACCCAGGTTTGCAGTACAACATATATGCTCTTGATACATTGATATGTATCAGTGAAGCATTACCAAGAGGATGTGCAGGGGAGGTAAATGCAGTGAAGGCTATTGCAGTTGCAGTTCACTCCAATGAATGGACAGGTAATGACATGTGGGCTGGTTTTTTAAATGTATCAGTCAATAATGCATCAATTGATCAATGGTCTGACCAATAAGAATCCTCTGTGGTTCAGTAAACAAACACATTACATAGGATTTGATCAATAGGCAAGGACAAACAAGGGGTTATGCCAGACTAATTGAAGTATATTACATGTCCTAAGCAGGTCATGAGGGTCTAATGGAGAGCAGTGTATGTTGTGGCAAGTGACATGAGAGTGCAAGGGTCTAATGTGAAGAGGTAAGGACATGGCATGGACTGAATATAATGGAGAAATATATTTATGCAGGGTATGAGGTGGTGTGTGTGTTGCAGACATGCAATGCTCTGATACAAGCATTTATCAGAGAGTGCCAGTAGTGATTGAAGGTTGATGAGTGTTAATTTATCGTGCAGTGAGTAGCAGATTATGTGAACATGTGTCACAGCAAGGTGAATGAGTGAAATGAGTGTCAAGTATACATGTATCCGGTGCAGTATCAGATAGTAAATTAGTGTCATATGCAAGTGAAGTGTATCAGAATGTTATAGTGTAATGTGTCAACCTATCATAGTTTAATATGTCAAGTGAATGTGAATCAAAGTGTCAAATGGTGTCAAAGTAAAGAGAGCAGTGGGTGTCAATGGTGTTCAGCAAGTATGAGAGTGTCGAGTGAGCAATGAAGTGTCAAGAGTGTGGCATTATGTGAAGATGTGTGAGCATGTGTCAAGTGTCCACATGAGTGTCAAGTAACTATGTTCAGAGTCAGAGTGCAGTGGTCAAACATGTGTGTCCAGTGAATGTGAACAGTTGTATCAAAGTAGTGTCAGTGTCATGTGGTGAAGAGTGTCCAATATGTATCAGGCCAAGTGAGAAGTGTCAAGTAATTGCAGCAGTGCATTTGACTGGGCAGAGATGTGTCACGACCAGCACCCGCTTTTCGGATACGAGTCCATGTCCAAGCCCAGCCTACGCCGCAGTATCGGCGGTAGAGCGTTGTCTAGGATACAATCAGTCACAGTAGTCTAGAACAATTAAGGTAATCTATATTTCACCCACAACAATCAACTAACTCAATGAGACTGGAAAAATGAATGATAATATAAAATGAAGTATCATGTTTAACAAGAATTCAAGTTACGTCTGGTGGACACAAATCCACTACCAGTAGACGGATATAAAATAAAGACATGAAAATATGATAACTGAGTCCAATGCTGATCATCAGGATACCCTCAACTGCGGTGGTACCGTGGTCTGAAACTGACTAAACTCGCTCGTGTGCACCTGGCTCAAACCCAGCTAAACCTGAAAAGATCATCAGGTCCTCAGAGGACTAGCAAGATACATAAAACATGCCTACTAATATGACAGTAAATAATATGTATGGAGAATAAGAACACTGCAAGAAGAATATCTAAGGACAACGAGTCATGTGGAAATGTAATACTATACTTGGCTAACTCAATCAGAACTCCTATAGCTTGTAGTACAATGCAAGATACTCCCAATCTAAAGTGTTTCAATTGACGTACAAAGCAGGATACTCTCAGTCGAGATTAGCCAATTCTAGTATCGATCTCCTCTCCTAAAGGATACATGGTCAAGTAGACTCCTATAAATTGTAGTACAATACAAGATACTCCCAATTTACAGTGTCGCAAGTCAAGTCAACCAATCAATCAATATATGCTATAGGTAGTAGTACAATACAAGATACTCCCAATCTATAGTATGTCTCAACTGTAGTACAATGCAAGATACTCCCAGTCAAGAATAGTCAAGTCAAGAACAAGATATAGGAACTGACAACTCAATCACGAGACAAGGTAACACAAAAAGACCAATAATCAAGTAATGTCTAATATCCTATACGTGTACGTAATCTAGAACAAGTAAAACAATCAAGGAAAAACCAATCACAATATGGAAATCATGTGACAATATGAAAAAGAATACAATAAAGAAAGAGAAAAAAATGTAAATACTGTATATGTTCGGCAAGGTATACTTGCCTGCGGTCCTGAGCTGCTGGCACGGGCCAAGAGTTGAGTCAAAAGTCTAATGAACCTGTTATAACTCATAATGTTAATGGTGATTCAACAAGGGAATACTTAACTATTCGTACTTAGACTTCTAACTGATAATGACTGAATTAGTGCTATACCCCATGTTGATCTTAACTCTTCATGTAGGAGCTTTTCATTTGGCGCCCATGTAGCGATCTCCCTAGTACCGTCTTTCTTTTGAATGAGTAAGCCTACTACATTGATACTCTTACTCAACAACAGATTAGTGGTAAGACTTAACATATTAATCCTCTAACAGGACAGCCACCTAAACAAGTCCTTTGTATAGGTATTGTCCTTAGTTGAGGTCCAAAACAGTCCTCTAACTAGACAATGCTCATCTAACCCCCCCCCCTTTGGCATCTGTAACAGGGCTAGTAAATCCTAAGTCCAACAACCCCAGCTGGATAAGGTTCTAACTTGGTAATTACAGCAGTGCATTTAACTGGGCAGCGATGAGATCTGCAGGGCCTGCCACAGATCGAATGGGTCATAGCTAAAGCCCCAAGACCCTAGTCATGTGTCAGTCAATGCCCCAACCCAAAAACATGCTTTGGTGAAGAAAACATGGTGTGTCGAGTGTGTGCAGACATCCTAGTAGCAGGACAGCACTGTTTCTGGCTGAACTCAGGGTACAGTGTCCTCGTGTCTACGTAACCGTACCAAATGACACCAAAACCAACTCAGTCATATACTAATGTAATCTACATATAATTAGCTACCTAATTATTATGAAATTGGTGAACAAAACATCCTATGTGGCATTTCATCGAACACTTGAGACACGTACCCGATATTCTTACGATACGCACCCCAAATGGATTCAAATTTGAACTAAACTTAACCTAATGCTAGGGGACCCTAAATGAATGCATCTATGGAAAGAAAACAAAAATTAGAAAGTTTTAGAGGCTTTTACCAATTGGGAGTTGGAATCCCAATGAAAATCCTTTTGTAAAGTTCTTCCACCAAATCTAATGGTCAAATTGTTCCAAATCCTTCCTAACTAGCTAATAGAGACCTCCTCTACTCAAGGGGAGTGGTTTGTAATTGGTTTGGTTGAATTTGGAGTTGATTTGAGGAAAGGGGACAAATTTGGGGAAGAACACAATTAGGGTTAGGGTTTCAATAAAAGAGGGGAAGAAAGGGGACTAATGATGAGTTATATTGGGTGACGGGTCTGCTTTTGGCTGGCCATATGGTCATGGTCTAGGTTTGGTTGAGTCACAATAGCCTAAAGGCCTTTCTAAGTTGTCAAATCAAGCCCCTCTACTAGCACATTGATTTTATTCCTTAATTCGATTCTAAGTGATTCCTAGCTAGATTAGAGTCTAGTTACTAATCCAAATCTATTAGCTAGGTCTCCATGGTAATGGTTAGTCTCTAGGCTAAGTAGTTCTAAGGTTTCACTAGCAAATGATAAAATCACAATACATCAAATTAAATAATATTAAAATAATCAAAAATTTACCAATTTATCACTAACATGATTTAAATCCATTATTTAATAACTAATATGATCAATTTTACAAAAGTTCACAATTACCCTCATTTTAGAAAAGTGGTAGTTACAAAAACCGTATGTATATATGAAGTCATTGTACCGAGAATTTATGCCTCGTCAGTGTACATCTGGCTGCCGTAAACTTTTGGTTTTATGACACAAATATGATATGGTATCAAATATTCTATTAACTTTATCCAATATTGACATAGTAACTCAAAGATCAAATAGGGAAACTAGGTCATAGTTTTAATAATATTCGATAACCTATGCTTATCTGAATTTACTTCAACTTAGGGATCATGTCTTGCTAGTGCGCTGTTGGAGGCAGTGAACCCGCAGTCTAGATAATTCAAATAAATAACGGCAGTGCGCATCTGCCTTGCCATTGTAAGTCATCAAAAATTATTCCAACTATATCCATACAAGTTTCAAAGAAGATTCTAGAAAATTCAACGACAAGCCCATCTCCTTTCTCACCTTCCCAAACCATCGAAAAACTCTTGAGTTTGTCGGTATCGCCGACCTCCTGGAAGGACAAGTGGATATCTACCCCCTTATTATCAGGATGTTCTATTGTAACTTGGTCCTTGCTGCTGACGGACCTGAGTTTGAAATAAAGGTCGGTGGTGTCAAAATTACAATAACCAATGCCTTTCTGGCCAGTATTATCGGCCTAACTGGACGATCTTCCTACCGATCCTTACCACCAACGCTTGAACATATGAAAATCTCCAACGATCTCTCTTACGAAGAATTCATATTTAACATTTGCGGTCGTCCTGTTATCCTTAAGCTTGATGATAAGGACCTCAACCCATTTTTTTTATGATCTCCATCGCATATTGTGCCACTCTATCACTCCAAAACATGGAAATATGGATAATCTAATCATTGAATAGCTTATTACCATGTACTATCTTGTGTCCAAACAATCCTTCTTCCTAGCCAAGACTATATCTTTACAATGATCCAGATTCGACAATCCTTCCATCAGTGTCTCCTGTTTGGGATGTACATCACCATGATCTTAGAAGCCAATGGGGTTGATCTGACCAATTGTTCAAAATGAGACAAATCTTTACTCATTGCTAAATCCAAAACCCGTGCTCACTCTACTCAAGGTGCAGTCATAGGCTCCACTTCTTCTCCGACTTCTATGACCTCACTCCCGAGGTTCGTCGATATATCGATCGTCGCTTTGAATCTCTCTCGATCTCCACCACAAAGCACATCCAAGCTGCAACTCGTGGTCTCGGCACTCTTATCCATCACAGCTTCATGGATCAAGCCTATTACATCCAACGTATGCTTGAGGAGCGCATTCTCTTTGTTAGTCCCGATGTGCCTCATCCTGACTACCTCAGGCCACGCTTTACTAACACAAATGTCTATGGCTTCATGTATCCAGGAGGCATAGATCCCTATGGTGCCTTTATCCCTGCCCTAGGCGATGATGAGGATCCCTCAGCAGACGTCGACCCTCCGGCCGCTCCTGATAGTTGATGGTTGCCTGCACTATGTGGTGGTATGTCTTAGAATAAAATGTGTTTTGTGTCTTGTACAGTCCTTCGTGGACTTTTCAGTGTTTGGTTTCTGTCTTATGAAGTCCTTCGGGGACTAGATTTATTATGTTTTGTGAAGTCATTCAGTACTAGTTATCGGGTCTTATTATCGGTTTGTGTTCTTTGTGTATGTCCTAGCATATATGGACAACTTTATGTTTAAAAAACTTTTTATATCCAATGCATATGTTTCTCCTGTTTTATCTACACTTTTTATTTTACTTTTATCCCTAGCACATGTTCCTTCACTTTGTATAAATGCCAAAGAGGGAAAAATTATACTGAGGGGGATATACCATATTACGAGGGAGCTGTCTTCTAAATCCGTACGCTTGTCAATTATCAAAATGAGGGAGATTGTTAGCACATTAATTTTGATATATTGACCATAATTAATTGTGCTGTTTTACTTCTATTTACTATACAAGAACGATATGAAGCACTCGACGCTAGAAGAAAAGATGCATCAAACACTTACAATGCAACCATAGCTCATAAATCGTACTCAAAGAGTCCTGAGATGATAGTAAAAGAATCCAAGATCAGAAGCTCTACCGGATCTCTAAGTGTCTGTAAGTGTCTAGGAAATCTTGTAAACACTTGTGCATGGATGACAATGAAAAAGCAAAAACCTTTATATAAATCAAATAAGTATATATGAAGGAGCAAAAAATCCATCGGATCTCAGGGTGTATCTGACAGATAATCTGGATGGACACAACAACTATTTATGGTCCCATTCGGATCATCCGTCAGATATCCGGGTTTATCCCAGATAATTCGAATTGGCACAGTAACTATTTTATAGTCTCATTCGGATTAACCGTCGGATCAAAGTGGATCTCCGTCGGATAATCCGAACTAAAACAACAAGTATTTGTTGGTCCATTCGGATTATCTTTCAAATTATCGCGGATCACTGCTGGATAATCCAAATTGCCTTGCTGGCTATTTTTGAATTCAAATCCAACAGCCAGATGTTAGAGAATTTAATGCATCCAACGATTATATTTATATCTGTTAATGTTGGGTCGGATAATCCGTCGAAAGTCTTCGTACATCTGTCGGGTGTAGGAAATATTTTATGCTCATGGATTTGTATAAACAGACTTCCTTCTTCTTCTTCATAAATGCTTATCTACTTGAGGCTTAAATTCCCTATCTACAAAAGAGCTCCACTATAACTCTAGAAAGCTTTTATTTGTCATCTATGAAAGTGTTAGAGTTATTTCAAAGATTTGTAACTTAGATCTTTCAAGTGTTCAAGAAGATCGAAATCTTTTCTTTTGTGTTTGAAGTTGACGAGCTTTCGGATAAAAATTTGTGTGTAAGAAGTTGACGAGCCTTCGGATAAAAAATCGTGTGTAAGAAGTTGACGAGTTTTCGGATCAAAGCTCGTATTATACTATTTACTTAAATAATGGATTAAAGTCGGAGAGAGTTTCAGGGCCTAGAGTGCCCCAATGAAGAATACCATGATACAACGAGTGTTTGATCTTCTCTCTTTTAAAATTGCTGTTTACTTTGCATATTATTGTTGGTAATTATTTTATTACCTATTCACCTCCCTCTAGGGTTCTACACACAATTGTCATGACGATCTGCTGTAGAGTATCAAGCTGCTTTTATTGCATCTTGAATTGTACCTCGAATCAAGCTTCGAATTGGGCCTGCCGTGTATTAGCTTATCTCCACTGGTCCTCGACTTACCATTGATGATTCTCATTATGGTACTGCTGGATCTTGGCCTATTTTTGTTGGGCCTCCAACAAACACATCATCCACTCCATTGAGTTAGCCTATGGTTGGGCCTTCGAGCTGCTAGAGCCACTCGAAGTATTCGAATCACTTGCGACTGCCGTCTTTGGATAAGAAGACAACTCACATTAGTTTTAGAAAATATTACAGACTTAGTTGTATGGAACAACTCATCTCATCGACACGAGGCAAAAGGTTTGAGACTCGATTCAAGATGGAAAGGCAAAGGATGTATAGTCGTGCTCTGATACCATTATGTCACGTCCTAATTCCGTAGAATCGACAGTCGTCCCTCAGACGTAATGTCGTGCGAGCTTAAGTTACACACAAGGCATGATCATAAAGTTATCTGAAACACAACAATAAATAGAGTACACAGATAAATTGAACATTTGTATAGAAGAAAACTTTGCTTTATTGATAATAAACATCATTTACAAGACTTGATACAAAGCGTGCCGTGCGGGTTTACCAATTGATTTAAATGAGAGAGTCGTTCCATACATTGGAGAGCCAGTAGGTCAAGCTATCCACCGTTGATTGAATGAGGTGAGAGAAAGATGTCTTCTACACTATGTGTCACCTACATAATTACCTGCAATCGTATAAGCAAATAATCAATACTCGTTCCTTTCTCTCAGAATTCCATATGAAGTGTAAAGTTCAAAGAATGCAAGAAACAAGATCCATTGAAACCATTCTCGGAAATGCATTCATGAAAACCAACGCAAAAGAGGCAAGTGTAGCAACAAAAACAACAAGAAAAAAGATCAGCGAAAAGGTTCCTCTGCGACTCGGCCGCAGAGCCGTACCTCAAGACGTTATCCGCAGAATATGAGACTTGATTTCGAAGAAATCGATCCCTAACGAGAAAATTATCGTGATTCAATTTGTCTCGACCAATCGATAGTGACAAGATTTTTTAACCATGTCCCTCGCGAATAAGGTACGGGGCACGATATTACGACGGGGTGGCTCGAACAAATAACTCCTTTCTGGGCATTACATCAAACATGTGATGCTCACAACTTATGGAATTGAATGATCGATGAAGATGAAGACTCGTCGATAATCTTCAATAACAAAGCTTCGACAATTGTCGATAATGATGAGTTTCATAGATGTACATTAAAAACTAGATCAACTGATCGAATTCTATCATCGACGAATGAAACAAGCAAATCAAAACAACTTAAATTGAGAAGACCCACCGTGGACTCGATACCCACTACCAGAGTCTCTGAGAACAATCACTGAAGCTCTGACTCGTGGTGGTGCTCGGCGACGTGATCCATCAAAGGATACGTCCGACAATAAAATTCTCCACAGATGTGCACAGACAGTACACCAGTCCTTCGATGCTCGGTGAGGGATTTTGTCGGAGAATACAACTTCGAAGGAGTTCTATTCCACCCCAGCGAGTCTCGAGTGGATGGATCAACTTGATACCGCAACCATGGTGACAATGAAGCAAGATTGATGCTCGGAGGAGCTTCTCGTCGACGGCGACTCAACATATTCAATCGGACAAGAAGAATCAGTCGTAATTGATTCTTGAAAATGATCAGTCTAGAAAAAAAAAATAATTGGGTTGGGTTTTGAGGGGAAACACCGTTCCTTGAATTTGTTTTTAAAATCAACAGCGGAAAATGGTTTTATATAGGGTTTGGGTTGAGAATCGTTTTTGCAAAATAATTGCTTAATTTGCAAAAAGATATTAAACATGTGATTAATACAAGAATTAAATTAGATGTGTTAAAGTTAGTTGAGATTGTTAGAGAGTTTGTTAGGGTGGTTAGGTTAGAAGCTTCTAGGTCTTAGTTAATTAACCATGTGCTTTATTGGCTAATTACTAATTAGCTCCTAGTAGGTGTCCTAAACTCCCATAATTAGCTAATTAATAATGAAGGTTAGAAAATATTTCTCTATTTAGGAATATTGCGAACAATATTCTAACTAGAAAATTTTTATTCAATATTTTAGTAAATGAGGGTTACATGGTATGCTGTAATTACAAGCAAAATCCTAATGTAACTTAAGCATATGCCTACCAAATGAGAAAGTTCCGTCATAATTAACACCTTGCCTTTAACAATACCCTTCGCCACCAACCTTACTTTAAATGTATATAATTTTCGATCTATGTTGATCTTTGTTTTTAAAAAAAACCTTGCAACTGACGAGCTTTACGCCTTCGAGTATGTCAACCAAAGTCCATATTTTGTTGCTATATATGGATTCCATTTTAAACATGGCACTGCCTTTTGACATTACTTGAAATCTATATCACATATAACTTCCTTGCAAGTTTCAAGATCTTTATTATCCCTAATATTAGCATTACCAGCTCTTCGATCATGAATCCATATTATCGTTCATGAATTATGGGCATCTTTTTGACTTGTTTGTTCTTGAACTGCTTCAAGATCTACCTTGCTCCCACTAGCCTCTTATAGTAGAAATCTTTCACTAAAAATATAACATGTTTGAAACAATTACCCTTTGTTCCTATATGAGGTAGAGTAGTATCAAACAATTTCTTTCGGTTATCCAGTAAACATACAACATGCCAATCGAGCATCTAATTTGTCCACGTCACAAATGCTTCACAATCCCAAACTATAAGATACTTAAGATTTGATTGTGTGTCATTCTGTTTCTCATATGATGTCCTATTTATACATTTGGATTGAACTCGATTAAGTAAGTCAACACTTTCAAGGGCATATCTCCAAAAAGGTAAAGGGAGGTTCATAAGGCTCATAATAGAATAACTATGTCTGATATACCATTCAATTGAGGTGTTCTCAGAGGTGTCTATTGAGAGAAATTTATTCTATTTGAAATAGCTTGTATCTCGTGCTCAAGTATTCCCTATTTCAATCCAATCAAAAAAATTACTAGTTTTTTCAGTTTGTTTTTCTACTTCTTTTCCAAGTTCTTTGTACTTCTGGAACGATTTGGTTTGAACTTCTTCATAAAGACTTGGCACGTCCTTGGGATGTCTTGCACCGGCGATTGGACTTGTGGTTGCATGTCATGACAATGTAGAGGTTGCCTTAGCTCGACTAGCATGATGGCTGAACTATCGGGACAAAAAGATAAGTAGCATAGTTTCTAATTGAATATAAATAATAATAAACATTAGTTAAGGTCATTGATAAGGGCACAACAAAAAATGTTAGGGGACATCACAATTTTGTTAAAATTTGTCAGATCTGAAAAAGTTAGGACTATAAAAATTGTGATGCACTACGTTTAGTTCGCGGAATTAGGACATTAGGAAAGGAAAATTATTCATTTTTTATGTTTGGATGCCAAAGAAAATGAGCAGGAAAGAAAAATGATTTCCAAAGGAAAAAAAAAATTAGGGAAAAAATTGATCTCCCACTCACCCCATGGATCCACTTTTTTACTCCCAATTATTCTCTTTCCCTCTCAATTTCTTGGATTGTTTCAAACACCGATTTTTTAGTATAAATTACAATTTCATAAAGAAAATGAAAGAAAAGAGCGAAAACCAAAATTGGTTTCCTTTTGTTTCCTTTTCTTTCTGGGAACCAAACGAGAACTTTGTTACTTAGAGCATCATTAGTAAGGCCCATGCCAGAATCTAGATTCTAGATTCAGAAAGAAGCTCATTTAGTTGAATAGTAAGATCCATCCCAAGTTTTTGTTTCTAGATTTTCAGGCCTAACCCATCCACATGAGCTATACGTTGGGCACAAGAATTTCTAGATTCAGAATGTAGTAAATTATTTTGTCGAATAGTAAGTCCACGTTTGGAGCCAAAATTTCTAGATTCTAGATTTTTATATTATTTTTTACCATTAATTTTTCATATCATTTGGGACCAAAGGTCATTTTATCATTTTGTACTATTCCCATACAGACCCAATCCATTCTAGATTTTTTTAATATATAAATTTGGGCCTCAAGATGTATTTTGGAGCTCTATTTACTGACGACGCTCTTAGAGCATCAATAGTAAGGTTCATTACAGTTTCTAGATTCTAGATTTAGAATGTAGGAGCTTACTTTGTAAAATAGTAAGGCTTAATTGGAGCTCCGTGATGGTCCCGTTCCAGCCACATGAGCTGTAGTTTGGGCCTATGAATTTCTACATTTATAATGTAGGAATTCATGTCGTAGAATAATAATGTTTAATTTGGAGCCACAATTTCTATATTCTAGATTTTATATTATTTATGAAAAAAAAAAAGATGGGCACATGGATCTACATCCATTCATCTCATTTGAGTCTCAAGATTTATTTTTTTACTATTATTATACATATCCAACCCATTCTACAATTTTTTATTATAAATTTGGACCTCAAGATGCATTTTGAGCTCCATCTACTACTGATGCTCTTAGAACATCAATATTAGGGCTCATCCCAATTTCTATATTCTAGATTCAAAATTTAAGAGTCCATTTTGTAAAATAGTAAAGTTTAGTTAAAGTTTTATGACGGTTTCATCCGAGTCACATGAGCTCTAGACTATGCCTCATAATTTCTACATTCAGAATGTATGGACTCATTTTGTAGAACAATAAGACTCAATTTTGAGCTACAATTTCTAAACTCTAGATTTTATATTATTTTTAAAAAAATAAAAAAATATGACACATGAGTCTATATTCATTAATGTGATTTGGATTTCAAGATTTATTTATTTACTATTCTTAGGGTGTGTTTGGTAACACTGAAGTGGGCTATGGATTCCACTGTTCATTGGAAGTGGGCCATTGAATTCAAGTTCCGGTGTTTGGTTCGCGGGAATGTGGGAGTGGAATTTGGTAAGTGCAGTTCCTGAAATCCATGGGACCCACCTCCAAATCCGGAAAACAACTTCCTCTTTTTTGTTGAGGATGTGGGTTGGAAAGTGAAAAAAGGTAGAAGTAAGTAATTAATTAATATATAGTACTTAGTTAATCACAAATATTTACTAACTAATTAAATAATTATAATTATAATTATAATTATAATTATAATTATAATTATAATTATTATATACCGATTTCTCTTTATATAATATCGAATTATTATAATAATAAAAAATTATTTAATAAAAATGACATTGAATAATAATAATAATAATAATAATAATAATAATAATAATAATTTTAAGATTACCAAAATGATATTGAATAATAATAATAATAATAATAATAATAATAATAATAATAATAATAATTTTAAGATTACCAAAATAATATTGAATAATAATAATAATAATAATAATACCAAATTATTTTTATTATTATTATTATTTTGTAATTAAAATTAAAATGACCGGTATTATTGTTATTATTTTTTAACTAAATTAATTATCATAATTTTTATTATTATAACATATTGTTTTACTTCCCACTTTCCTATCTCAACCAAACACATTCCTCTGATTTTTCACTTCTCACTTCTCACTTCCTATCTCAACCAAACACATTTTTCTCCTATTGGGGGACAAGAAAATACATGGATTCCTATCCCACTTTCTCCTTTGAAAGTCCAAATCCATATTTTCCAACACTTACGGTTTACCAAACAGGCCCTTATACAAACTCAATAAATTTTCTATTTATTTATTAAAAAATTGGACCTTAGATACACTTTTGAGTTTTGAGCTCCATCCATTATTGACTTAAACAATCCAAAATTGGGCAAATTATAAGGGCACAGCCTTTTTTACTCGGGGCTATCCAGGATTAGGGCTAGCCAGGGTTTGAGGAACTTTTACTCGGGCTGTCCAACGTTTTCACTCGGGGGCTGTCTAAACCCCACAGGCCCCCCCCCCCCCCAAACCCTCGCTCCTGTAAGCATTTGAAATTTTCCCCCTCTCTCTTCACAAACCCTATTTTCCCTCCTCCTCTTCTTCTTCTTCTCCACGATTTCCCACTCCTCTCTCTCCATTTCTTTTACGCAGTTGTGACGGTTAGGGTTTCGATCCTCCCTACGATGGCACGCAAACGTTCCTCTCAATCAAGGTAACAAACCTACTACGTTGTCAATTCCCCCCCAAAATCCTATTAATTTAGTTCGAACAACCCAAGTCGGTTCCTCTCGACTCGACGACGACTGCCCATGTTTCTGGCAGTCCTATGTACTTTTAGGACTGCCAGAGAGAGGGGCAGTCGACTTGTTCAGCAAGTATTACAAAGGACTGCCGTACTTTGTGGCAGTCCTATACGCATAAAGGACTGCCACAAAGTTCGGCAGTCCTTTGTAATACTTGCTGTACAAGTTGACTGCCCCTCTCTCTGGCAGTCCTAACAGTACATAGGACTGCCAGAAAGAGAGGCAGTCCACGTGTACAGCAAGTATTACACAGGACTGCCGAACTTTGTGGCAGTCCTTTATGCGTATTGGACTGCCACAAAGTCCGACAGTCCTTTGTAATACTTGTTGTACATGTGGACTGCCTCTCTTTCTGGCAGTCCTAACAGTACATAGGACTGCCAGAAATAGCGGCAGTCCTGAATTGGCAGTCTTGTTTGATGTTTTCTAAGTATTAATCGATTGATATTAAATATTCGTAGTCACGACCCGACTCCGAAGTCGAAGGACGTTGACGTCGAGGGTGGAAGAAAACGACCTACCGCATCGGAGCGGAAGGCACGTGAAGCTGAGCGGGTTCGCGAAAAACCAATAACGATAAGTGAACCGGCGGCACCCTCTCAGACTGCACCACGTCGAACCAAACATGTTGCAAGTAAATCGAAGCAACAGAAGACTCATCCTGATTCCCCCTCCTCCGATGAGGATTTGCCCATTGTTCCCATTGTTCATAGAGGGGGGACGATGGTTCCGGACCTTCTGACGCGAACGCCGCTTCTGATAGAGCTGATCCGGAAGTGAGGCCAATCGGTTGCTCACTATTGACGTCCCTGCCTAACCACATATCTTACCAAATTTGGAAGGATCCGGTAAGTTCACTACCTTAGATATTTACATTTCTTTTGTAAAATAGTAGTTACATTTTATATTTATAGTTTGTTTATATTGTTTTATTTCCAGAAAAGTTCGCGTATCTTGCGGGTCATTAACCACACTAAGATGTGCAGTACATGGAATTTTGATAATTTGAAAGAAGGTGTGAAGGCCAAAATCATCCCCACTGGGTTGCAGTATATTGCGAAACACTCGTACAAGATCTTGGATCACGCACTGATCTTTGCGTTTGTGGAGCGGTGGCATCCCAAAACAAACAGTTTCCATTTCTCTTCCGGGGAGTTGACGATCACTCTCGACGACGTCCACCACATTTTGGGACTTAGAGTTGATGGTGGTCCAATGCTCATGAATTATGATACGGGTGACTTTGAGCTGTATGACGAGATGGTGGAATTGGTCTCCACTGCACTCGGTATTGAGGCAGGGAATTTTGTTAGACTCCCCGAGTTTAAGAAGTTGTACGGAGTTCCTTTGAGTTTTCTTAGGAATGCACACATTGATGATGATGACGATGAAGACGATGAAAATGACCATGAGGACGACGCCAACGACGATGCAGTGGCCCGAGCATACATGTATTTCATCTTGGGAGCCGTCTGCATTCCGGACAAGTCCGGAACCTCGATTCACGCCAAATATGTTAACAATTTTATGAACTTAGGCACTGTGGATCAAATATCATTTGGAAGCGGTATACTAGCTTATCTCTACCGCGAACTTGGCGCTGCATCTAGAGTCGGATCGAAGACTATAGCTGGTTGTCAAACTCTGCTCCATGTGAGTCAAGTAAATCGTACTTTGTTTATAGTTTAAATAAAGTTAGGTCGATTAATATCTGTGTCATCTACATTTCATGTACAGGCATGGATATACGAACATTTTCCGACGCTAAAGAGGGCCACTGTTAACAAAGACTATGATGAGCAGCTACCTAGGATGTGCAAGTGGAATCCAGTTAAGATGGATAGCAGACACCCGCATACTTTAGCTTCCCTGCGTATCGCACTTGAAGATATGAACGAAAAGGAGGTGAGACAATGCTAACTTACATTTTTATTTACTTAGGATTTCATTATAGTGTAAAATAGTAACTTCTTTGGTCTTGATTACATATACTATGATGTAGATTATTTGGCATCCTTATAAGGATCTTCGAAATAGTTCTCGTCCGTTGCAAGGAGTTTCACTATTTCAAGGTCTGATATCATGTCAAGAAATTGAGGAGCCTCATATGCCAGACAGAGTGCTTCGACAGTTTGGCTACGTCAAACTGTACCGGGCACTTTGAATTTGAGGACTTCATCAAAAGGGAACAAAGCATCAACCTATGTCCCGTCGGACTACCGTTGGGGCTCTTACTTCTTCACTGAGTGGCAACGTCATGTAGTTGGTGAAACTTTACGACGTCCGGTGGAGCAGATGTGGGATTGTACTGATGAATATAGGAATTATTATGTAGAGGCCGGACATGGTATGATGTTGAATCCAGATACGCGGGGGAATGAAGTGCCGGTAGCTGCTCCTCTACCAAACAGGGCAGGCATGCTTGACGCAATGCAAAAGATGGCAAGTAGTATTTTTTTCGAATTAATGTTTACCAGTATAGTAACCTGGCTAATTTGGACCCTTAATTTTTCTTTCAGGCTTCGAAAGTAAGAAACTTGGGGAAAAGTCCACTGCTGTGCAAGGGAGAGAACTACGTCGACGTGGCTAACCAGATGCAGAACATCGCATCGGACTATCCGTTTCTCGAACAAGAGCGACGGACTAAGATGCGTCATGAGAAGAAATGACTTGTGTGTACGTGTTTGAACAATTTTTTGTGCTCCTTTTGTTGAACTGTGTTTCGAATACTTGTTGAAGTCTTGGTTGTAATATGCTTTGAACAATTTGTGTGTACTTGTTTGAACAATTTGTTGTAATATGCTTCTGATGTAATAGTTTTTGAATACGAAATGTCGCTCACCTACAGGGAGTCCAATGTGGTTGTCAAAAGAAATGTAATGGAGAAGAAGGAAGTTTATTTTGCTAAGACATTTGAGTATCAATTTTACAGTTGAGTATCACATTAACTTGGACTGCCCAGAAACCTGGCAGTCCATGGTGAGTGAAAGACTGCCAGGAAACTGGGCAGTCCACTTTGGAACTTGCTGTGTAGTAGGACTGTCCAGTTTCCTGGCAGTCCTCGTTCACAGCAAGTTCAAAATTGGACTGCCCAGAAACCTGGCAGTCCATGGTGAGTGAAAGACTGCCAGGAAACTGGGCAGTCTACTTTGGAACTTGCTGTGAACTAGGACTGCCCAGTTTCCTGGCAGTCCTACTACACAGCAAGTTCCAAAGTGGACTGCCCACTTTCCTGGCAGTCTTTCATTCACGATGGACTGCCAGGTTTCTGGGCAGTCCTTGTTAATGTGATACTCAACTGTAAAATTGATACTCAAATGTCTTAGCAAAATAAACTTTCTTCTTCTCCATTACATTTCTTTTGACAACCACATTCACAGATATAAAAAAGTGTATCTAAGTAGGTCCAAAGATATAAACATCGGCGTAGGACCAAATATTTACATTTCTTTTGGCAACATGCAAGTTTCTAGTTACAAAATGTGACAAGACTATATCGGTATAGACGTAAATGTTTATCCTTCTTTTTAATTACAAAATGTGACAAAAATATCGGTGATGCTCCCCACTATCAGTCAATCAATACATCGTAGTGGTCTTCCGGCATTGGCTTAGGTTCCACGTAGTTTGTTTTCACCTTGTAGGCATTGATCGCATCGACGTACAGCGTCGTCCAAGCGATCGATTCTTCCGGAGCATGTTTACACCAGACTGGATCGGGAGGGGGAATAGGACTGTGCCCGATAAACCGCGGGATGACGAAGTGATTATAATCAAGTCCAATGGCATGTAGAGTGCACATAGTGTAGTCTGCCGGAGGAGCGGTCATTGGGAAGAAAGTGTTGTTACTTCTCTTCGACAGAACGATAAGTGGGATCTTGTACCTGCAGGCGAATAAAAATGCAGTATATTGTACCTGTTAGCAAATAGATATGCAGCAGAAGGAATATCCAACTAATATGTAGGTATATTGTACCTGTTAGCAAATAGATATGCAGCAGAAGGAATATCCATGTAATGTTCCTCTCCAGTAGTCTGATCGGCGCAGGGAATACTTGTCAATAATTCTCCAGCTGTATCTGGGCTTAGTAATTTGCTGTAGAAGGGAAGATGAGACTCCAACTCCTCGTACAACTCTGCTCTAACCTGCCTCCATCCGTCTTTAACGGAGTAGCCTAGATGTCTTGCAAGGGCGTGGTACCCACAATGTCCATCTTTAGGCACATCTTCAATAGACCAAATGTACTCCCGTATTGCAGGATTAAATATATGACTGTACATGTCGAAGGTGACACCAACGCTTGTTTTCTGTTTCTTCCGTTGAATTGGAAGCTTGTCGCTCCGGTTTGGACAAACGAACCTTTCCATGCTTTTTTCAATATGCTCAAATAATGATAGTTCTCTTCTAGTGGACTCGAACTTCTTCTTCTGTGTTCTTGTAAGTCTTCTTGCTGGTCTACCCTTCGGGGCAACGACAACATATGGCTCCTGCACATCACTGCTTGCCGGGTGGGCAAGTTCTCGAATTTTACGTTCAATAGACTTCCTCTCAGGTTCTAGGGCAGCACACCATCTTGCATGAAGAAGTTTAACTTCTGGCAAGGAAAAGAAATCATCGTGACTCTCCACCATAGGCATAACTGACAATTGTCTCCAACGTTGATCAACGACCACTACGGAATAGGTCTGCCTTGACGTCGATATTCGTTGATCTCATGAGCACAAGGAAGGCCGAGAGAATATCGATGTGTACAACCACAGGCTTCAGTATCAACACCAACTGAATTTGCCCGAGCAATCTCTTCAAATATAAACCCCAAAGCATAGTGAGACAATACATGGATTAAATCAGATAGAAGCTTCTCTTTCCTATGTTCATGCTTTACAATATTCAGGCTCTGCTCAAATGAAGCCTTGATCTCGTTCACCGTCGAGTTGGTCATTAGATTAATCGACTGCCAAACTGACACAAAACCGTCGACCGATGAACGTATATATTTCTTCAGTTTTGAGTGTGAACCTTCGGCACGGTTTGTAGTGGTCGTGCCGTAATGCTTCACCTTATTCGTCCATGCTAAGACGAAATCTTCTTTAAATGGATCAACCCATGTGTCTTTGATGTAAGATATACATGGCTTGTTGCTACTTTCCCACTTTCCCTTGAACTCCAACCACGCTTTGTCAAAAGCGTCTACAGTACTTGCTCGCCAAACAAGGCCCCAATCGTCGTAGAATTCTGTGAAGCGGTCAATATCAAGTTTGCCGTCTACTTTTTCAAACCGGCTCTTGCATTGTGCTTGAATATTTCGATTAATATGCCATGTACATAGTAGTCTACGAGCATGAGGAAATACGATATCGATAGCATTCATCAATGCATATTCTCGATCGGTGACAAAAACGGACGGCTCTTTGTGTCCAGTGTAAAGTGTCTTCAATTTGTTCAATGCCCATGTATAATCATCTACTGTTTCATTCTTCAAGAAACAAAATGCAACTGAAAATGATTTACCCGTTGACGTGAAGCCGACAATGTGGAAGAGTGGCATCTTGAATTTGTTAGTCTTGTACGTGCAATCAGCCACCAAGACATCGGCAAAGGATCGTGCCAAATGCGTACACTCCGGATGCGCCCAAATCATAGAGGTAATTTCATTGGACGGCGGATGTCTTCTATGGTACTCTACATAGTGATTGTCGGCAAGTAACTTCATAACTTGTTGCATCGCCATTCTTCCTCTTAGGGTATTTGTCCTCGATCTCGAGAGTGCATTGTAGATTGTCCTTATTGTTGACTTGTTCTGTTCATTCTTCTGGCGCACCGCGGAATAAATTTGCTTCGGGGCGACTCCGGAGCAGGACATTTCTTCAACTAACTTCTTCTCCTATTCGTTCAACCTTCCGGCATAGGGATGACCGGTAAGTGTCTCCGCCACCGCATGATTGTGCATCCCATTTCTGACATCAACTGTCCACTTTCCATCCTTTCTTGAGACAAGCACAATCTTGAAAGGACAACCGCACTTTCTGGACCCGACCGCCTTCTGCGGGACTTTCTTCCGGCCACATTCTTCTTTCTTTCGATGAAGCCTAAATGTCCCACCTCTTTCGCATCCAAGATCAGCAGTTTTATGACACGACGGGCCTCGTAATGACCGTGAAATGACAAGGACGGTGTTTGCTTGCCTTCCAACTTGTCTGCACCATTCTAATGCTTCTTCATAAGATTCAAATGCGACATCGGTTGAGAATATATTACTCAAGTCAACGGAAATAGGAGGTGGTGGGCCCTACATTTAATTTCAAAAAAAAATTTGACAAACACAATTACAACCAAAATTACAAGGAAAATTGCCCTTCCTTCAGGACTGTACAACAGGACTGCCAGACATTCTGGCAGTCCATCGTGTTTTATAGACTGCCAGAAAGTCTGGCAGTCCTGTTTTACACTGCTTCTTAACAAAGACTGCCAATTTTTGTGGCAGTCCTACGTGTTTAAAAGACTGCCAGAAAGTCTGGCAGTCCTACTTAACACTATTTCTACACACTGACTGCTGAGTTATGTGGCAGTCCTACGTGTTTTATGGACTGTCGGAATGTCTGGCAGTCCAATTGTACCGCATTACTACATATAGACTGTCGCATAATCTGGCAGTCCTCGTTACTTCTTGGACTACCATGTTTTGCGGCAGTCCTATTTTACACTAGTTGTACAAATAGACTGCCGCGTAATATGGCAGTCCTTTCTGTTCTATGGACTGCCATAAAGTCTGGCAGTCCTCTTGTACACTCGAATGCGTAGCAGTCGGTCGGAAATTTACCGAGAGTTCTTCGGGTGTTTTGTCGTGTTGTTCGGAAGATCCGGGTTCCTCGATTGATAGACGTGATCCACTTTCTTCCATAATTTTACATTGGGACAAAATATAAGATTACTAAAAAAAAAAAACTCAGAAATTTTGTCGTTTAGCGGACGTCATCGTACCGAATATTCTAGGAATCTTCCTTGGAGAATCTTCTAGGGTTTGGAGAAATGTGGGGTTGGAAAAAGTGTGGGGACCAGACCTAGGGTTTGGAGAAGAAAGAGGGAGAGAGAATGGAGAGTGAGGAAGAGAAGGAAAAAAAATAAAATAAGAGTTAACTTTTATACCTATAACTTGGATAGCTCTGAGTAATTTTTTCAGTGGCAAACTTGTAAATAATGGAAAACAGTCACTTGGACAGCCCCGAGTAAAAAGAGCTGTGCCCTTATAATTTGCCCAAAATTGTCATGTCCGCAGCACTTTGAGCTGTGCTTAATTAAGTACTACTACACCGACATAAATTTAAGGTCCAGTTTAGACCGACGACTAGTAGTTCGCGAATCTGCGAAAAGAAGAGAGAAAGGGAAAGAATGGTTCCGGTCCTTCTTCTCCTCTTCCTCTCTCCGGCGATCTCTCTCGATCTTCCTTCTCATGGTGAGCCCCCTTTCCAAACCCTTTTATTTTTCACTCTTTCATTCCTAATTCTATTACTTCTTCTAAGTTTCAGTTCTTGATCCTTTGGTGTCCTAGTTTGTAGCTGGAACCGACTCTTTATGCTGAATTATTAGGTTCTTTATTGTTCTTAGATTGGTTCGGAACGATCGCTGGACGAAACCTAATTTTGGGCACCTAGGGTTGCCTAGACACGGCACGCAGAGTCCAATCCTGAAAAGCCTCCACTAATAGAATATAATATTACACCCTCTACAAGCTCCCCAACGATGCAACACGGATTACCACAATTCCTTGGAATAGAAAAACAATCACGGACACACGAAGAACGAAGATGACGAGAAATAGAATTACCCGAAACAATCTTCTCTTCGAAAACGCCGTAGGTTTATCCTTTCTCCTCCCAATGTTGCAAAGCACTCTTGCCACCTTTTTCTTCTTTATTCCAAGCGAAACAGTTTCGCTTGTTGTGACACTTCTTGCCACAATGATAGCACTCTGAGTTCTCGTACCGATCCTTGGACTTTCCCTTGCTCTTGTCTCTGCCACTGTCCGGACCCCTGCTTTTACTTCTTCCGCGACTTTCCAACAAGCGCCTCTGAGTGGGATGTGGATGAAGTATCCTGAGAACGTCCACATCTCTTTTTTCAGTACCCCGCTCTTGGTGAACTCCAGACTGACCACGCTTTCTGGAGCAGAAGCGATCATGGACACTCGTACGATTTTCCACGAGTCTGGTAATGTACACAACAACCATAGTCCCTGTATCTCATCGTCGAACTTGACTCCCATCGAAGATAGCTGATCAACTACGTCCTGGAATTCACTCAAGTGATCCGTGATAGACGTACCATTTTTGTACCGCAGACCCATTATTTGTCGGATGCGGAACAGCTTGTTCACCCCGGTTCTTTGCATACAAAGATTTCAGCTTATCCCACAATGTCCTTGCGTGCTCTATACTGACAACGTGATTGTACACGTTCTCGTCAACGAACTGCCTGATGTATCCACACACCTGTATGTGCTCGAAGTTTCAGTCCTCTTTGGAATTATCAAGGCCTCTCAGAAGCAAATGCTTGCAGATGCAGTTTTTTGACAAATAACAAATCTTTCATCTTACTCCTCCAGTAGTGGTAGTTGGTACCGTTTAGGTTTACCATACGCATAGGCTTCGCATCCATCTCTTTCTCTTGGTTTGACTGTCAACCCGACACCCTACGAAAAACAAAGCTCTGATACCATGTGTTGGTATCAACCAAAACAAAACAAATGTCATGATACCACGTGTTGGAAACGAAAGGCGGAAACCGTTCTCCCATACCAAGAAGACTGCGAGAGAATCGATCAATAACAACGCACTAAACCAAACGCCAAAATTACAAAGAACCAAATCGTAGACAGAGAATTTTTGACGTGGAAAACCCTTGTGAGAAAAATCACGGGACGAGCAGAGTCCAACCATGAAAAGCCTCCACTAATAGAATAGAAGATTACACCCTCTACAAGCTCCTCACTGATCTAACACGGATCACCACAACTCTTTGGAATAGAAAAACAATCACGGACACACGAAGAACGAAGATGGCGAGAAATAGAATTACCCGAAACGATCCTCTCTTCGAAAATGCCGTAGATCTCTCATTTCTCCTTCCATTGTTGCAAAGCACTCTTGCCACCTTTTTCTTCTCTATTTCAAGCGAAACAATTTCGCTTGATGTGGCCCTTTTTGCCACAATGGTAGCACTCTGAGTCCTCGTACCGACCCTTGGACTTTCTCATGCTCTTGTCTTATATTAGGTCAACGGAACGTGGAAACCACGTACCAATTTGTCTATGTACTACGTTTCTGTACTGCGAACTGGAAAGCGGTTCACCACCTATATGCTGAATTCTGGTAACATTGGTAAGGACATTGGGAAATAATGTGTTTTTCTATTTCCCCCCATGAAAGTAAGTATTTGTCTTAACTGACCAATTATGCCTGCTGGGAAGTATTTGCAGATATCCATAATTGTAGGTGTAGTTCTACATATTTGACAGATTTTTATATGCCTATAACAGCTATAGAAACGTTTTCTTTGTCGAAAGAAAATTGTGTCAATGAGGGGAAAACTGTGATTTCCTCGATAAGGCAAAACTCTCATCACCTCCGAAATCATGATTGAGTTCTTGATCTTACAACACTCCACAATTCTTACCAGGACACGAATGATTCCGACAAATAACATAATTTTGTCAGATTGTGCAAGTCGATTGCAGAAAATTACAAGATCTATTACCTTAGTACCATTGAAAGTTGTTCTAGCAACTAAAACTAGATACTGCTCCATCATGCACAAATCTCCACCATTGCAAACATGACATGCTTCAAAACCCAGTGCTGTGAAAGCAAACTGTTATGCTGCTCTTGAAAATGAAATGCCAGAAAAGGGTGAACTCATGGACCACTGACGGATGCAGGATACCATCGTCTTCATTATCCAAATTGCATAAAAATGTTAAGCATGCTGGAGAACAACCATTAGTAAGCATTGGAGATGTTAACGACCATGGAATAAAATGGCAGTCATCAAATGATCATATAAATATTGGTGGCAACTATAAACAAAATGTAGTCTGAAACCGACGCAAGCCACAGACTCAAGCTATCAGCACGAGTAGAACTTATGTTGTTAGTATGTACAAAAAGGAAAACAGAACGGTAGATAAAGTATCACACATATCTAAAATCACTAAAATCTTAAAAAAAAATAAAGATTACAGTCTCTCCTAATCCTTACCAATCCTTGAATAAATCCAAAATCATTTATCTTGAACCCTCAAAGAAACTCCAAATGAACACTTATCTTTCTACTCGCATGCTCTATTAATTAGGTCACTTGTATTAACTTTCGACTAATCTGGATCACAAATGGGGTTCCAGCTATGCATATTGACTATTTAGAGTTTGGGCCATATTTTAGTATTGATCACTTGTACACCAACTGCATTCACATACAACATATACAATGAACATTTGCCATGCATTTGATCCCCTCCACATGTACGTGAACCCCATTCACCTACAACACTTGCCACTCAAAGCATCCATCCTGTTTCTTCTTCTTTGGTTTTTTTTTTAAATTTTATTTCCTTCCATTTGTAGGTCTTCTTCCTCTTCTTTAGGCTTCTTCTTTACTACTTTTGTTTAACGATTTGGAGACTCCTAAGACTGAAGCTACACATTCCATTCCTCTATTAAAGAGGGAGTTGAAATGAATTCATAGGGGCATTTCGTCGCCATATTTTTTGTTCTATTTATTCTTTTCTTTTAAGCTACTTCTTCTATTCTGGCTTAGCGAGGATGCTTAGTCCTAAAGCCCTACCTAGAAACTGTTTTGGACCGCACCTGGGGTGAGATTTCTAGGTTCTTCGTTTGACCTTTCCCATATTTTTAATAATCGGATCAGTAGTTGATTGTGTATATGTTATTTATCGACATGCTAGTTTGTAGAAATTAGGGATGTATACCAAAACCAGATACTAGTTTTGATAGGATAGGTAATTGGGGACGTATACCAAAACCAGATGCAGGTTTTGATAAGAAATTGAAGACGTATTAAATATAGAGACATCAGCAGACTCGGGTGCATGGGTTCGAAATCTATATAGAGTCGGGTGCATAATTTTGGTGCAGAGCAGGACTCGGATAGGGTTATCGTGTCCGGATTTTATGCTACCAGTATCAATGTTTTTGTTCTTAGTAAGAGAATCACAAGGATCCTTATTATTCTTATTGTTGTTAACAATGGAATTTGTATGGTTTTCTTAGAAGCACTTGGTATTCGGGAGGCAGGTCTTTTGTATTTTATTTTTAGTAGAAGGGTTATCAAAAAAGTTGTTGGAGAACATTCACCGGGTACGGATAGTTAGAGAAGTCCAAATGATAAAAGCAACTTGAAGGAGGACCGAATCTCGCCTCTTTCCTCCAACGTATCAGCAATGATACTTTGTCGCGCTATTCGTCGTCCCCCATAGTCTCTTGCATAAAGGATCTCAAATCTAGGTGGAGGGGTTCTCGATGAAGCCTGTGTGATGCTCAAATTGGACCATGACCAAGAGATAATCCATTGAACTGTAGTAGAATGCTGAAATTAGCCGGTCTAGAAAAGCATACATTTGCCTTGAAAATTGAAGATTATTTATTAGAAAGATATGAGAGTAGAAGCTTGGGATGTAAGTCATATTATTTACCAAAATCTCTAAAGATATTTTATGTGTTGGATGACAAGTTGGTATATTACCAAATAGCCAAAGTAATGGGTCCCAAAGAGAATATTCGTTAATAATTCTTCCTCTAGATGTTTTTGAATGAATAAGCTCATTTCATTAGCTTTCCATATAGCTTGGTTGGATGATGTCTTAGGCCTATTCTCTTATTGGATTATTTTTGGTGGACTGTGTTGGCCCATATAGTCATGATCAACCTGATTTCGATAATTGACTTAAAACTCTGAGTTTGATATGGAAAGCAAGAAGACTTCAAGAATGACTACAGAAGATTGCACTTGATCGTCAAGAAGATTTTTTCTACTTTATTTTGTATTTTATATTTCTTGAGTCTAGATTATATTGTGAGTCGGGATCACTGGCATTTAGAAGTCTATCCTGAATCAAAACAAACCTATCTTTTATCCCAAACCAAACCAACATTCAAAAGCCTACACAAACCAAGAAAATCCAGAAAACCTACTAGTCGAACTCGGGCCGAGTTCAAGCCGAACTCGGTCCCCTTGGATCACTCCTGGTCAGCAACTTATTCCTAGTCTTTTGGATCTCAAACGTTTAAAATTATGAACGTTGCCCTAGCCGAGTTTTGTCCGAACTCTGGTTCAAAAATTTCTATAAATAGAGAAGAATTTGACGTTCTAATCACTCAATCCTTCTTCATCTTCTCTATCTATTCTAACGCCTTCCTATTTACAAAGAGCTTTCAATCTTCATATTTCCAAGTCAACTCATATTCTTCTAAGTACCGGTGGTTTCCAATTAGGAGTATTCGAGTTGTACAAGCTTGGAGTATAAAAGTTTTATTCAGAAAGGTGTTGAAGTTTGATCGTGGGCTTCGGATTAAAACACGACGGTGTTGAAGTTGGCGTGTTCTTTGGAGTAAAGCACGCAGCGTAATCTCTATTTCAAATAGTGGATTTAACATCGAGCAGAGTTCTCGAGACTGGACTAGTCCTTTCAGAGGAAAACCAGTATAAAATATCGGTGTCTGCGTATTGCTTTCTTGCCCTTATTTACTTATTGCTTTACTTCACTGTACCTAAGTATTTGTTTATATCTGCCTTTACCTGCTTAATTTTTATTGGAGATATTTTTCTGCTGCACTCTATTCACCCTCCCTCTAGAGGTGCCATCGATCCTACAATTGATGTCTAATCTCTATGGTATCCAAAAACCGATTTGTTTGACCTGATAGATTATTCGGACGCGGATTCTGCTGGATGCAAGGTCGATCGTAAAAGTACCAGTGACATGTTATTTTTTAGGAAAGAGCTTAGTCTCCTGGTTTTCTAAGAAACAAAATTCTGTTGCAATATCAACAACAGAGGCTGAATATATAGCCACAGGACGTTGTTGTGTCCAGATTTTGTGGATGAAGCAAACTTTGAAAGACTATCAGTTATCTTACCGTCATATCCCTATTTACTGCGATAACACTAGTTAATAAATCTCACGAAGAATCATGTTTGTCATTCTCGCACTAAACACATAGAGATTAGACATCACTTTCTTAGAGACCATGTTTTACAGGGAGATTAGTTTAGAGTATGTTGACATTGAACATCAATTAGCTGGCATCTTCACTAAACTCCTAGCTGAAGATCGTTTTACTTTATACGGAAGGAATTGAGAATTTTGGACGTTTATGTTTTATAAATAAATATTATTTGATCTGAATTCATAAATTCGTAGAAAATATTTTGGTTATAAACCGAAAGGGCCCTTCTGACAGACGTAAAAGTCTAAGCGACACGGTGCCAAGTGTCTTCAGACTACCGCTAGCTGGGATCTAGCCCCTACAGCTAACCCGAAATATTCTATACGTTTTGTGTATTTTGGTTGATTAATATTAATTATTTTTTTTCAACACAAGTATTTCTAATTATAGTTTGCATTAATGTTAAAACTTGTATCACATCTTTCCAAATCTGTCATAACTACCAGGGAACCGAACTCGGATCGAGCTCTGTCCGAACTCGGTTCCTAGTAATCAGAACATAAGCTGGACAGTCGGATTCCCCTCTTTAAATGCCCCCTCAAACTTCATCTTCCTCCTTCAAACAACAGCCAAACCACCCGAAATCCTAACCCTAGCCACCCTACAACTCCCTCTTCCAAGCTTTTCAAGCCCTACAAACTTGGATTCGGAGCTGTCTCGGGTTTCTCTTCTACCTTCTCCATTCAATTTTGGTATATCTCTACTCTCCTCTTCAAATTCCAAATTATCTATGGCTCCAAAACCATTTCATTCTTCCAAAAAGAAGAGAAAGGTTGGAGAGGCATCCTCCTCTAATATCCAAGAGGAAGGATCTTTCTCACTATTTAGTCCCGCCATGCCGGACGGTGCTATTTTGATTACTTTATTTTTGTATTACTTGATGCTTTAAATGAGTGGTTTAATGACTTTCATCAACGAAAAATTTGTCTGGGAAGTCCAATTAATTTCAATTTGTTTTCCAATCATATAAACGTCTTTGAACACTTCAACCTTGAAAACCTAGTTCAATCTAGTTATCCTATTTATTTTTATGCAGTTTGCATGTTTTATTGTAATCTCACGATCATTAACGGCACGGTTAGATCAAAGGTCGGTGGGATTGACATTGAGTTTGATGCCGATGATCTGGCAATTATGCTTCATATTTCCAATGTAGGGAAAGCATTAGTAGATATCACCTCAGTTCAATTTCCAGCCAACATGACGTTTGACTATTTTTATGATTCGTTATGTGCACCTAATCCACGTCCCAAAGGTAGTCTTCGTCCCAAGCACATGAACGACTACTTTTATGACTTGCATCGGATGGTGTTTTATACTATTCTTCCAAAACAAACCTCCACCGATGAGATCACATACTTGGAACTTCCTGTCATTTACCATCTTCACTTCCAAGTGTCTTTTAGTCTTCCTAAGACAATTATCTCTGCTATGGAAAAGTATTGCAAGAAACCTCGACGACTTCTCTATGCGAGGTATCTTCCTTACATTTTTGAGTATTTTGAGGTTACCTTGGATGACTGTCCCCAGGATGCTCTACCTGCCCATCTTCATGAGCATCGTAGAGTCGCTCCTCTTCCCGCAGTACAACCTCCTCCACCTCCTCATGTTGACCCATCAACTGGTAGTTCACATCATTTTTATCCTCCTACTGGTGTCACTCTTGAGTCTCTTCAGGCTTTGATGCTGGATCAATTTAGGTCCATAGATTTTCGTACCACCCTCCAGTTCCAGGCCTTGACCAACACCGTGAGGGACGTTACCTATAGTTTTGCTCACAACCCTGGTGGCCCTATTCTTATGGTTCGTGATCCCTCGGTGCTTGGTTATCGCATTGATGATCGAGAGGCTCAGAGATACTTTGGTCCTGCTGCTGCTCGCTATGATCACCACCGTACTGCCCGGTCCTTTTAGGGCAGCATATGCTGAGGATGATGATGAGGATGATGATTGAGGAGTGATATAGAGTCACTAGTCTAATCTAGCTTTATTTTAATGCTTATGTATTAGAGAGATGCTTCTTGAAAGCATTTTTAGTATTTCAGTTTAGTTTGGCTTGTATTAGCTCTCTATGTATCAGTTTTCTATTTCAGCACTTTATGCATTTCTAGTTATGGATTTCATCTATACGTACTAATTCTAGGTCATGAGTGGGATAGTTCTTCTTATGCGATTTAGCTGTCTGGAAGCAAAATATATCACCTTATCCTGCTGCATGAGCACACACTCCAAGTCATGGCTAGAAGCATCGATGAAGATTTGAAATCTCTCAGTCCCTTCAGGAAGAGCGTGTATCGGGGCCGATACGAGCCGCTGCTTTAGCTCCTGCAAAGAAGTTTCACAGTCGTTTACCACTCTAACGCGACTCCCTTTTGGGTGGGACAAGTCAAAGGCGATGTAATATTCGCGAAGTCTTTCACGAAGTGTCTATAGTATCCCGCCAAACCGAGGAATCTTCGAATTTTACTGACTGATGCAGGCTGTTTCCAATCAACAACTGCTTCGACTTTCTTCGGATCAACTGAATTGCCTCCAGCGGAGATGATGTGTCCAAGGAATGACACGATGTTCAACAAGAACTTACATTTGCTACTCTTTGCAAACAACTGATTATCTCAGAGTGTCTGGAGTACGGTCCGTAGATGTTCTGCGTATTGCTCTCGATCCTTCGTCTCTGAAGACTACTACGAATTTGTCGAGGAACGGACGGAACACCCGATTTATTAGATCCATGAAGGCTGCATGGGCGTTTGTCAGGTCGAATGGCATTATCAAAAACTCGTAGTGGCCGTAACGAGTACGGAAGGCAGACTTCGGCACGTCGTCTGGCTTGACCATCAGTTGATGATAACCCGATTGAAGATCAATCTTCGAAAACACCGTGGCACCTTGGAGCTGATCGAACAATTCGCCAATACGGGACAGGGGGTATTTGTTCCGGACGGTGGCTTTATTCAATTCCCGGTAGTTGATGCAGAGCCGCATCGACCCATCCTTCTTCTTGATAAACAGCACAGGCGTACCCTATGGCGAGACGTTAGGACGAATTAACCCTTTGTCAAGCAATTCCTGTAACTGTACTTTGAGTTCTTTTAATTCTGCAGGGGACATTCTGTACGAGACCTTGGAAATCGGTCGAGTGTTAGAAAAGGTGTCGATAGTGAACTCGATTTCTCGATCGGGTGGCATGTCGGGTAGCTCGTTCGGGAACACAGAGGAATTCTGCCACAACGTCGGTTTGACCCGCATTTGCACCATCCTGTCACATGTTTCGAACGGACGCCAAGTAGCCTTTGCATCAAGAATGCAACATCCTCTGAACAGAAATTGTCGAGATCACCATGCAGGCCATCGACGCTTCGCCACACGAGTAGCAGAATTCAGGCTCCCCCAGTAGACGGAAGGTGATATTCTTTCCTGCACAGTCAATGGTGGCCGAGCAAGCGTCGAGCCAATCCATCCCCAGAATGATGTCATAGTCCTTAAGGTGTAGAACTATCGCATCTAGATTCAATTTCCTCCCACCAATACATATGTAGCCGTCTCTACAAATAGTGTTTACATGTATTTGTGTCCGATGGGGTGCTAACACTAAGGTTAAGGCCTAGCAGTGCCATGGAGAATTTGTGTTCATCAACGAAATCTGCCACTATATGACTATGTAGCACCTGAATCAAAAAGTACATGAGCAGGTTTATTATTGAAAGTAGTATACCTGTCACGACTGTATCAGAGGCGAACGTCTCATCTCGAGTCATAGCATAGACGCGGTCCTGGGCTTTAGGGCGACGATTTTGGCAATTTTGCGGCACGGGCTGTTGGGCTCGAGGCGCTGGATCCTGGTTCCCTGGACGATGTTGTTACTGTCGAGGCGCCGTTGGGTTCGGTCTCTTGGTCGGACAGTTTGAACTGAAGTGGCCCTTTTTACCACAGTTCCAGCATCCTCCTTCAAGAACTTCGCAATCGACGGCTAGGTGTCCGAATCGGGACATCTGGTACAACGAGGTCTGGTGTTCCGCCCTTGGTATCCGTCCTGGTGCCCACTGTTCAGACGTTTGGTCGCATTGTTTCCTCCCGCATGGCTAGGGCGCTTGTGATTGTATGTATGCACAGTGCCAACAACGGCCGGGGGATACTGGCGCTCAAGGCGGAGAGCATGATTCAGGGACTCACCCATTGTCTTGTATTCCGGAACTGACACATGAGCAGAGATAGAGAATCGTAGACCCACTTCGAACCGCCAAGCGCGACTCTCCATTGTAGGCAAGAATAATCCAGAAAATTTGGCTAGTTTGTTAAATTCTGCTGCGTACTGCCACACCGTCATATTCCCTTGCATTAGCTGCATAAAGTCATTTTTCTTTTCTTGTCGAACTGCTGCAAGAAGGTACTCGATTTCGAACGTCCGTCGGAATGTGGCCCATGAGATTGCCGCTGTCTCGTCATCGCGTCGGTTCGTCCGCTTTTGCACAGCCTACCAGTCGTGCGTGTTTAATCGGAGTAGAAGTTGAGCGCATGCGACTTTCTTGGACTCATCGATGCCCAGAAGCTCGAAACGGTCTTCCAACTCCTCCAACCAATCGATCGTCAGAGAAGGGTCTTCAGTACTGCAGAAGGAAGTGCGGTAATTTTTCATAAATTTTGACACCTCAAAGTTGGAACTTCTTGGTGTTGTAGGTAAACGCTCGGGTACCTCCGGTTCAATTTCAATCGGTCTGACCGCAAGCTCGGTTACGGAATGAGTCGTTGCAGAGTTGCTGTTGGCCACACCTGTCTGGATGATCTGCTGAAGAGTATCAAGCTGCTTCTGCTGCAACTTGAAATGCGCATCGAATCGGACCTCAAACTGAGTCTGCCGTGCCTCAGCTTGTCTCCGCTGGTCTTCAATGTGTTGTCGATGTTGTTCATTCAGGCGCTGATTTGCCTCGGCCTGTCGTTGTTGCTTCCAGCATGCGCATTATCTGTTCCAAGGGGGTTGAGGGCTTAGCCCTTGAGCTACTCGAGCCGCTCGAAGCACTTTCTTCGTTCACGGTTGCAGCTTCTCCAGCTTCTGAAATTTAATGGCAACTCATATTAGTCTCATAAAATATTACGGACTCACTGTATGGAACAACTCATCTCATCGACACGAGGTCAAAGGTTCGAGACTCAAACATAAGGCCAAAGAACTTAAAGCTGTGCTTTGATACCATTATGTCATGTTCCGATTCGGTAGAATCGATAGTCGTCCCCTGGACGTGATACCGTACGAGCTTATGTTGCGCTCGTACAAGACACTTTCATAAGGTTATCCGAAATACAACAACAGGAGAGTGCACAAAGTAAAGTGAAACACATTGTATAGAGGAAACCCGAGCTTTATTGATAATGAACATCATATTGCAGACTCGATACAAAGGTGCCACGCGGGCTTACAAACTGACTCTATTATAAAATAAACGTCGATGAGATAGCCGTTCTATACATCACACCCCTTTATACAGCCAAATTATGCAGACACCGTGAATAAGGGAGAGTTGAGACATCGGGGTCTTCAAACGAGATTTGTTCAAGTCTTCGCACGCACGAGCGAAGCTTCAAAACACACGAGCGCTGCCTTCAGTCAGGTAGCACGCTCCTCCTGATTAGTAGTACTTGTGGAGAGCGAGGATCAGTACATTATACGTGTACTGGCGAGTGGCTAATTAATTTTCGTGCTCTCATTTGGTTCAAGAATTTAGATGAAATATGCAGCATATTTTAGTGATCTTTCTAGCTATCCTAGTCGGTTTCATGTGAGCAGTTTGACGAAACATAAACAAGAAAATTTTACGCTAGATGATGATATTTGCTGTTTTTTGTCACCTCTTCTCAAACTCGATCCAAAATGGGAGTGCATGATGATATTTGCTGTTTTTTGTCAATCCTGAAGAATTAGGACTAGGTTTGAATTTGATGGATATAGGAACGCTGATCAGATAGGGAGCTTACTAATCAATTTCTTTCATAATACAAAATGTTAGCCAATTATTCAGAAAAGTGGAGATGTTCCAAGAGGGAATAGGTATTTATATAAAATCACTTGGAAGACAACTAGATGCAAATTGCTTCTTTCTAGACGAGCATATTTTATTCCAGGTAAGTCAGGTAAGAGTTTTTTCCTCTTTCATATTGTGTTGATTTTAAGGGTACTTGGTCTTGAGTCCCTTGATTATGCTATTTAATTAGCAACTACTGGGTTTTCCTTGACATGTCGTAAAAACGTGTGTGAAGTTTCATTAAGAATTCAATGGTTTTGGACTAATTATAGGTATCCTCACTTGCATTTGTTTCAAATAATGAACTGTAGGGTGCTATTGGACTGAGTCATGCCAAAGCAAATGGTTTGGAGGATGTGGTGCCGATCACATCATAACTGATCAGTCAGATAATTGCAATGGTCTATGTGGGGACTCAAGTTATCCACCTTGCCTTCCTTTCCACACGCATTATCACTGCTGCAAACCAGGTCTGTATTTAAGTTACAAAACATAGTATGATTTTAGTTAATCGGGTTATCTAACTTGCAGTCTTATTGACTTGACTTTGGATTTCACCATTTAACAAATTGCAGAAAAAAATGATGAAGGCATTCATGAATTTTGATAGTGAATTAAACATCCTATGGTTGAAGATGATAACATATTCGAGTTGCCAGTGTTATAGAAGCTTCCTAGAAACAAAAAATATATTGCGCAAGTATATAATCATGCCCCCAAATTAGGGTTTTGTAAGGTTCCTGTGTTGGTCATTTTTAATACTTGACACGTGTGTTACCACTATTTGTGCTTCTCTAAAATTTTGGAAGACTATATTGAGTACCTAGGTCTTCCAAAAAGATGATATCGTATAAAAGGATGAGCACGAATAGTTGAACCTTGTCTTGACATTACTACCCTTTGCTTGCTTTACCACTTACATCTTCCTAAGAAAACAGAAAAAACGGATGGATGTCCATAACTGAAACATCCTGCCTTATGGAAATCTATTGAATGCACTGCTTTACTCTCATATTTGTTTCTTATTTTCCATTTCATGGGCAGAAAATCCAAAGGTATCAAAAACGTGCACGAGATGCAAGAATAAGTTGGACTTTGGTGATGAATACATATGTTGCACTGATTGCTCGGACCCTTCCCTCATAGACAAGAATAGCAAATTTGGTTATTGTAGGAGTGGCGCAGAGCTAGCTGTGCAGTTGAAGCCACAAGGTATGTGCATTTTCCACACTATTTTGCTTTGTCAATGTTGGTTTTGTTGTATAAAACACACATTATGCAAACAGTTATCTTCTTCTGTAAGATTTTAAGATGATTCTCATGTTCCCTAGAGTCTCCTTCTGTACGCATTCTTTTTTCCCAATAATAGATATATTCTCCACAAATATTGAATGCTAGTGCATTGTGGTTTATTCGGATAGAATCGAGTTTGTTATATGTGATAGATATCTAACTTCTACACATGACAGTCTGCTTCTCCTACTTCTCCTACAGAAACTTTTAAGTGGGTTGCTGGACCATGGATGAAGTGCTCGTCTCCTTGTGATGGTGGAGTCCGTTATCGAGATGTAGGTTGTTATGGAAACACTGAAGATGCATCCATCAAACACTATCCAGCAGATCCAAGTAGGTGTTCAGGGGAAGAAATGGTAAGGATGCTACTGTTGCTAACTAATAGTTAAATTTCTTTTATTATTTCCTTTCTGGCAAGCATGTTAGCACCCCTTTGTAGCACCAATCATTTTTTTTACACAAGTATCGACAATAATATTCAAGTTGGTTTTTATTTGGACCATAGCTTAAAGTTCTAATGACTTTATTCTTCTGAGAGTGGCTGTGTTGCACCAAGACAGATTCAGCACCTATTTTTGTGTGTCCTACTTTATTTCTGAGTGCCAGTGGCATGTCCGATACGTGTCTAACACAACAGGGACATGGCTGAACTTTGGAGTGTCTGTGCTTCTTAGCAGAGGTGGACTGTCATTTTATTTCTTAGGGTGAAATATCTTTATTCTTTCTTATCACTCTCTCTCTCTCTCTCTATGTGTGTGATGAACTTCAAAATGGTGTAGTTGTAAGAAGTACTATTTGGTTCATATATATTTATAGTCCATACTATATGGATCATTTAGCATCACTGCTATAGGAAGTAGACTACTGCAACAAAGGCATTGTAATTGTCTGAAATGACTGATTCCGGTTTCCAAGTGCAAGCATTGGATCCATCTACATGGGGGTAACGCCAACATAAATCTTGACCCTCCCCATATCCTGCATAAGCGGCAACCTCATGGCACTTTGACGTCCTATTTATTTAGTTTCTAATTTAGTCTGAATGTATAAACATAATTTGGCCTGATTGTGGGAATGGTAAAAAAACTGGATTTAATTTGACTAATAGTTGATGTTTTGACCATCCCAGAAATCTAGATTTTAAGCTAGACTAGTGCTGTTAGGAGTAGGTTTAAGATTGTTGTGGAACCTAAAATTTTTATGACTAGGACTTGATGTTCTAACTTGGGGTTCATTTGGTTGCACTGAAAAGTATACCAGGAAAATGGATGTTTTACCATTTCTTTATGAGCATCAGAATAGTACATAGACAAAACATAATAACTTGACCTTTTCTATTCCTTTGATATGTTTTCTGCTACAAAGTTGAGTAACCATGTGGGCTAGAAAACTAGCAGTAAATCATTCAAAAGGATTTTCTTTATATGTCTGAAAGGGCAACCACTATTTTTGAAAGGTTTTCTTGTCTTACATTTGCAGAGAACTTTTTCATATTCAAAACATTTCTGTTCAAACAAGCTCTATAAACTACATTATCCATTGAAATTACAATTTTCTGTGTACTTTTCTTGCAACCAAACGAACCCTTAGTTACCCCTATTGGCTAGTCCTATTAAACCTCAGGTCTGACTTTGCTCGACTATTGAGATATTTGGTACTTTTGTCGTTGAAGACATCTTCCTTATTTGTTAAGTTCAAGACTCATTAAGGACTTCTGTTTACTTGTTTTGCTAGGGAAGAGAACCCATTTATAATATGGAAATTGTTGGAGAGCAAGACATGTTTTTGTGTCACCATTGTCTTAATCACCGAGTCTTCTCCATTCAGTGTGCGGTTGACTGCGAATCACGAGAAAGCTTCACAACAAAAGTGACAAGAATGATATAGTGAAGGGACTGAACAAGAGACTAATAAGACAAAGTCAAAAAGAAGAAAAGGGAGGAGAATACACTCTTTTACAGTTTTAATGACATCAATCCTTTGTCATCATTATCATCCATGTGGTCGGATATGGAGCATGAGAAAGTTCTACAAAAGAATTGCCAAGTTCGTGAGCAACTCTCATCTTGAACATAATTCATATGAATTGGTCTCTTAAGGTAGTATTCGAGTGAGAGAGGGCTTTGTCATGAAACTAGAAGTGCACTTTGCAACGGCAACACCAACAATGCCTTTATCCTAAATTTTTAGGGTTGACTATTTGTATTCTTTTTCTTCCATTCAACCCTGTTATGGGCCATGTCCTTTGTAACATTAAAAAAATCATATCAATATTTAAAACTGCAATCAGTGTTCGCTCATGCCTACATCTAGTCCTAGGCTCCTTTAACTAGTATCTCAATTGCTTCTCCTTACCAAAGCGACTATTGGTGACCGTTGCGTATGTTCAGACCGATAGTGATTTACCGTAGATGCCAATTTGAAAAGTATTTCAATTGTACGAATATCGCTAGATGTATGGACATTTTTGTTATTTATTTAGTGGCATTATACATAGCATATTTAGATTGTGACAATGTAATTGATGATAATATGATAAAATTTCAAGAGTAAGACCAATGGATTTCGTACTGTTATGTGATGAATCGGGAGATACGAATACCTTAAGCTCTACTGAACAACACCAAATAGTTCGGTATGCGCTGTTGTCAAAACTCATTGATGAGTGCAACTAGTCTCATAAGTTGTTGGTGTAGTTGACACCACAATAAGAGTACAAGTGCTCGGTTAATTAAATGATTTTACTGAACAACACCAAATAAGGAATCCCTAATAATTGATGTTTGCTAATGTCAATAGGGTTGTCCTTCATGTCAACAGTGCAAGTGGTATTCGGACCTGAGGCCATTACAGTATCTTATGAGTGTGTATCTACACTTTTGACTATACACCTTTAGTGAACCCAAGAGTTGTGACGGTCATAGATTTGGTGTGGTGAATAACTCATAATAATAGTATATGACCAATAAGGAATCTGTCACTCCTAGCTTATAACGAGGAGAGTAATGTCTTATGTGGTACGATATGTTGCACTCAAGAAATCCTTGTACAAGATGAATGTGATTAGAGAAGTCTACTCGGGACACATGGGTGTTTAATAGACGAGTTCGAGACACAATTACTACGACAAATATGACTTGACATATTATCCGTATCATAGGTATAGTTGGGACGCAGTCGGACAAAAAGAGTGAATTACACGGTAACCGTACATGGATAGCTTCTTGAGTGGATGTAGCTATACATCCTCACACCGTAGGGGGCTATGACACACGGCTAGGTGTCAATCTTGGCCAGAAAGGTGAGTCCTAAAGAAAGAGATCAGGGATTCACCAACTTGTCAGATATTCGACCGATAATCGAACCCAGTGCAGGTCTGTTTGATCCAATGCGACCATTTTGGTGTTGAACCTAATGAGTCACACAAAAGATTTGGTTGATCATTTAGACTGTATTCAAGTTTGTATTGGTTCCATGTTGATTGGGATCATAAGTAATTGATCTATATGTCAACCGTCTTGACTTGTGCTTAGCACATAAGTCGATTAGATGTTCACTAGATCCACTCCTAATTGATCATGTATGGAAATTATATGATAGGCAATCTAATTCAGAATTAGATCTAGAAAGATTCTAGAAGAATCTAGGTAGGATATGTAATAGGGAATTAAATCCTAATTAGGAGACCAAGCAATTGCCAAGTCTACCTCTTGCCAAAACCTATAAATATAAGGACAAGGTTTTGCTGAAATCATAACTTGCAAATTCTTGCAAAGCCCTAGCAAGAAAACTTCTAGATCCCTCTCCTCCCTTCTCCTCTTCCCGACTTGCTCTCAGCAGACTCATCGGACCGGATATCCGGCTATCGAACAACAACAACACAAGAGTTGTTCTTTGAAATTGCTTTGAGGAGAATTTAAAGGAGATGATTTCAGTTGCTGATTTCATTGAATGTGGAGGTATTCGTGAATTGGATTGCTCTGTGGTCTATGCGCTGGTATGGATACCTAATACGGTTAGAGATATGACACGTGCGATTAAGGCATTGACAAAGGTATACCCGATAAACCCTAAACTAATAGATTAGATAAACTCTAAACTAGTATATTAGATATTATACTTGTTTGTGATAAGTTAATTGTTGGTGTATGGCATGCTCTTGGTCATCAAATCAAGATCGTATAGGTTCATGAGATGAATCGATACGGTAAGATTTCGTGTCGAGTTGACAATCGAATACGAAAGATGAGTGTGGTGATCTAGACTTGTGCATAAACTAGATGTATCATGAACCTAGATCGATCCTCAGATCGTTTAAAGGAAATAACGCCCAGTCAAATGTGTGAAGGGATTCGCATATGACAATTCTACGCATCGGATGTGGTACAAACAAGGTGTTATGTCGGGTGACCTATAGCATTGTATTGATTTTTTTATAATATCGCTTTCACCCCGATACATGTTTTTTTTCCTTGCATAGATTATCTATCCTCAATTGACGTCACCTCTAACTTCTAATGAATATGCTTATTCTTCTCCTATCTGGTAATGTATCGCAACTCATCCATATTAGCATTCTTATTTCGACTTTGCTAATTATTTATGTTTATCAAATGCCTAACGCTCATTCTCATTTGGGCTGTACTAATTTTTTGCTCATGTTTCTTAAGTTCGCAACACTCTGATCCATAAAGAATCATGTCTTATAGGAGTCTTAGTGTCTTATAGAAATTTTCTTTTAAACTCAAAAGGTTTTTTGCTATGACAAAGTATTCTAGAAGCACTCTTTTATTTCATCTATCATGTTTTAATTTTATGCATCACATCATATTCTCGATCTCTCAATGTCTCCATCACGATAAATGATTGATCATATATGTCGAAGACTCTCACTCCTAGGTGTATCTTGCCCATTTATATGTACTCCCTCGTTTCTCCTTGACTTCAAGTTGAAGCAACATTTCATACAAGTTATTTTCATCCTACCAATTTTAAAAAATTTAGATTCCATCTTTTTACATGCTTATATATTAGCATCTAACGATTCTAACCCTTTACTTTCATCGAGATCACCATATCGTCAGTAAACGTCATACATAATGGAAACTTATGGGTACACATAGTAATTTTATCCATAACTAGCAATGGTGATAGGATTGTTGTCTCCTCCAATGGTTCGCAAAGTCATGGCAACTCCATCATACATATTCTTGATATTCTCACTATAACTGTTAGAAATTTGTTTCTTCTCCAAAGCCTCCCTATAAATTCTATCATGAGCCTTATATAAGTTAATAAAAGCCATGTTACAGAGGCAGAGCCATAAAATTCCCGGGTCCAAAGTAAATTAAAAAAAAAATGAAAGTTACAAAAGATGGCTACTAGGAAGATAGAAAGTGAAATTTAAACAAGTGATGCAGTACGTCCCCTACAGCAAATACCTCCAGCAGAGACGCCAGCACAACCACTCTCTCCAGAAGAAGATGAAGAAGAGAGTGACTACCCAACCTCTCCTTGGGACGAAGACATGAGCATAGAGTCTGAAGGAGAAGCAGACAGGAGAATCCGTGACGAAGAACGGAGGATCCGTGAATGGACTCCACCTTCAATTAGATCTTAAGAATATTTACATGAAGGACAGCTTGTCAGTGCATGCAGTGGCAAGGAGTTTAATGGTTTTAATCCAATTGTTATAAATGTCCATACCTATCTTGCACGGACACGGCTACCACACTACACGGTAAGGACATGATGAGACAAACATAGTGACACAGACGACATATATTTTGGTGTCCTAGTGTTTTTGGAGTGTCCAATACGACACGAGCCTAATTTTTGGAGTGTTCGTGCATCCTAGGTCCATACCAAGCTAATATATTGGTATTGGTTCCCCGACAACCAATAAATTCCAGTGTCTCGTGAAGTTCAAGAAAACAAGAGAAAATTTGAAAAAGAAAAAGCTCATTCACGTCTCCCAGTTATTACATGATCTTTGCCACTGGGAACACTTTGTGCCTGGACTACTGGACATATATTAATATCTTAGATGTGTCTGATAAACAAGCTAGGATAAAAAATGGAGTTAGAATGAAGAACATGATATGATTTCTTATAGTGAAATGCATTCTTCTCCACATCACAGGCCTATGAGCAAAAAGGAATGACATTCCTGTACATCACTGTTGTATGGTGCCAAATTCCTCTTTCCATCTAATTGTACTTCCTATCAATTGAATCATTTAAAAGCTTATATCAAGTATATCTACATTGAGCTGGTGGATGGAGTTGCTATGCCATAGCAGGCATCCCATGCTTTATTGTTATGACCTCCATCATAAAATTGGTGTTGAGGCACTCTTCTGTATAATTTCCTCAATAAATAGTTCATATGCCTATGTCTTCATTATGTGGCTTTTTTTTTTAAGCCTGCATGATTTTTAATTAATAGCTTCTTGAATACTTGGCAGCCTGCTAGACAGGAGCCATGCAATCTGAAAAGCTGCGTAGACCTCAGCATCAGCGATATGGATGATAGCAAAAAGAGCGGCATGTCTGGATGGTTAGTTACATTGCTCGTTCTTCTTGGGATTGTGGCAGTTGGAGGACTCGGGTTCGCTGGCTACGTATTTTATAAGAGGTAAGCATTATGAACCTATACAGTCTGTGAAATCTGAATTTTAGAACCCTTATTTTCCCTTTTTGCTGAAATGGTTGGATCTGAATGTTTCGAGTAGTTTTGATACCTTGTTATTATTTGGAATATACTGGTTGGATCCGAGAGAAAGTAACGATTATTTGCAGTAAAATGCCTCCAACTTTTGAAAAGTTACACATGAATATCCATTGGAACAGTAAAATATCCACGTTCAACTCTTTACTTATTTTCGTAGTTCAGCTATAACAGAAGATTTTACCATTTCATCCTTCATATCAAATGAGTAAAAAAAAAAGTGATTTCAAAAGATCCTGATAGAAAGGAGAGCATGTGAATAAAAAGTAAAGTTTGTTGCATTTTTACTGAGTGATTTCTTTTTATAAGGTACCATGATATTTCCTTAGAGCTTATTTGGTCTGATCTTATTTTTCGTTAGTATACTAATCAATTATCGCTAGAGCAATTTTGGTATTATTATGGATTCAGAGTAACGAGGCTCATGTGTCCTCTTGTGTGCTTCTGCAGGAGAACATCAGCTCCTACGGGATTTGTATATATCATGCTGGAGGGATATTCTTAAAAAAAAGGCTTATTCTTTGATTGCCTGTCACTAGAGCTTATGGATGTGTTTATGCTCTTCTAGTGCAACAGCTGCTGCTTGTTAATTAGTTGTTTTTGTTCCTGCCCTTATGGTTTGGGGCAGCTTCTTCTTTGTATTACATTATTTGGAGAAAGATGCATGCATGCAACGATGTGAATGAGATGTTCTTATTTGAACCATCATCACTTGTGGTGATGATGCTGTGATAAAATTCCATTATTTGTTCTCACTTGTTCCTTGATTTTCTTTTCAAGGTTCTTTGTATATCTCAAAAAAAAAAAAAAATGTTGAGCATGTTTTGACACATAAAGGCGTGTTGGTTGGTTGATGAGGATAGAGAAGAGAGAGATGCTAAAGTAGAAGTATGGAGAGACGTTGGAATCTAAGAGATTTGAGAACGGTCTTATGCATGTAATTAAAAACAAAATTGTTGAAATGGATGTGTTTCATGAGTACTTCGTGACCACAAGATATAGTTGAACTTTGAAGTTGAAAGAATCAACCATATTTTATGGGCCAGAGTGTTGAACAATTAAAAAAACATGTTTAGAAAGTTAGTATAGCCACATAAGAATGCTAAAATGGATGAATGACAACATTCAAGGATATGATAAGACATGAAAAGTTAGAGAACGTGAATCAGGGACTAGAAAACATGGGCAGGAGGTTGCCTGATTCACAGACAGGTCTCCAATATGGGTTGGTTAATTTTAATTGTTTTCTGTAACGTGAAAGGCGTAAGGAGTGGGGGCTCCTCGGCATGCTGAGACTTGTGATTCATATAAAAGAAATGCCCCTGAACGTGAGAGGGGTCGTGGGGAGAGGAGATCCATACTGTACTCGGGAATCATGCGCCTGCGTTTGACGATCTCTTCGATATTGCAGTGCAGGCAAAGATGATCGATCACGAGACACGCTAGCGAGGTTTGGGGCGTGATACTTGTTTTAATTTCTTTGACTAGAGAGAGAGAGAGAGAGAGAGAGAGAGAGAGAGAGAGAGAATTAATAATATGGATTCCAAGTCAATAGATTGATTCAGCTGGAAAGTAGACTGGGGGGATTGGTTTGATTTCACATCAACTTCAGCCAGCCAGCCACCAATAATACTTTTCCATTCGTTTACTTGCAAAAGTCTTTGACATCAAAAGTGTGGTGGATGTATAGCTGCTGATTCTGCAGGCATTTCTTTGCCAAGAAAGAAGCTCAGCTCCCTCCCTCCCTCCACCACCCATGCATACGAATACTCATCCTACTGCTACAATACTCCACTGCTCTCTCCTCTTCTTCCTCCTCCTCCTCCTGCCGCTGGTCCCTCCCTCCGGTGCCGATGTCGGAACCGCCGCAAGTTATGGACCCCCATACCTCCGTAAGCATTTTTTTTTTTACCGCTCTCAAATTATATTATAGTGTCCAGCAGAGGAGAAGAAAACACCCCACCCCCACCCCAGCAAGCGGTAGGGAAGGAAGAGTTAGCATGCTTATTCATCTCCCTCGGTAGTAGTAGTCCTCCTCCTCCTACCTTTTAGATCTAGATTGTATCTCGTTTTCGGTTGATCCCTCAAAAATGGGGTGACAGAGTTGGTAATTTAGTCCCACATTGGATATATGCGATGGGATCATGAGGTGTATATAATTGAAATTGGTTCAGGCTTTACAGGAGAATTCTCTTTTAAGGCATATGACACAATTTAATATCGCACCTCATGGACCAACTCTCGTTGGGGTTACACTGCGTTTCCAACATAGTACTCCTATTACCTTTTAGATCTAGATTCCAACTCATGACCCACTTTGATTTAGGCCAAATATTAAGGGCTATATGGAGTTTAGTAGGAGGCGATACGGGATATGGGACAACACATTTAAGTTATTTTTCTATCAAGAGGACAACACACATCAAAATTTGAATTTTTCTCTTTCTTCCCACTTCATCATTCTCTTCCGATTCTAATTTTAGGTTTATGATTCGTCCATGGATATTTTATGAAGTTTCGAACCCAATTTTAGATATTTCAAATTTCAGATTTCTATACAGACTCGTTGGGAACTACGCGTGACTGTCAAAAATTCGGTAGTCCTAATTACGGCGAGGACTGTCAAAATTTTCACAGTCCTAATTAAATATAGAACTTCCAATAAGCAATGCATATAACTGTCAAAATTTTGGCAATCCTGAAAATATACTTCTCTGTCTTCAGGACTGTTAAAATTTGGCAATTATGTCATATCCAATTTTGGCAGTCCTTCGTCGTTCAAAGCTGAACGATTTTGATTAGGAAGATTTTAAACTCCATTAATGGAGTTCAAACTTCAGAAATAGTTCCAAACTGGACTATCTGCTAAGAGCATCATTAGTAAGGCCCATCCCATTTTCTAGATTCTAGATTTAGAATGTAGGAGCTCATTTTGTAGAATAATAAGTCTCATCCCTAGTTCCAATTTCTACAATTTTGGTCCCAACCCATCCATGGGTGCCAAGGGTTGGGCCTCCTAATTTCTAGATTCTAGATTGTAGAAACTCGTTTTGTAGAATAGTAAGTTCCAATTTGGAGCCCAACTTTCTAGATTCTAAACTTTATATTATTTTTTTCCTACATTAATTTTTGACCACAAAATTTTTGGGACCGGAGCTCACTTTATCATTTCCTACTATTTTTATACAAACCCAACCCATTCTACATTTACCTTTTTTTTGAAATTTTGGGCTCCAAATTGTATTGGAGAGTCCCAACTACTAATGATGCTCTAAGAAACTATACAAAAGCTATGGATTAAAATTTGGAACATTTGGAAAGAAAGAGAAAGACAATTATGGATTAAGATTTGGAAGGAAAGAAAGATAAAGACAATTTTTTTACGTTTTAGATTTTATACTTTAGCTCGTGTTGCTTCTAACAATTTTTCAAAAACATTTTAGATATATTAAAATAAATTAACATTTGTGTCGCTGTAGTATCCTTAACATTGCTTTGATTTATGACTATATTATGTTGTAGCCTTTTGGAACACTTGTTCAATTTGTTCCGTCCACATAGCACGTTACGTTAGTAAGGCAATTTTGGATTATATCACTTGTTTATTGGGAAACTCCATATGGTAACCAAGTCAAACAACTCGTCTTCTGGATGGTTTTTTTGCTAAACGTGATATTTATTTCGGACCTTAACTGAATATTTTAGAAAATGATAGCCCAACGAAACATTTTGAACATGGGCATCCGAGTCTACGGAATAGTTCGAAAAAGAAAAATTGCTAAAGCGGAAGGGGTGACCGCCGGAGCCTACGTTCCCCACCCCACATAGGTCCCATTTCCTAAAATTTCAGACATCCCTCTAATGGAAGACCAACATGTGGCTGCAAGTCAGAACCGTGGTCCATGTAGCACTACGTTAAAAAAGAGAGTCCATTTGAACTACTAAATGAATGTAGGGGTGAGCATTATTCGGTTTTGGACCGAAAATCGAACTGGACCGAACCGAACCGAACCGAATAAGAGATTCGGTTCGGTTTTAAAAAAAATCGGTTCGGTTTCGGTTTTGGAAATACTAAATTTTCTTATTCGGTTTCGATTTCGGTTTTAAATTTCGGTCCAAAACCGAATAAGAAAATTTAGTTTATATATATATATATATATATATATATATATATATATATAGTATATATCTATAATTAATACCTATATACACCTATATATATTTAGTATATATCTATAATTAATACCTATATATACCTATAATTAATATATATATATATATATATATATATATATATATATATATATATATATATATATATATATATATATATATATATATATATGTATTAATTATAGGTATATACTAAATATATATAGGTATATACTATAGGTATATAATAAATATATCTAGGTATATTTAGTTATTATATATATTAACAAAAAAAACACAAATAAACCCAAAAACCGAATAAAATGAAAACCGAACCGATTTAATTCGGTTCGGTTCGGTTCGGCTATTGATCAATTCGGTTCGATTTCGATTTTGTTTATTCGGTTTCGGTCCAATTCGATTTTCGGTTATTCGGTTCGGTTGTACTCACCCCTAAATGAATGGCATCTCAAACAAATAGCTAGTCAGAACATAAGTTGTTGTGACTTTACTATTGTATTTGACATCAAATTAGCTATCAAACCTAACTCCAAACCAAACTAGACATAAGGGACTTCTTGACCAACTCGTTGTCACTAGCAGTGTTATCTTTGAGGAATTTTATTAAATGTGCGTTTGGTATACGGTATTTTTTTAAAAAAAATTTTAAGCTGAAAATTCATTACCATGTTTGTTTGGGATATAAAAAATATATTTTCGAAAATTAGAAATATTCGGATAAATAGTTTACCATAAAATACGAGAATCCTATCCCTTAAGAATATGTTGATATATTTCTTTTGTCGCTTTTTAGTATTTTTTAAATCTTTTTTATCCTTTTTTTTTGTCCTTTTTGTCGTTTTGTTAGTAGTTTTTTTTGTCTTTTTTGGGTTTTTTTTTTCTTTTTGTCGTTTTTGATCATTTTTTAGTTGTCATTTTTTTTGTCAATTTTTTTTGTTTTTTGTCGTTTTTGCCGTTTTTGGTCGTTTTGGTATCTTTTGTCTTTTTTGCCCCTTTTTGAATTTTTTGGTCGCTTTATTTGAATTTTTTTTTTGTCATTTTTTCTTTTTGTTTTCCCTTTTAGACGTTATTTCGTTTTTGGTTTTATTTTTCCTTTTTTTTTTTATCTTTTTTTTCTGGAATATTTATATAGTCACCAAACATAGAAATGTAAATTTTCAGGGAATTTGATTACTTGAAATTTGATTCCTGAAAATATAGAATTTTCGGCTATATAGTATTCCGTATACCTAACGTCCCCTAACATTATCAATTCTTAGGGTGGTTATGGTATCTTTCGAAGTTTTATTAAAAATTGATGTCAAACTATTTATGTAATTTATCATAAGCTGTTGACGAAAAGTATTTGACAAGGAAGCGTAGAAATTTGTTATTGGATCTTGAAACCAATTAGGTGTTGTGTAAAAGATTTTGTCGGCGAGTTTTTAAGGATTATTTTGTATAAGGGTATCAGGTTTAGAACTAGTTAGACTTTGTGTACTAGGTTTGTCCGTCTTAGACTTTGGTTACTCGAATATTTTTAGTGACACATTTTATTGACGAAATAGAACTTTAAGTGACGAACCGTCACTAAATGTTTCACTAAAAATTTCAATTGTCCAAATCTAAAATGGACAAATCCAGTACCCAAAGTCTAATTAGACCATAAATCTTGTACCCTTATACAAAATAATCCAGTTTTCGACTACAAATTTGTCACCATTTGGTGTAAGTGACTTGTAAATTTGTTTTGTAAAAACCTACCAAAACTATTAGGAAATTACTAAATTAAATATGTTTTTTAATAGGAAATTAAATGTATAAGAAATAATGTTAGTGTTTTCCGAACATTTTGAAATCGGCATCATGTTAGAATGTTGCATCTTAAAAAAAATAAAAAATAAAAAAAAGTTTATAATTTTTACCAAACACATTTATATTTATCTGAAATATATAATGTCTGCAGCGACAGTTTGTTTCGGTGACGACCGGATCCCGATCCCGACGGATAACCTGTTCGCGGCAGCAGGGGAGGGGATATGGAACAACGGTGCCTCTTGTGGGAGGCAATACATGGTGAGGTGTATGAGCTCGACGGGCAGGGCGTGTCTCGACGGCGACGCGGTCGTGCAGGTGAAGGTCGTCGACCGGGCATCCATGCTCAACACGATCCCGTCGGCCAACGGGACTACGATGGTGCTATCTGGTGCCGCGTTCCGGATGATTGCTGACATATCAGCCCAGGACATCAACATTGAGTTCGCTCAGTAAGTATATACGTAGTACAGAAACTCAAATAACAACTTATAATAGAAAAGAGGGATATTTAGACTTTGGGTCTCAAATAAGTTCTGAAATTTGTTTATGAGTTTCTATATTATACATAATTAATGTGATTTACTCTAATTCAAGGTGCACCCCACAGTTTTGCAAAAATGTACAGTACCCTCCACTTTCGACGGTTTTCGTAAAAAAAAATTTTAGACCAAAATGCTCTTGTCTTCTTCCTCTTTCCTCTCACCCTCTCACCTCCGCCTCCGGCGGCAGCAGCAGCATCAGCGGCGTCGAAGGCGGGCAGGGCCGGTGGGGGGGGGGGGTGTGGCCGCGACGGAAGCAACAGAGGCGGGGGGGGGGGGGGGGGGGGGGGGGGGGGGGGCGGGGCGGTGGCGGGGGTGAGAGGGTGAGAGAAAAGAAGGCATGGACATTTTGGTTTCTTTTTTTTTGACGGATTTCGTCCAAAGTGAAAGGTATTGTACATTTTTGCAAAACTGTGGGGTACATATTGAATTAGAATAAACCAAGTGTAGGGTAAGTCAAAATTTCTAAAAAATAAATCAATGGATAAGATTCATTTAATCTAACGGTTTTGATTGCCTGAGTTTCAAAATTTAAGAACTCATGGCTTCCTGTAAGGATTTTTCTGATGATTAGTATAGAATGATAGGCTTTTAATTTGGATTTAGATATGGTCTCCACCAGAATTTGACTTGTTGAATAAGTAAAAACTTGTTAAATAAATAATAGTCCAAAATTCTTAACTAGATTGCGGAATCCAACCAGAATTTGACTCGAACGGGAACCCAAATCCAAATACGAAATTTGACGCCAACGCGAGTCCTACCAAGAACCATCTAATTTGTTGCGGAATAAGTATAGCATCGAAACTTCAAAGAATTTAACTTATGGGCAACCAAATTTAATTAGTCCGTGGCAGCCTGCAATTATAGCTTTATTACTCGGACTCATCAGTTAATTTTTCTCTAAATAGAAGTACTTTCACAAAAATGAAAAAAAAAAACACTCCCAAAAATCAAAAATTTATATCTGATAATTTTTTATTTTTTTAGAATATCACGTTGATGTATATCAAAATTTAAAATATTAAGGTGAAAATATATAATAGATGAGAATATTAAGTTAAAATTAAGTCAAATAAAAAATGAATGATTTACCACCAAGTCCCGTAACTTATTGTCTATCTATTTATTTATTTATTGTTGAAGTGTTATCCTTCTGAGTTTTATATGTAGGTCTTTGATGTAACTACAATAATAAAATAAAATAAATACACTTATTATTTTGAAAATAATTATACTGATTCATTATTTTTATAAGTTGTATAAAACAAATACAGTGACCCTGACTCCTATGTTATAGTTAAAGTAAATTGCCCTAAGACCATCTCCAATGGGGGTTTCTATCTTTCCTATTTCTATGGAAGAAATCCACTTTAGAAAAAACTTCTCCCAATGGTAGTTTCTATCACCATTTTTCTATCATAGGTGGCAATGATGTAGGATGGAAACTTTCTAAGAGGGTTTCTACATGTAGAAACTCTCATAGAAATTTTCCTATCTCTCATAACAATTATTATTGGGTCCCACACCATTAAATTGATCCTTTTACTATGTGACACATAGGATAGAAATGGAGAACCATTGGAGAGTATTTTTGTATGTGTATAATTTCTATGTAGAAACACTTCTAACTATGATATAAATCTCCTAAAAGTACAATGTCAAGTAGAATAAGAACTCAATTTTAGAACTGAGTTTTAGAAATCACCATTGGAGATGGTCTAATATTCCCATAGACTAAAGCTGCGGCATTGTTGCTGTCTTGTCTTCTGTGCAGGGTTTGAATTTTCCAAAAGCATGACCAGAATGATCAACGGACAACTTGTTTCTGTCAATATTTGTCGACAATTCTTCTGTAACTACTGTTGATAGTTTGTTCCAAATAAATTTCTTTCTTTCTTTCACGTCGTTATAGTTCCCTTCCCTGACAAACTCTATCATATCGATCTATGTTGTTTAGTAAGTAGTATAGTAATAGAAATTGTAATATTTTACGGCAATGGCTAAAGGCAATACATATTTTATTCAGGACATATATATATATATATATATATATATATATATATATATATAACTCTTATTTTATTAATCATAGCTCAAAAGTCGAATTCAGACCACGTATACAAGGCGCAAAAGCAAAAGTCTATACAAGTATACCACAAAAGGGATCTTAGAGGGGGAGAGGCAACTCGACCCCTCAAAGCTAGGGGGGGATCGAGGACCAGAATGCTTTCGGACTGTGGGAGCACAGGGTGCTCCTTTTGCGACATTGCCGGAATATTTTCTTAATGAGGTGGTCGGTTGAGTATTGGTGACCCTCGTATCTCGTCTTGTTGCGATTCTTCCAAATCGTCCATGTTGCGACCGCTGCAGATCTGGTGGCCGTGGGAAGCTGAACCCCATTTGTCCGCCAGATCGTGGAAGCGTCCACCCTCTGGATGTATATTGTAGTGTCGGTTAAGGGTCTTCCAGATCATGTCCGGCAGACTCCCCTCCCTGAAGATGTGGTCAATAGTCTCCTCCTAACGGTCGGAACAGCAATTGCAAGCTGACGCTAAGCTAATCCCGATGGAGTTAAGGATGTCGTCCGTCGGCAGTTTCTTCCTAATGACTCTCCATAAGAGGAAGGACCACTTCTTAGGGATGCAGGAAGGCCAGTAGCGCGCAATGGTATGATGCGGCTGCCCATTTTCTTGGATAGCGAATCTCGCCGACCTAACCGAAAATGTCCCGGAGGCCTCAAGCGACCACCTCAGCTCGTCGGCCTCGCGACTGAGGCTAAGTCTGTGCATGCGGATGCTGTCTGCCGTTTCGTTACCGGACCATTTCCGAATTTTGTTCCAGTTCCAGTCGTTGTTAGTGGAGTTCCACAGGTCTCTGATCCTACTGTTACTAGGGATCGCTGCCAGACACGAGATTAAGTTGTCCCCAAGCCATCTCTCCAGGAATGGATCTGACTCGCCGCCGCCCAGTTGGAGTCTTATTGCCGGCTCGACGAGGTCACGTCCGATTAGGATACGACGCCAAGCCGCAGAGGCTCTGCTGTTGGCTGTGACCACTGATCGGTGGATGTGTTTGAAGTACCTGACTTTCATAAACCTGGTCCATAAGTTCTTACTCGTGCGGAGTTTCCACCACAATTTCATCGAGAAAGCCTTAATAATGTGTGTGAGCTTGGTGAATCCCAGACCCCCTTCCTCTATAGGGTGAGCCATGGCTTCCTAGCTAGCCCAGTGGTGTTTGTCTTATCCTTTGTTGTGCCCCCAAAAGAAATTACAGAAGATTTGCTCGATCGAAGAGAGAACCTTCTTAGGCGGGGAACACGCCGCCAGGGTATGGATAGGAATGGAGGTGAGCACATTTTTGATGATGATCATCTTGCCGCCTGGGGATAAAGTGGCATTATGCCACCCCTCGAGTTTATTCCTAATTCTTGTGATCAAGTTTTCAAAGATGCCAACGTTAGATTTACCGTACACAAGTGGGCAGCCGAGATAGTTGAACGGAGGGTGGGCCACTGAGAAAGATGTTAAGTTGGAGAGACTGATTGCATGCTCTCTTTTGATGTTGTGGTGGGCGTAGATAACGCTCTTGGAATGATTGATCTTCTGCCCGGAATATCTAGAGTACCTCTCTAGGGTGTTGTGGACCATCTCCAATGCTCCAACTTCCCCGGATGAGAAGATGAGTAAATCGTCGGCGAAGGCCAGGTGGGTGATGATCGGGCATCCACTGGAAGTGTGATAGTGCTGGAAGTTCGGAGTGTTGACCATGTTGTTAAGGTTTCTGCTCAGGGTATCTGCAGCTATGATGAAGACAGTGGAAGATAGAGGGTCGCCCTGTCTAACATCGCGGCTAGATTTGAAAAACCCCTCGGATTGACCGTTGATAACCGTGGAGAACCATGAGTTACTGACGGATCTCCACACGGTGTTGGTCCAATTTTTCGAAAATCCGAAAGCTCTGAAGACCCAAATCATAAATTGCCAATCCAGTCTGTCGTAAGCTTTCTCCTTGTCGATTTTGACGGCGATGTTGCCCCCTGTTGCTGGAAACTTCATGCATGTGATTAATTCTTAAGCCAGCATAATATTGTCCTGGATGTTCCTCCCTCGAACAAAGCCGCTTTGTTCCTCAGAGATAATTTTGGGGAGCATATCTGCCATTCTGGTGGTGATGATCTTGGAGATAATTTTGTTGGTGAAAGTGCAAAGACTAATTGGTCGAAAATCACGAAAGGATTCTGGATTTTCTTTTTTCGGGATGAGGATCAGCTTGGCGCTGGAGATGGCTTTGGGGTATGTAGTTCCTTCGAGGAATGCGATTGCCGCATCGGTGATGTCCTGCTTGATAATGTCCCAGCAGGTGCGAAAGAAGACACCCGAGAAGCCGTCTGGGCCGGGGGCACTGTGCTCGTTCAGAGCCCATACTGCTTCTTTCTCTTCCTGTTCGGTCAGGGGACGTTCCAACTGGACATTGTCGACGTCATTAATGAGACTGGGGATTTGGTCCAGGAATGATCTATCTTTGTGAACCGTTTATTTGGAGAATAATTTGGAGAAAAAATCCGCTGCGGCCGCTTGGATGTTCTTATAGTCTGTTATGATGTTCCCATTCTCGTCAGCGGTATGGTGAATCGATAGTTTGTGTCTGTAGCCGTTGACGCAGGTGTGGAAAAATTTCGAGTTCTTATCCCCCTCGCTATCCCATTTCAACCTCGCTTTCTGCTTCCAGAAATCTGACTCCACTTTGAGCCTGAATTTGAGCATTGCCTTGGTGAGATTCAGGGCAATCCTGGCCGTGGAGGATCAATCCGAAGCGAATATGGCTTCGGCACGGGTGACATCGTCCTCTGCAACCCGAACGGCTTGAAAAATATTCCCGTAGGCACGTTTTCACCAATTAGATAGAGCTTTTCTCGTGGCTTTGAGCTTGTTGCTCACCCGGATGAGGGGGTTTAGGGAGACGATGTCCAAAAATTGGGGGTGATCGGTCCAGAAATCGAGGAATTAGAAGTTCTTTTTGGGTGGAGTGGTATTATTTTTAATTTTGACCAACAGAGGGGCGTGGTCAGATTCAGTGGAGTTGAGGTGGGATAGTTTGGTATTAAATCCCATTCCGTGCCAGAGAGCATTCGTGAGGGCTCTGTCCAATCGGGAGTATTGACGGCGTTCTCCTTCCTGCATATTGCACCAGGTGAACGCGTTGCCGTTGAACTGGAGGGGGGCGAGATGAGCGTTGAAGATGAAGTTGTTGAAGTCTTGCATGGCTGATATGGAAGGTGGCCGGCCTCCGATTTTCTCTTCTCTGCTGGTGTTCGCATTAAAGTTCTATATATATATATATATATATATATATATATATATATATATATATATATATATATATATATATATAAGTTTCGTTACTGAAAAAAGACTAATTCTAAGGACACTCCAACAATTACTAGAGGCTAGTCCAATTTTTTTCCAAATATTTACAAGTTTTATTTTCGAGACGTAATTTTTGATGGAAAACAGAGAAATGAAATAGTTGTCTCAATAATAACAACGTTTCGTAGCAACACTTCAAAGAAGGTGCACCACAGAGATCCTTGAAGGATTCTGGTAACGAAAATCTAAAGAGATTTCGTTACAACAACAAACGAAAGTAGAGCTTCTTTTAGGAAGGTACAAATCGAGTTGCTAGTAGCAGCAGCGACGAAAGTCCACAAGAAGTATCTGATTAGATCAGAGAAGAATAGAAGGAAAGAAGAAAGAGAAAGGCTGCTTTGCTAGGGTGATAAGATCACCGTTGCTCAAAACAAGATTCACCTATATACGATCCGCTTCCAGGAACCAGCAAGTTCTAGAGAACTTCTAGAACGCTCGTCAGTCAATATTTGAGACTTGAACGGGCTTCCTGGACTTTACGGACTCCCTTAACTCTCTTCTTTGGTGCATCTTTTAAAGGAGGCCAAGGGGCTCTATTTATAGAGTGGAGTGAGACTTCACCTCTTCTCCTATCCGATGTGGAACTAAAATACCAATACTCAAAAATAGAGTTTGATATTTTAGATCATTCCACAATCAGCATAGAAGTGTGCCAGTCCACGCCAACCCTCCGAACGCTCTCGTGCATGTACGAGACATCCTGGAGTCCGTGTCCGAGTCCGAGTCCGCACAACAAAAATCAACTTACATCTTTGTTGGAATTAATCATTTTTTCTTCTAGGAAAATACTCCCACATGACACACACTTGTGCCCCACCATACCTTATGTGCACACCTCAACACAAGCAATGCATTATATTGAGATACTCACCATTTGGTGTAGCCGATGTGGGACTATCTTTCCTAGTCCAAAGGCAAAAACACCAACAATCTTCCACATATCTCAATATATGGGTTGAGCATTTCCCACAGTGACTGCCCATCATGCATTAGAAGAGATGTCGCTACGACTTGAATCTTTTCGCATAGGTTAAATAACAATATGATACAAGAATGGACTAAGCCTTGAATTCTGTACCATAACTGCAATTCTTACTACTCACATAATGACATCAACTGTGCTTCTGGCTGCACATTAAAGGCCTTTAAGAGACGGCTTCATATCTCTGTCCATACACTATAGGTGAGTTCTTTATAAAGAGTCATGGCATGAAGCATTGTGCTTCTTTACGGTGTTACGCCGCTATGACATGGCTTAAAGCCGAGGCTTTAGTCACCTGGGTACCTCATCGTAGTGTCATACTACTGTAGCATGAGGTCGCAAGCGTCTTTGTAGTGCCAAACTACCCAGCATGAAGCCTTGTGCTTCTGTGCGGTGTTATGCCGCTTTGACATGGCTTGCGAAGTCGAGGCTTTATCCTATCTGGTATCTCTTCGTGGTGTCATGCCACTGTAACAAGAGGACATCGTCCTCTTTGTAGTGATGTCTACCTCTCTTTATTACGATTATCATACAATATTAGGCTATCTGCCTATTTGTGGTGTTACTCCGCTGTGACTTAGCTCACAAAGCCGAAGTATTACCCCTAATCGGGAACCTCATGGTAGAGTCACCCCACTATAGCATGGAGTTACACTCCTTGTAGTGCTGTGCTACCGTGCTTTCTGTAAAGTACTCCAGGCATTCACTCTGCCTGAGAACTCATTAAGGTATTTAAGCCAACCTTCCTACAGGATCCATTTTCCGCAAATAATAACAGTAGACAACAGTGGTTGTATGTCCGTAACCTCTCCATGCCACAGAGGACAAGTACCCACCGTTCCTGATATTCTTCCGATTAATAGTCCTCCCTTGAACCAAAAGCTAGATGCCTAGTAGATTTCTCTTTGAACTAATAGCATAAAACTTTATGGTAGGAATGTAAAAACACAATATCAGAATGCCTTCAAGCCCATTTTACAAGCTGTATCATCGACCAGCTGGCGCTTGAGGCCCTTGGTGAACGGATCCTCCAGGTTCTCCTGACTCCGAACATCAATCACTACAATAACACCCCTCTTGATGAGATCGTGTACTGCCCTGTGCTTCAACAGCACAGTCCTCTTCTTTCCGTTGAAGAGGTCATCTAATGCCACTGTCGCAGTCGCCTGGTTGTCGCAGTATATCGATATCTCCGGTATTTGTGCTCCAACCACTGGAAGATCATACATGAGCTCCTGAAGCCATTTTTATTCCTCCACTGCGGTATCAAGTGCAAAGAACTCAGATTCTATGGATGACCGCGAGACCATAGTCTGTTTCTTCGATTTCCACGATATAGCAGCTCCACCCATTGTGAAAATGTATTCACCTGTGAACCTCTCGCTCTCCACTTTTGAGCACCAGCTGACATCACTGAAGCCTTCCACTACTGGCGGATCTTTACTGTAGTGCAGTGCATTGTCTGAGTCTTCTTGAGATATCTCATAACCCGTTTCACAGCTTTCCAGTGCTCAATGCCTGGGTTGCTCGTGAAACGACTCAGCATTCCCACGACAAAAGCTATGTCAGGCCTTGTGGCAGTAGTAGCATACATCAAACTCCCGATTACACTTGCATACTCCAGCTGCCTGACGCTTTTCCCTGAATTAGGCTTCATCATCAGATCACACCGGTATGACGTATCGATCCCTGGAAGATCCTGATACCCGTAACGAGTGATCATCTTCTCAACATAATGAGACTGTGACAGCGCTAGTCCAGTGTCTATCCGGATGATCTTGATCCCTAAGATCGCATCAGCTTCCCCCAAGTCCTTTATACTGAACTTGCTTGAGATGAACTTCTTTGTCTCCGTGAAACAGCCCATATCCGTACCTAGGATCAGCACGTCGTCCACGTACAGACAAACGATCACACCTCTTCCATCAGCGAACTTCGTGTAAACACATTTGTCCGTCTCGCTGACCATGTAGCCATTTGACCTTATAACCTTGTAAAATTTCTCATGCCACATCTTGGAAGCCTGTTTAAGACCGTACAAGAATTTTACCCACTTGCAGACTTTGCCTTCAAGACCCTTTACGACAAATCCCTCTGGTTGTTGCATGTAAATCTCTTCGGTCAGCTCGCCATTTAGGAAAGCCGTTTTCACATCTATCTGATATATCACCATATTATGTATTGCTGCGAGAGCAATCAACATTCTGATGGTGGTCATCCGGGCTATTAGAGCATACGTGTCAAAGTAGTCAATCTCCTGCTTCTGAGAAAACCCCTTGGCTACCAACCTAGCCCTGAACTTGTCAATAGTTCCGTCTGCTTTTATCTTCTTCTTGAAGATCCATTTGCGTCCAATGGGTTTTGCTCCTTCAGGAAGATCAACCAATACCCAAGTGTTATTTGAGGTGATAGAATCAATTTCATTGTCAATCGCCTCCTTCCAGAAAATTGCGTCTCTGGTCTTCATCGCCTCATCATAGGTAAGCCGATCTGCTTCCATATGATAGGTAACAAAGTCATTTCTGAAGTCCTTAGGCCTCCTCACACGCTTCGCTGACGGCTTAGCGAGTTCTGGTTCAACCGTTGTTTCAACAACAACATCTTCTTATACTACTTCTTTATTGAAAACTTTAGTTTCTTGCGCACCTTCATTGTTCTCTGGTATATCCGCACGAACAATATTCTTGTGCCTTGTAAATTTGTCTTCAAAATATTCAGCATCGCGAGATTCGATGATATGATTTGACTCAATATCAAGAAATCTCTGAGCATCACTCTTCTCGGCATACCCCAAGAAGATCGTCTTTGTAGTCCTTGTCTCCAGCTTCTGAATCTTCAGATCTGGGAGCTTCACATAAGCCAGACACCCCACACTCGAATGACATTCAAGTTAGGTCTGACTTTGAACCAGAGTTTATGAGGAGTTATATCCGAAGTTGCATACAGGACTCTATTTAGAATAAAAGTGACCGTCAATGCAGCTTCTCCCCAGTAGCGTTTAGGAAGACCAGCAGTTAGCAGTATTGAGTTCATCATTTCTGTCAACGTTCTATTTTTTCTCTCCACTACTCCGTTAGATTGAGGAGAATACGAAGCAGTAGTCTCGTTTATGATTCCATGTTCTTTGCAGAACGATGTGAATTCATGAGACCGATACTCTCCGCCTCGATCACTCCTTAGCCTCTTGAGTTGTTGTCCAGTTTGCCGTTCAGTCTCGGCCCTGAACTCCTTGAACTTTTCGAACGCTTCATTTTTAGACTTGAGCAAGTAAACGAATGCGTACTTTGAGAAGTCATCGATGAAGGTTATGAAATACTTCATCCCGACTTTTGTAGAAAATTGCTAAAAGTCATAGATATCTGAGTGTACTAACTCCAGGATATCTGTACTTTAGTTCAATCGTCTGAGTAGCTTTCTGACCTGTCTTATCTCTGCACAGACCTCAAATCCCTCCACCTCCTTACCCCCACATTCTGGAGATAAGGCTTAGATATGACATCGAGTCTGCTTCTATCATAGAACAACTCTCAGTCCATTCAATGAAGCAACTTCATCACCATCAGCAGACGTTCGAACATCCCTTCAGTACCAAACATCTTTTTGAAGCATGTTTCTTGCCAAGAAATTTCCATCTAGCTAGTACTAATGTCTATCTTTCAAGTCTGTATCAGATAACAGACTTCCTGAGATCGGATCTTCGAAAATCTTTAGTACGTGTAACACACATTCCAGTGTCCTTGTCGGTGGTTCATAACCACTGTCTCGATCTTCAGATATTCTGCTAGGTACATGTTCGCCATCGAGACCTTCGTCATAACATGGATCGTCCTTGGTGAATAGCTTCTTCGAGAGCACACATGGTCAGATGCACTAGTGTCAGACCACTAGTCAGCTACCACGCTAGATAACTCAACCTGTACAATAATAGCAACCAAGTTAAGTAATCAAAATAACCAAGTTTAGCCATACCTGCTATTTTGGTCTGGGCTTGGATTTGTATTCACTATAGTAGTGGCCTTCTTGCCACAGTTGAAGCAAGTCACGTGGGACTTGGACTTCTGTTGCTTGAACGAAGGACCCTTCACTTTCAGATTAGTGGAGTCCTTCTTCTTGTGATGAGAAGCCACCTGCTTTCCCTTGAACTCTCTTCTCTGTACTAAGTTGGCCTTAGCCAGTTGTTTGGACAGAGAGTACATCTTCTATTGAGAGCGCATTTCGTCCTCAACATGGATCTCTTGTAAAAGATCTTCCAAGCTAATGTCCAGCTTCTTCCGATGCATTCTAGCATAGAAGTTGCTCCAACCAGCAGGAAGTTTCGAGACTATCCCTCCAACGACAAACTTGTCGACGAGGGGCATCTTCTTGTCATCTAACTTCTGGCACAACTTCAGGAATTCCTTCACTTGCGGTAGCATCGTCATCTCGTCTTCAAAGAGCCACTTGTGGTACTTCTCGACGATAAAGATTTTGGACATGTTCTTATCATCTTCATATAGCTTACCCAAAGAATTCCATATCTTTTTGGCTTTCACCTTTTTGGAATATGACTCTGCCAGAGAGTCTTCCATAGAATTGAGAATCAGTAGTTTACAGATGTTGTTTTCTCTCTTTTATTTGCTCTGCTTGACGAGTGGTGCGGCAATAGCATCGGTAGATCCTCCTTCTGAATCGTCGGTTCATCCTCAATCAACACATGGTCTACGTCCACGAGTTGAAGATTAAGGGTGACCTTCCTCTTCCAGATTTAAAAATGTTCTCCGTCGAATTTCTTCAACTTATTAAAACTGGTATCGATGAGAGAAGCACGAGAATTTTTCATCTTCTAATCTTGCTTTGAGATTGTTATTCCTGAGGCATAATTTTTGATGGAAAACAGAGAAACGAAATAGTTGTCCTAATAGTAACAACGTTTCTTAGCAACACTTCAAAGAAGGTGCACCATAGAGATCCTTGGAGGATTCTGGGTAACGAAAATCTAAAGAGATTTTGTTACAACAACAAACGAAAGTAGAGCTTCTTTTAAGAAGGTACAAATCGAGTTGCTAGCAGCAGCAGCGACGAAAGCCCACAAGAAGTATCTGATGAGATCAGACAAGAAGAGAAGGAAAGAAGAAAGAGAAAGGCTGCTTTGCTAGGGTGATAAGATCACCGTTGCTCAAAGCAAGATTCGCCTATATACGATCCGCTTTCAGGAACCAGCAAGTTCTAGAGAACTTCTGGAAAGCTCGTCAGTCAATATTTGAGACTTGAATGGGCTTCCTGGACTTTACAGACTCCCTTAACTCTCTTCTTTGGTGCATCTTTCTGAGGAGGCCAAGGGGCTCTATTTATAGAGTGGAGTGAGATTTCACCTCTTCTCCTGTCCGATGTGGGACTAAAATATCAATACTCAAAAATAGAGTTTGATATTTTAGATCATCCCACAATCAGCATAGAAGTATGCCAGTCCACGCCTATAACCCGAACACTCCCGTGCATCACGAGACATCCTGGAGTCCGTGTCCGAGTCCGAGTCCGCACAACAAAAATCAACTTACATCTTTGTTGGAATTAATCCTTTTTTCTTCTAGGAAAATACTCCCACATGACACACTTGTGCCCCACCACACCTCATGTGCACACCTCAACACAAGCAATGCATTATATTGAGATACTCACCATTTGGTGTAGCCGATGTGGGACTATCTTTCCTAGTCCAAAGGCAAAAACACCAACAACAAGTTTATCACTCCTATTTGTTGCTTGGGACTAGCCCACATTTGGGTATAAAAATCAACTTTTTTTTGTTGCTTTCTTCTCCCTCCCTCTCTTGCTCTCTTCTTTCCAAGAAATTCCTAAGTCACATAATTAAACATTAGCCCAAAATTTTTTCCAACCTAGATTTTGTGAAGATGGTGGGTGAAAATTATACTTATAGTTTCATCGAATTCTACCGTTATTTGGTATGTCATCGAATTAATACATGATTAGGTTTTCAAATATTACTTTCACATATAAATATTGAATTATATGTGTTTAATGTAGAAAAATGCACATCGAAGAACCCGGGTCATCAAATATACTAAATTCGCGTCCCGTTTCGTCCGAAGAACACATCGGTTCTTCGAAAGCACTATTGGTAATTAATTTACAAAATTAATTTTGTGTCTGTAGGAAGCAGGACTGCAGCTAGTTCGCATAGTCCCACAATGAAGAAGGACTGTCAAACAGTTGACAGTCCACTTGTTAAACATGACTGTCAAAAATACGACAGTTCTGAAGAAACATAGGACTGTCACAAGGCTTGTAGTCCTATTTATTTGTAGGATTGTCACAAGGCATTTAGTCCTATTTATTTGCAGTAGTTTTTACATTCAATTTCGTTTAGCTTTATTAACTTTAATTTCTATTGTAGGGCTTATCATCTTTCGAGATTGTGGTACCTCCTCCAATTTGTCATTGATGTAGATAATTTATTCTTGACCGATATTTGGTTTGAATCAAGCAAAGAAGCGCTACATTGGTGCCAAAAAGTTGGACGGAAAAATAATATAGTTATTGTGATATCCAGATCGGTCCGAAACCGCCCAGAATGAAAAACTGTTGTGGTTGGATGTGAAAGAGGTGATTTGTTCAGATGCCATAAGAAAGATACAGTTCTCCAAAAAAAAGTTTCAAACAGAAACATTGGTACGAGAAATTATGGTTGTCCATTCAAGATTCATATTACAAACGTAGAAAATGCGAAATGGACAGTCAAAGTCAAGAATGGAATCCATAATCATGTTATTGCCAAAACACTTTTGGGTCATCCGTATGTCGGACGGTTGAACAATATTGAGAAGAAGATAGTCAAAGATTTGTCCACTTCTGGAGTTGCACCGAGACAAATATATTCCGTCATACGACATGAAGATGAGAATAACAAGTCAACAGTGAAGTCAATTTACAACGCCCTATCCAAATCGAACGCCAATAAGACAAAATCAAGAATGGTGATGCATAAAGTGTTGAAGTTGCTTGCCGATAATCATTACATTAAGTACCATAGAAGACATCCCCAGAGTAATAAAGTCATTTCACTATTTTGGACTCATCCCGATTGCACACATTTGGCTAGGTCCTTCGTCGACGTATTAGTTCTTGATTGCATATACAAAACCAATAAGTTCAAAATGCCTCTCTTTTATGTTGTTGGCTTCACCTCTACATGGAAAATATTTTCAGTTGCTTTTTACTTCATGAAGAGTGAGAAACTTGAAGACTACACATAGGCGTTAGAGAAACTTAAAACACTTTACACTGATCATGGAGAGCCGTCTTTTATCGTTACCGACAGAGAATATGTCCTAATTAATGCTATATGTATCGTGTTTTCTCAAGCGCATACAGTACTATGCACTTGGCATGTAAATCGTAATATCCAATCCCAATGTAAGTTGAAGTTCGAAAAGATTGATGGTAAATTGACATGGACCATTTTGAAGAATTCTTCAATGATTAAAATTTTGTATGGCGATCCTGTACGAAAGACAGTTACGATGCCGTATGGTACTTGTTTAAGGAAAAGTAGGAGACGAGAGAGCCGACATGCATTTCTTATATCAAAGATACATGGCTAAAATTGCACAAAGAATATTTCGTCTTAGCATGGACGAATGTGGTGAAGCATTATGGCACGACAACTACCAACTGTGTCGAAGGAGAACACTCAATATTGAAACAACATCTAAGGTCATCTCTCGACAACTTTTTCTCGGTTTGACAAGTTATATATTTAATGGTAGACCGGACGATGAACGAAATTAAGGCATCATTTGAGATGAGCTTAAATATTGTCAAGCATGAGCATAGAAAGGAAGCCCTCTTGGATGCTTTAATGCGTGTGATATCTCACAAGGCGTTGGCATTACTACTTGAGGAGATTGATTGGTCAAAGATTGTCGGATTTGATCCCAAGATTTACGGGTGTGTACATCGACATACATTGGGCCTCCCTTGTGCACATGAGATTAATGAATATCGTCGTCAATCCATTCATATTCTAGTAGGTGTTGTTGATGAACGTTGGAGGCAGTTGTCTGTAATGCCCGTGGTGAAGAGTGGCGATAATTTTTTCTCTTTGCCACAAGTGAAACTTCTCCATGTAAGGTGGTGTGCCTCAATAGGAGAAGAATGGGAGTGCATTGAGCTTAAAAATCTAAGAAATTGTATGTCCGGTGACTACTAGAATGCATGAGTCGCCCATTATTTCCAATCCTAAGGGCAGGCCTCAAACAAGAATGAGTAGTTCACAGAAGAGAAGGATGGAGTCAACTAAGAGAGATCCATCGTTCTTTGAGCATGTTGAATGAAACTTAGAGCAAGCTCAGTCTGCACTGTTTGTCAGTATTGTAGTCGGTACAGCACGAAAGTGCAAGCTTGTCATTCAGAAAAAAAAACAGAAAATAGACATGTCAAGCGCAGATACCGTGGATAGACACACATTGGGTTGTTATACTGACAGTTTTTAACCTGAGATTCGCAGTTACATTTGGTCTATTATTGATGTCCCAACGGATGGTCATTGCGGACAAGACATGTTAGTTATTCCGACAAAGAAAGATGGAGACAGGTGAGGCAGGATCTGTACGAGGAGTTAGAGACTCGTCTTCCATTCTACTCCTGCATGCTAAACAAAAAAACAGTTGGAAGCTTGTTGACAAGTATTCCTTGCACTGACAGTGTTACTAGGAAGACCACTACATGTCCATCCCCTATGCCGCATATTTATTTGCTAATAGGTACATGATACCTATTGTAATTATTTCGTCGGGTATTAAGAATACATTCTTTCCGATTTACGCTCCTCCGGCTGAGCATAGACAATCTAACCTATGTACTATAGGTCATATCGAGAACCACTTTGTCACACCAAGGTTGATCAGTCATTCTTCGATTCCTCCACCTCCAATAATTTGGTACAAATATGCACGTGACGAAGCAATCGCCTGGACGACACCTTTTATTGATCAAATCAATCATTATAATAAGTTGTTGAAGATTGAGGAGCCTAGAGACTTATCCGTTGGCCACTACGACGTCGAAATCGATTGATACATAATCGAATGAATATGAAGGAACATTTATATTTTACACTTTTGTATTTTCTATATGGAGGAACAACTTTTGTATACAAAAATTATATCATTTTGTAATATGAAGTGCAATATATGGTTTGTGTTTTACACTTTTACCTGTGTGCTATATATGTTTACCTGTGTGGCAATATGTGTTTACCTGTGTGCAAGAGTATGAGTATCAGTGTGCATAAAGTATGACTGTCATCTAGTTGGCAGTTATTGCTTCATGCAGGACTGCACAAAAGCTGACAGTCATAATTTGTAATAGGACTGCCAACTAGATGACAGTTATGTACAATTATGTATCAAAACTCTCCAAACAGAGAGTTCTGATTTGGACTGCCATCTAGTTGGCAGTCCTTGCTTCATGCAGGACGGCAGTCCAAATCAAAACTTTCTGTTTGGAGAGTTTTGATACATTAATGTACATGACTGTCAGCTAGTTAAAATTCCTTGTTTCATGCAGGACTGTCAAAAAGTTGGCAGTCCTACTTTACACTAGGACTGCCAACTAGCTGACAGTCATGTAGAATTATGTATCAAAACTCTCCAAATAGAGAGTTTTGATTTGGACTGCCAACTTCATACAGGACTGCCAACTAGCTGACAGTCCAAATCAAAATTCTCTGTTTGGAGAGTTTTGATACATAATTATACAAAATCGTCAGCTAGTTGGCAATCCTTTCTTCATGCAATTGGCAGTCCTACCTATGAAAATGACTGCCTATTTCTTTGACAGTCTTGTACAATTATGTATCAAAATTTTCCAAACATAGAATTTTGATTTGGACTGTCAGCTATTTGGCAGTCCTTGCTTAAGGAGGACTGCCAACAAGTTGGCAATTCTACTTAACTCTCCAAAAGAGAGTTTTGATTAGGACTGCCAGCTAGTTGCCAGTCCTTGCTTCATGAAGGACTGCCAACTTTGCTGACAATCCTACATTATGTAGAAATCACAACAACTTTGAACATATCCAAACGTATCCGAACCTATCCAAAACATATCAAAACATAACCACACAAAAAAATCCAAATATACCAAAATATATCCAAAATTAGATCACATGTCCACATAATCAAAATATATTCAAACGTATCCAAAACATATCCAAACATATCCAAATATCCAAACATATATCCAAATATCCAAAAAAAAACTAATTATCATGTTGGGCCTTCGTACGTTGCTCCCTATTATGTAGGAAGGAAAAATCTATAGAGTTGTCGATGCGCTCCATCTCGTTGCAGATTGCATCATAGTTTTCACCCTTGCATTGACGAAAACTTTTTGCCAATCCCTTCACCCCTTTAGCATATAAATGACACGACATAAATTAAGTCTACAAACTTGGAAATCTTTCAAGGCTACAAATTTGAAACTCACCATCCTCAGAAGTGCAACATAAAGGACATTTTTTTGGGGAAAAGAGGTTCTAGAGCTCCTATAGTATCGGGCCTTGGCATGTGAGGGTTCAACAATGTAGGATATCCGACACCAGCATAGTATGCCATGTAGTCATCGCTGTAGTCCGATATCTTAACCACCGGTTGTCTTTTAGATTCCCCGAGCACATGTCGTTGCCTCTCGGAGTAGAAGTCCGTAACCCAGTCGAATTCAGCCGGAATATAATTCAAGGGTTTTGTCCCTCCCAGAGGAGTAACTAACTTCAGTGTGCGCTTTGGCACCGTTTGTACGAAGTCAAATTGCCGAAGGACTCTATTAGGTATGTAAGGCTCCATGATATCATAGCAAGTAATCATATCATGAAATAAAGTTACTAGTTGCATTGAGTGACTACTCCCTCGTAAATCCGGTATGGGTGCCAAAGTATCTGTAAGACAAGTAAATTGTGCGTGCATAGCTTAATTTAGTAAATCATTATCACCAAAAGAATCTAACAAGAATAATGCTACCTACTCACCTTTTCTGGTACCAAATTATCAAGTACATTGCGAATGGTTGCCAGTGTTTGCAAATTTTTTAGCTTCAGCCGTAGTTAGCCTCCATCGACACATTCTAGGAAGGTGTTCACTATAGTTTTCGTTCTCTTAACCCCACTTCAGCATCGGAAAGTACTCATATATCCATGCCTGTATAATTATTAAAAGAATAGTCACCAATTTAACAACGAAATTTCGTATACGAGATTAATCTCGAAGAAATTTCTTTACGTGGAGTAGAGTCTGGCATCCTGCGATTGTCTTAGTACCGACACGGGATGCTGCACCATGCTCACAGTAAAGATTTGCTAGTATACTGCTTCCCCAAGATATCTCTTCTACATCCTTCACGTCAAATAAATTCAGAAGATATCTTGCCTGAATAGAAGTTCTGGACTTGTCCGAAATATCGACGGATCCTAGGATGAAAAGGATGTACGCATGGGCCAGCATGTCAACATTATCATCATCGGCCTCCGTCTCTCTAAAAGTCTCCTCTAAATATTTCAACGGAAGTCCTTAGGACTTCTTGAAGTCTGAAAGGGTTGTAAAACTCCTAGCATCAACCCTAAGATTCTTTGACACGTAATCTACGATATGTTCGTACAAGTCATGAGATTTCTCATGGAATAGTTCATTCGTCATGACCCGACCGGTAACATTAAGGTCTAATATCTGATGGACTTCGTCAAGTGTAATCGTCATCTCCGCTATTGGGAGATGAAAAGTGTTGGTTTTTGGATGCCATCTCTCCACGAAGGCTGATATAAGAGCACTGTCCTTCATCTTGTAGGAGTATCATGCCAAATTTTGTAAGCCTGTAGGAATGATCTTGTTCCTGACAGCTTCCCCTAATATGTCAAACTGCCAGTTGCCGGACTTATTCCCGTGACTGACGATTCTAAGCATACGAGAGCTCATCTGTATGTTGGACAACATGATAAATTAGAATTAGCAAATATATATATATATATAATAGACTAAATGAAAGCTTAAATTTTCATGACTTAACGTACATACCGGGTCCTTCCTTATTTGAAATACAATATGGCTGTCAAACAACAACAACATTGAGCAACCTTCTGGACGAACCGGCTGCTGAGAAGGCCCAGAACGATCATCTGTGCGGGTTTGGCCATGTAGAAGCTCAAAAAATCATTTGGTGCCAGTCAAGAAATGGCGCCAGCATCAAGAACGCGTTGGTCAATAGGTTGCGTGAGACTCAGGTGGCACCAACTACTGGGTGCACCACCTCCATGTGGCAGGCTTCCTTGAGAAGCTGTAACAGTCGCAATAATGACTGACAACTCGTAAGTCGAAGCAAATCTTTATGAATCCAGGGAAACGCGACGCTCGAGGAGACTGTGTCAGTTTTTTAAATAAATACGGACAACTAGCTCGCATCAGCTATCAAGTGGCGCAAGGTAATCAATGATGACAAAAACTGACGGACTAACTAGGAGGCGCCAGTTATCAAATTGTGCCTAGTACCACCTATCAAGCTGGCGCCACCTAATCAATTTTTATCCAGAAGTCAAGTGACATGGCGTACATGCCACTAATCTCGAAGAATGTGTCCACTACATTGCCCACGACCACGCACATCTCTCTTATAGAATGCCATGCATCCCTAGCAGTTCATGTGACCGTTCGCGCAACTGGATGGATGACATGCAAAATGGTGCACGCAATTCAGAATAACTACTTAACAGTTATTTCAGAACTCTATAAATAGTGTTTCAAATTACATGTAAAGAAGAACTAATGATCATAGTCTCCTGCAAAGTGCTGCTGCATTCTCCAGAGGCCTGTATCTTCGATATCATATCGTCCAAGGGATAAAGTGATCGTCTTCTGATCAGATTCCTACATTTGTACTTCTCCAAAAATTAATTTGTACTAATTATACTTTTTTTCTTAGTTTGTAAATCAACGTTTTGTTTATGCAAACAAAATGGCGACTCTGCTGGGGACGACTTTCTCCTCCGATGAGAATGTGACAATTCAATGTGATACGGCGTCGATCGGCAAGATGTAGAAGACCTTGGTCGTCCAAGTCGACCAGATTGCCTACGAAGCTATGATCAGTTCTGGAGGTGCAAGGCGGGCTACTATTGCTGCTAAGAACAAGGCGTGCGCCATTTGGGTACTCCGAAGTCCGTCAAAGCACCAATCACAACTTCTGCGCAGACTGTGCCAACTGCTGCCTTAGCGCAGAATAAGGAGAAATGCCCTTTGGCTACTCCCTCTTCCTCTCCAGTTATGATCTTGGAAGAGGACATGTCCATTTTTGCTCCTGTGCAGAACCAAGGGAAGCGCCCTTTGGCCTTTTCTCATGCTATTGTACAGACTATGCCCACTACTGCGCCCACTGCTACCCTGGCACAAAATAAAGGGAAACGCCTTTTGGCTACTCCCTTCTCTCTTTCAGTTCTGAACTTGGGGAAGAACACATCTATTTCTGCTCCTACGCAGAACAAAGGAAATTGCCCTTTGGCCTTTCCTCATCCTTCTCCAGTCCTTGACTTGGTAGAAAATACTGATGATTGCGCCCTTGTGCCAGTCACTAATCAGACTCTTTTGAGCAGGAGTTCTACTTCTCTTGATAGAGACAACCAAGTCTCTACCAAGAAAGTAAATTCTGCTCATTGGCGCCATACTAGGCGCACTGGAGTTGGGTGCGCAGTGCAGCAAGGCATCTTGCCTACTCCTAAGCACCAACCAAACCAAAATCAGGATATGCCAACTTTGCGCATATCAAGGTCCAAACAGGGAAAATTGATAGTGTCCCAAACAAACACACAGGAGGCGCACCTTCCTGACATATGCTCCTATCTCAACAGGCGCAAATCAGAGCCAACTTCATCAAGCCACATGGTACACCAAGTGCAGTCTGCGCCAACTAGTGATATGCGCAAAGTGAAAACTTCTAAAATTAAAGACCCCCTCACCTATGCTAATTAGCTCAGCACTTCCTTGTACACCCAAGGGACTGGACATCTCAAGAATAGGAATCGTATTCCTAATGTAATCCATGAATATATAACCTCTTCTTCTCCTTGCCCTGTTAAGGTAACCGATCTCCGCGAGATTCTTATACAAAAGCAGAAAATCATAGGTCCGTCTCATGTATCTGCTATAACTCCACCTATGGAGCATCAATATAATCATGAGATAGTGATTAAGTGTTGTTGCCAGGCAGCAAAACGGTCTGTTTTTGACAGTTTGAACTATCCTCAATCTCCTAAACTGACCATAGCAAAAAATAGAGATTTGTCTTCCGCAACAACCACATACAAGGAACTCAGGTCTGCTTTCTATGAAGCTCAAGCAAAATGCTGCTGTAAATCAGCCAGGAAAACTGTCTTCGACCGTATGAATTACAATCGTTCTTCTGACACATAAAGTCACCCTCCTAAAGTGACTCTAGTTGATGAAGACGAGTTGCTATTTGCTTCGGTCAACATGATATCTCGTAGTACTTGGGGTGGAAAGCATCGGAGATGCAATGCATCACGCAACCCCAGTCAACAATACTTGGATCAGATCTGTGACTCCGACGAAGGATTCTACAAACATACCAGATCAAGAAGTCGAGAAACAATCGGTCAAAGGAATCTTGCTTCCAATCGAGTAACAATCGGTCAAAGGAATCTCCATTCTGACTGAGAAACAATCGGTCAAAGGAATCTTCCTGACTCTGACCAAGATTCCCTCAGTCAAAGGGATCTTCCTATCCCTTATCCTAGGGGTTGTTCCTTATATAACTTTGATGCCGACAGTGAAAGCTCCGAACGGACCATCTTTTCTACTAGCTCTTCTTCAATGGCCAGAGAAGTGACTGCCTATGTCATTAATGAGGAACAAGATGCATCCACCTCCGACAGTCAGGAGCAAAGAATCGCCTCTTTATATGCCAACTTAAAAAATATGGCTGAAATGATGGCGAGCATGCATGCCGTAATAGTGGCACAACGTACCATTCCACCGATTGCGAATCTAATTCCAACCCAAGAACAAGTAGCAGCATCTGCTCCTACCGATACCGGTTAGGGGGTACAATCTCCTCACAATGCTACGGTGCCAACTCCAAGTCTTTCTGGTGTTGGGGGTGGTGTTTATCATGCAGTCCCTCCTCCTAACACACCAAATCAGTCTACTGCTCTACAAGCATCGAGAGACGCTAATGAGGCTGTAAAGATTTTACGTACTAAGTTTGAAGCCTTCAAACAGAAGGATGGCCTACAAAAGCTTGGGATCAAACAACCTTATCCCGTAGAGTGGAAGAAAGTTTTATTTCCACCCAAATACAAGCCTCCTACCATTATGTTGTTTGACGGTAGTATGTTCCCAAGCCAATACCTTAATCACTTTGAGGTAATGACTAGTAAATTTTAGCCGAATGATGCTCCACTCATTAGAGTATTCGTCAGATGCTTAGCTGGTGCGACTTACGACTGGTATCACAGTTTGCCAGATGGTTACATAACCTCCTTTGCTGGGTTCAAACAAACATTCATGGAATGATTTTATGAGGGAACAAACGACATGACTATATCAGCCCTCATCAAAATCAAACAACAGTCCAATGAAACTGCTGATCGTTTCATTTAACGTTTCCGTCGTGAGGTACTCAAAACGCCTCTGGGAACTCCAGATCTCTGACTATAGACACATGCAAATCAAATTTGCTGCCTATAGTCAGCATGTGGACTGGATCCACGTAATTCCAAGACTGGCCTTCCTTCATAGTGAATGCCAGAGCAGCCGAAGAAAGTACTGACAAGTTTAACCAATTAGGGATCCAGATGCCTAATCTCGACAGAGATGAACATTCTGTATCCAACAGCGGTGGCGTCAGAATAACCGTAAGGGCAATGAAGCCTTGGCCATCAATGTCAAGGGCAAAAAACCTCTAGCCGTCAACATAGGTCAATCAATACCTACTACGACGGCACCACCAAAAAGGGCACCGTGCCCAAAAAAGGAATACTCCTTCGACGAAGACAATGTTATGAGTATCTTCGATTGCTTGATCAAGAACAATAAACTTCAGCTGCCCGATGCAAAGTGGCCAGAAGAAGTAGGTAAGACTGATCATCCTAAATACTGTGTGTATCACAGGTTCATTGGACACCCGACCAGAGCATTCTAGGTACTCAAAAGGAAGATCCAAGAGATAATTAAAGCCGACACAATCACTCTTCAACAGGACAAGAAGACTGTGAGTGCCAACGTCGTCTCTTTACAGTTTGGCGACTTTTCTGCTCAACTTGTGCATGATGGAGTCGTTACTATCCTGAAAGCTACTCTAGAGATTGTCAATCTCCCGCCTACACAAAGTGATGGTCTTGTTCCTCTATTAACAGATAAAGGGGAAAACATGTCGATCCATCCTAATTTGGTGGCTGACTTTGAGACACCCACATTGTCTACAAAATCTAAGAAAGTAATCAAATAAAAGTCATGTCACATGACCTTACTGGGTGATCATTATCCTCCACCTTTAACTACTACCTTCATCCCAGCATCGAGTTCATTTTTCTCTTCTGAGACGACGCTACCGAAGCCGGAGGACAGTTACCAACCAACATTCTATCTATATAGTCAACAATCCTGGGAACTAATGACGAAGATAGGATATGACCTACAGAAAGCCCCTGGCTTGAACCATGGAAGAGAATCTCCTGTACTGTCACTCCCTGTTCCCAGAATACATATTCTAATACGTGTACTGCTCGAATGTATTTATTTAATATTTATCATGTATTGTTCTGTATTTAAATTTTTTTAATTTTACGCTAATTAATTTTCAGCATTTTACTTTCTGCTTTTATTTTCTGCTTTAGCTTGCTTTAGGTTCGGCCTAGGTTGGTTTATTTTCGGGTTTATGTTGGTTCATCATGAACCGAACCCAACACCCCCATTTAAGCTTCATCCCCTTTCTCTCTCTTCATTACTTCTTCTCATTACTCTTCTTCTTCCTCATAACTCTCTCCACCTACCAAAACCTATAGGCAAGTACATCTTGCTCCACATGAGAACCCATATTTTTATGGTTCATTTATCTTCCTTTCGTGATCCTAAGAGAGTTTAGAACTTCGCATTTTTTATTTTGAAGTCTTATTTTTAGTAGATCTAGAAATTACTATTTTTCGGATTTTAGTGGTTTTGATCTGTCAAACTTCCTTATTTTCAAGTTTTGTTCATTCCAGATTATTGAGGTTGTGTTATACGTCACTCTGACCCATGGAAACCCTATTTCTGGCTTGGAATGAAGGTTCTATGGGAATTGGAGTTCAGGAGGAACTCTACACCCACGTTGTTACGTGTTAGCGTAATATTGAGTTTTACGCCCACGTTGTTACGTGTTAGCGTAATATTGAGTTTTACGCCCACGTTACACGTGTCCGCGTAGTGCCGAGCTTTACGCCCACGATCACTCGTGTCAGCGTAAAACTGTTTTACGCAAGTCTACTTGACTTAGCATTTTTTTTACGCTTACAGTATTTCAGGTGTAAAACTTGACTCTTTACACGAGCAACTTTTACGCGTGGCTCGATCCTTTACACATACCTTGTTTTACGTGCACAGTGTTTCCTGCATAAAACTCTAATATTTTTACGCGTACTCCTTGGCTCGGCGTAAAACGAGTTTTTACGCGCAACTTCTTTCTTAATTTTGAGCGTACTTTCTTTACGCGTATTCATCCCGGCGTATACTTTGACCCTTACGCGTGCGAGTTTTATGCGTGACGTTACCTTTACGCAATAAATTCATGCTTAAACCTGACTTTTATGCATACCCTATTTTATGTGCGTATTTTACCTTAGCGTAAAACTTTTGCGTAGACTAATCATGGTATAAACTAGCCTTGGCGTAATCCAACCTTGGTGTTCTATTGCCCTATACTTTATTCACTTTATGTTGGCATGATAATTCTTCTCTTATATCCTTACGCCTTTTGGCATGAACTTGATATAATCATGATATGTTAATATTTTTTTTAATATAGATTGTTACGTGGAATGTACCATGTGTCGTGAATTGATTTATAGATACCCAGAATGACTGGAATTTAACCCTGAGAGTTTTAGACTCGACCATACTAAATAATAGTCGACTTTCATGCCTTGTTACGAATTGACATTGATTGTTTTCTTGACTAATAATTGATCATGCGTTCCTAGTTGGAACTAAGAGACTGGCTAGTCGTCTTATTGAATTGAATGAATGAGACACGTTCATATGAGATATGAACTATTGTAATCGACTGGCCGATCCCGAATATTGGCATACAGGCACGTGCAGGCTTCAATTTATTTTTCTACAAAAGCAGTATGTGTACTTTATGGTCAAGGCATGATTATTCTGTGGTTAGTTTTGATTGTTGCATTACGCTATGTAAGTCCTACAACCTAACCGCACGGGTATCGTTGTAGAGTTGTGCATATCGTACCCCATACAAAGGTACTCATTCTGAATGACCATGATCCACGGTATGGGATTTCACTCAACATAGAGACTATTAAGTTAAATAAAATAATGATTACATGGAGAGAATGGATTTCCGAGTTCTTACATGGCAGCCCTCCTTGGGACTATTAAGTGCATGACAGCCCCGCTGGTTCCCACAGATACTGCAAATCAAAAACACGGACAGGGAGCGGTATCTGCTTATATTATTTATTGTATATTGTATATTGATGACGGGCGTCCCAATGGGACTCGTCTAATTTATGATTGGCACAATTGATTGATTGGGTTAACTAGCCTTGTTTGCACATAGTAAGAACTGAGGAATCCTTATTGCATAATTTCAGGGTAACTTGGAACTCACCATAGCAAGCCGTAGTAGTTGCATGGCCGTTTAAATTGATTTATTTGTGTACTGTACCTACTCTATTTACTAACTGAGATGATCAGAATGTCATGGCACGACGGGTCAACTTCTGTCCTTGTTTGGTTGGGAAGTTGGTTTAAAGTGTCGTGATGTTGTGTGAATCCCAGTAGCAAGCAGAGACCTATGTATTATATCCTTAACTCTTATCACTGGTTTTAATTCTCATATCGTGCTTCCTTGTGGTACTTGCTATTAGAGGTCTAACCTCTCTGGTTTTGTATGGTCAGATTTAGAGCCGGTCCCCGAGGATCCAGCTTACTTCCACCTCCAAGATGGTCAATACTAGAGGAATGATCGCAGGAGGACTCGAGTGGGTTCCTTACTTTCTCGCTCGTTTTGTTACTTACTTTATACTTTGTCGTTTGTCACCGACATGTTAGTCGAATTGTCTTGTATTTACTTTTACATAATTGTAACTAAGGCTGCAGCTGATAAACAATTGTGTATACCTTGCTACATCATCTGGCTACGTTTTGTAAAGCCAGATATCAAGAATATTTTGACTGAGCATTTGGGACGCCTTACTTCTTTATCTTATATGTTCTCTATTACTGTTTCTTGTTTGAATGATTGAGACAATAGATGTGAAGTGACCATAGTGAGACTTTCATGTAGTATGCACCCCCTCGTCTTTTAGACAACATTGATCGTCTTATACGATATTCATCTACCCGTAATACGTAGCTGGCTGAGTCATTCCCCCGCTCTCAAGTATTCTGGTTCTGGGACGTGGCATGTACCTCTTTCCCTATGCCTTTAACACAATTAGTCTTGTGTTGGCTTAGGGTTGTGGACAAACTTTTTATTGCCAAAGGAAGCTTTCCAAAGGCAAGACTCGGACAAAGAACTGCAACATGGTATCATTCGCATCAGTACCAGAAGAAGAAGCCTTGACTGGTACCAGGTCTGGAAGATTCTATCTGAGAGAATATCCAGAAGGTCAAAAGATCCCTACTCCCGCTCCAGATACCCCTCCAGCATCTTCTCTCCCTGCTGTCAATGTTCCATCGGCTTCATCACCTCCAGTGGAACCGACTCCTCCTAAACCGAATGTGGACGACAAAGGAAAATAGCCAGTTCGCTTCGATAAGCTATTGAAGAAAACTCCACCTCTTGGACTTGAGAAGCCATACAATTTTGACATATTGGCTCAGCTAGCCAATACTCCAGTAATGTTATCAATTTTCGACCTCCTTCGTCTTTCGAAGGAAACTCGAAAAACATTAGCGAAGCTCTATTGCAAGCAGACGCTTGCTTGACACTTCTCAAGAAACCCGATAAGGAATCTGTAGCATGTTTTCACTGACATAGTGTGATGGAATTGATTCCAAAGATTAATTTCACACAAGATGACATGCTTATGGAAGACAATTAACATGACTGACCTCTCTATTATACAGGGTATGTCGATACAATAAAGGTTGACTGCATCTTGATCGATCCTGGATCTGTACTTAGCATCATGCCAAAAACTTTACTAGATGCCCTGAAGATCCCTGTTCATAATCTTTCTACGACTATCACGACGATCTTTGGATTCAATTCCGGAAGAAGTGAACTACTAGGGAAGATTCGCTTGAAAGTGCAATTCGGTAATCTTCACACAAACGTGGCTGCATGAACATAACATTATCCTATCAACTCTTCGTTAATGTTTCAAGTATGTGGATGCCAATGGAGAAGTCCAAAAGGAGGTGGCTGGTCTTAACCCCTTCTGAGGCGTAGAAACATATTTCACTGACTCCAGGATGTACAAAGAAGAATTCATGAAAGTTGTACTGTCCATGGATACCGAGGAAGATCATAGGGACACCCCAGATGATGTTCTTGTGATTCCTGTTAAAGGACGCACTTTTCGTCCTTCGTCTTCTTAGATGCTAACCATCCATCTCTTCTCTCATGCTAAGCCTCTTCCTGCTGAAAAGATGGAACAGAGGGAGCTCACCTGTTCTGAGCCTCTTGTTATCGACCTCCATCGTAACAAACCTTCTCCTTCTCCTCCTCTGGTAATCAACCTTAGCAAGCCATCGGTTAAGGTCAAATGCCCTGTTGTAAATGATGATGTAAAAATCAATAAAATAGAATCTACTTTGCAGTATACTGATGTTATTTATCATACTCAATGTTACTTAAAAATGCTAGATAACTTTGAACCACTCACAATAGCAGCAGTTAAACCTTTCCAAGATGAAGTATCATTCGAACCAGCTTAAGATTCTTTCTTCCTAGTTCCTTCCAGGAAGAAAGATGAACTTCCTATACTTTTTAGTAAAGGAATAGAGCAGAAGACTACGTCCGATAGCGAGACTAAAAATGACGATAACGGGCGGCTCCAACTACATCGTTATAGTCAACAATCTAAAGACATCATTCAAAAGATGGGTTACAATTTCAAAGCTGGCCTTAATGGTGGTAGGGAAAGGTGAACTCCTATTCGTAGTTCCTCTCCAAAAGGAAAGTTACTGCAATACTATAGCAAAACGAAGCATGGGTTGGGTTATATCTTGCCGGTCATGACCCCAGACGCTTCTGAGTCTGACAAAGAGGAGCGATCTAACTCTTCTGACTCTGTTTCATGGGATTCTGATACCAGTATAGGGCACGTCTATCGAGTGACCCTATATTTTAATATGGTGACCATCGAGTTCTCAAAAGATGATGACGATTTTGTTGAAGCTCCTGAGTCAGATCCTTGGGCACAAAGAATGGACAAACAATAGGAACTTCGCTTCGAGCAACGAAAACAACCTACTGAAGATCAATTAATTCAAGTCAATGTTGGAGAAGAAACTTTACCCAGACCAATCTTCAATAAGCAAGTATTAATTCAGCTTATTCGAAAATACATTGATGTCTTCGCCTGGAGCTACGATGATATGCCAGGACTAGATCCTCAGATAGCTACCCACAGGCTCAACATCCTGTCCAATGCAAAGCCGATCAAATAATAACAGCGTCGATTTCGACCTGACATGATGGATGCCATAGAAGATGAATTCAAAAAACTTATCGCCTGTGGTTTTGTCAGAAGAACAACATCCCGACTGGGTGGCTAATGTCGTCCCAGTTATGAAGAAAACAGGAAAGATCAGAGTTCGCATTGACTTTAGATACCTCAATGATGCTTGTCCCAAAGATGAGTTTCCTCTTTCAATCACTGATGTCATGATCGACAACACTTGCATGTTCGAACGAATGTCTTTTATGGATGGATTCTTTAGATACAATCAAATCAGGATACATCCAGAAGATGAGAGACATACATCTTTTCGTACTCCTCTGGGAGTCTATTACTATACCGTCATGCCGTTCGGTCTTAAAAATCCTGGTACAACCTATCAGTGGGCTATGAGCACCATCTTTCATAAATATTTGCGGAAGACAGTCGAATGCTATGTTGACGATATTGCTGTCAAAAGTCGTCTGAAGGAAGATCACATCCAATACTTGAGAATTATCTTCGATCTAATGCGCCAGCATTAACTCAAAATGAATCCCACTAAGTCATTTTTGGGAGTCTCTAGTGGCAAATTTCTCGAATTCGTTATTACCTCTGAAGGTATACACGTTGATCTGAAAAAAATCAAATCCATTCAAGAGATGCATCCTCCATACAACCTAAAAGCGGTACGAGGATTCCAGGAACGGCTTGCGTACATTAGGAGATTCATCTCAAATCTCTCTGGACGCTGTAGACCGTTCACTCAACTCATGAAGAAAGGTGTGTCTTTCATTTGGACTGAAGAATGTCAATATGCATTTGAAGACATAAAGTGGTACTTGAGGAACCCTCTAGTTCTAGTGCCTCCAGACTCATGAATACCTTTTCTGATGTATGTTCGAGCAATGGATCATTCCTTGGGTGCCTTGTTAGCCCAAAAAAATAAGGAAGGTCATGAGCAAGCTATCTACTACCTCAGCGGCACGATGATCGGTGCCGAATATCGATATAGTTTGGTAGAAAAAGAATGTTTAGCCCTAATGTTCGCTGTTCAGAAAATACGACATTATATCACGGGTCAAACCATTCATGTCATCTCCAGAGTCAACCCTCTTCGAGTTCTGCTGAAGAAGTCTATTACACTCAATTCCAGGCTTGCTACATGGGCCATATTGCTAGTACAGTATGATATGGTTTATGTCCCATAAAAGTTGATCAAGGGTCAAGCCCTTGCGGACTTCTTAGCGGCTCATCCAATCCCAAAGACATCTAAACTCTATGACAAGATTTCTGATGAAACTCTGGAACCTAACATGATTTCAGAAGAAGTTCTTTCCTAGCATCTATTCTTTGATAGTGCATCCAGAATTGAACCCAAAGGTACCATTGTCGCTGGAGTTGGAATTATCCTTATATCACCGGAAGGATTAACTATTCAAAAAGCTTATTCCTTGGACGAGTCATGTTCCAACAATGTGGCTGAATATAATACTCTACTCATTGGCCTCCAATTGGCTAAACAGCTGGATATTGAATATCTCGAAGTATATGGAGACTCTAAGCTGATCGTCAATCAGGTTAGAGGCACATATGAAGTTCGGTACCAAGACCTCGTTCCATATTGTGATGCAGCAGTCAGACTAGCTACATCGTTCAAAGGTTTTTTTATTGAACATGTACGTCGGGCGTACAATACGGAGGTTGATGCACTTGCCAATCTTGTAGCAGTATTAGCAATCCCAGTAAGAAGACAGCAGATGATTGTCATCAATAATAGAGAAATATTTTCCATTGAGAACAATTCAAACATTAAATTTAGCGATTCAACTGAAATTGACATTATTAGTGAAGACTGGAGGGCTCCTTTCATCGATTTCGTGGTACATGATATTTTACCGAAAGATCCCAAGAAAGCTACAACAATCTGTTGGCGATCGTTCCGATTTTATTACAATCACACTTCCAAAACACTCTATCGGCGAATATTTGACGGTTTACTCCTACGTTGTCTTACAGGAGACGAAGTAAAACAAATACTACGTGAAGCTCACGATTGTGTCTGTGGTGCGCATTAGCCCGGTCCTAAGCTACAGGATCGTATTCGACGTATGGGCTACTACTGGCCCACTATGATATCAGATGCTATTGAGTATGCAAGAAAATACCAAGCATGTCAAATCCATGTAGACCTCATCCACCAACCATCAAAATTCCTTCATTCGACTGCCACATCATGACCCTTTGAAGCTTGGTGGTCCTATCAATCCACCGTCATCTAGAGGACATCGGTTTATATTAGCTATAACCGACTATTTTTCAAAGTGGGCAGAAGCTATACCCTTGGCTGAAGTTAAAACCAGTAGTGTGATTAACTTCATCAAACATCATGTGATTTATCGATTCGACATTCCTTGACGAATCATTCATGACAATGGACCTCAATTCATTATTCAAAAGTTTATTCGATTATGTGATGACAACGGGATCAACAATGTTGCTTCCAGGGCCTACAATCCTGCAGCTAACGGTTTGGCAGAAGCATTCAACAAAACCATCATCAAGTTTCTCAAGAAGTTTGATTCTACCAATAAACATAATTGGAGCAAAAAGCTTGGAGAATGTCTATAGGCTTATCGTACTATTGTACACACTCCAACCGGTTGTACACCTTTCTCCTTGGTGTATGGATGCGAAGCTGTCCTACCATTGGAAATCCAAATCCCTTCACTAAGGATTGCAATTGCCAATGAACTCACAACAGAAAATAATGATCATCTTCGACTTCAGGAGCTTGAAGCACTTGACGAGAAGCGGCTACTAACTCAATAATATGTCGAGCTATATCAAGCCCACATTTTAAAAGCCTTCAACCGTAAAGTCAAAGAACGAGCATTTCAAAAAGGCAAATTGGTCCTTACTGTCAGATGACCTATGACTATGACACACATGAGCAAAGGCAAATTCAAAGCAAAGTAGGAAGGTCGCTACGTTGTAAGCAAAGTTTTCTCAAATAGAGTTATCAACTGACTGAGATGGATGGCCGAGTTGCTATGATGCCTATTAACGACAAATTCTTAAAGAAGTACTATGTTTGAAGAATGTATAAAATATCTTCTGAATATTGTACATACTTCAAATCTTCAGGTTATTGTCTTTTATTCACTCTTCTGTAAATAAAATAGCAGATAATAAACTTTCAAAAATTCTCAGTGGAGTCTATCCAGATCATCATCACAAACCTTGTCTTTTGAAACCTAGTTTTTTAAAGGATGCCCTATTTTTGAGTCCCAGTTTACTCAAAAATAATCAATAGATATATGAATTTATGTCCATATTATCTCTGAATTCTATTATGTACACTAACGGCTTATCACGTCCACATTACCTCTGATAATGCCGTCCTTGAAATAACAATATTTCAAAATTATATTCTGCCACGACCACATTACCTCTGAATAGATATAACGAGTATTATTATTTTCTAGGAGATATGTCACGTCCGGTACCTCTGAACATACTTCCTTCTCTTATCTATTACTTACGTCTATAGAAGATGTGCAATAAGTAATAGAGCCACAAAGTATCAATATCTTTCATAGCAGAACATGTCACGACCCGTACCCGGTATAGGGGCACGAGTGTGTAACAGTGCCCAGCCTACGCCGTAGAATCAGTAGTAGAACGTTGTGCTAGGTCGCTAAGTAACAACTCACGCAATGATATAATGTACCTGTCATAGATCTCAACTCCGAACAGAGGACAAGTATAAGATATGTTAATACTCAATCACAGTCTAAGCACGATAAGATAACACAAAAGTCTAGATAACTACTAAGACTAAACAAACAACTAAATAAAAACTACTAAATAATAATATCTTAAACAATATCAAATACAAAGTCAAGTATCTCTACTTATTATAATTCAATTTTAAACATGAAATCTAGAACAAGTCTACTAAGCTAGTCATCTGGTCACTCCTGAAGGTCAGGGCTCAATGTGGCTAATCCCTCCTCAGAACCATAGCAAGGGCACGTATCTCCAGGACAACCATCTGAAATATAAAAATATATATATATATATATATATATATATATATATATATATATATATATATATATATATATCTCCAGTTAGGATGGAATGAGCACACCTCATCTAGCAATCTCAAGTAAATGACAAAGACTATAAAGCAGTTATAGACAGTTATATTGATGAGACATGATAAGTTTGAGACAGGTAATGAAGTAGAACAACAGTTTAAAGTACAGGAGAAGTAATGTGATGAATCAAAAGAGCATGACAATGAAGACTGTAAAAGTAAAAACTAACTGAACTAGAGTAATGTGATATAGGTCCAGACAGTATAATATAGTCAAGTGTGATCCCAGTGTGAGTCCTAAACATGACACTAACCAGTGTGTTTTAAAATACCGAGGTCGACATGTAAACGACTATGGATAAATATGACTCATCGTACACTTGACAAGTGTGCGACTGCTATCATTCCTGATTAGACCAAAGGAATGGTTCTAGTATTTGGGAATGTTTACATGTCTGCTCGAATATTTCCCCACCCGACAAGTACCAGTGAATCTAGAAAATGTCACGAAAGTAAAGTACAAGTCCAGCCAGAACATGATGATGCCAGTAGGTGATTCCAGTAGTGATTCCAGTAATAGAGGCCAAACATGTAAAAGGTGAGTGTCGCATGCAGTGGATCCAGAAATACCAATCCGTGTTGACAGAGAATCAAATAGAACTAACTAGAACTGAAATACAGTAATCATCAAGTAAATGAAAGAACTATTAGAGAATGTACTCTCCTTATACCCTGAGCGACTGATGAATACAGATGTCCCAACGGGAGTCATAATGTCCTATTTAGAGCAGTACATGTTATAATGTGTTTAATATGAAATAATTGAAGTTTAAGTGCAATCTACATGATTCTAGGTCAATCTAGATCAAAGTCAACTCTTGGTCAACTCTAGTCAACCCTCAGTCAAACTAGGTCAACATCTAAGCTAACTTGGTCAACTGCCTAGGGTTTGGTCAAACTCTAGTCAACAAGGTCTCATAGGCCTAGTGAGTCAATTCTAGGTAATTCTATAGGCTAACATCTATATATATAACCCATACTCTAACTTTACTCATGATACCTTACATGACATATAGATAGATAAGTGGATACATAGATAAATAGATATATAGATAGAAAATGAATAGATAGATACAAAGTAGATAGGTACAAGGGTAAACTAATAGGTAGATACATCTAAACATTGAAACCCTTTTCCCTATTCTAATGTTGCCTACCAAAATATTACCCTACCTCAGCTATCCACATAAACCCATATTGTATATGTATCACAATACAATCAAGTTTTCCCCAACCCTACTTCTCTTGATACCTGTCACTACTCACCACATCCTATAGTTCAAAGCCTCATTATGTCACGCCTCGATCCCGCTAGGGTTGTTCGTCCTCGCTAAGGCGTGATGCCATGCAAGCCTAAGTTGTGCTTGCATAAGGCCAGTACCTGCACAAACAACTAGACAAAGCAAAATATACGCACACAGCATATATAAGCCAACATTGGAGAGAAAGCTTTGAAATGGAAATAGTTCTTTTATTGATAAACTTGATAGAAATACAAGTACAAAGCTTTGCAAACTCAGAATGTCTTATCTTGGCTACATGATTCTCTTTAAAACTCTCTTTTGAAAATAGTCGCAATGCCCATACATGATATCCCTTTATTACATGCTTGAAATATAAAGACACCTTCAAATGAAAAGAAACTTACGATTGGACTGGAAATATAAGATAGCTTCGAGGCAATCCACAGCTCTACTGGGCTAGACGAGCTTTAGTGCTTCACTTGAAATCCCTATGTCTTCTTTGCTTTTTGAAAAGGATGCCCACAACGTGGATCAGCACACATCATGAATTGGCGAGCGACTTTTTGCCGAAACCCACAAATATCTGCACTAATTCAACATGCGAAGCTACATATTTACTAGGCTCTTTCTACTTGTCTAGGTTCTTTTTAATAATTCATAAGAAATATGATAGAAGAATATTTCATAACCAACTTACCCATCGCCGACAGTCATCCCTGTACGAGACAGGTTAGCACAATTTGCATATGATATAAATATATACTGTTTAACTCTGCATCTCTTGTTAGGTTGCAATGCACTCTGATTTCAAAAATGCATCTAACTATATGTTGGTCCACTGGTCATTTCCCATGATTAGCCGCTGTGACAAATGGGTTCAGCTCATCGCTATTGGGACATTGATGCAACACCCGAGGTTTCTTGTACCTCGAAATGTCTAGACAATCTCCCCTAGGCCAAGCGATTTAAGGTGCCCCCAGAACCGCCCAAGAGATCTAGTTTCCTTGTGCACAACTTGTCCAGGACCTGTGCATACTCCGTAAGGCGACTGTTATGCAACACATGTATTTATGCCTTGCTTTGGTTTATAACAGAGCTATAGTTCCTAGCTTTAGGACAATTTTCTTTGCTGTGGCAACGTGTACAAGTCCGTCTGTACACATCTAAACATTTGAAGCATATTCATAGGCAACATATATTATTCATATGGAAATAGATGAAGCGGTAATAAATAATCCAGCATATGATTCAATTCATTATCTTTTTTTTATCTTTTCTTATTGTGGTATCGTTGATCGTGGGGACGAAGCAACAGAGTGGACTAGAGATCATTTTTATTAGGACATACAAATAAATTCAAGCCCGGTTAGAGCAACTCACCAAGATGAATCTTAGTTGAGAGAATGAGGGACTTCATGCGCCGTTCACGTTCTATGTATGTCTATGCATCCTCCTAGATAGGCACAGCATTTGATTAGCATACTTCGGTCTTTTTCTCTTACGATTCGGAATGAATGCGATATGCGATGAAAGCGAACGATGAAAACCAATCATCGAAAACCAACATGAAAATGCATTCATCAAAACCAAGCAGTGAAAAAAAAACATCCAACGAAAACTATTGGACTCATTTCAATAGAAGCCGATCCATCAGTTGGAAAGATTCATTGCATTTCATCCATGATTAATCGATACCGGCAAAGGTTTCCCCAAATACTCAGTTCAAGACTGAGTTAGCAAGCCATGGGTATTACATAGTGGACCGCGAGGAGCAGGACACTACACATCACACCTCTCACAGATTATATGACACAGTCACCTATCTCACTCTATCATTCTTGAACATACCCCTCACTAACACATAGAAGCACTTGGCACTGGCCAAGTGGCCATGGCCCTGCCCAACCCTGCCTTAACTGCTGCTACTACTACAGTACATTGTTGCATGCTGCTGAAATGCCTATTAGCTTGCTGCTGCTGCTGGGTTTTCCTACTGCAAGGTCCAGCAGGCCAAGCCAAGCCAAAAGACACCTCCTCCACTCCAACAAGTTACTAACCCACACTCTATCCTACCTAGTATCTATGTGCCAATGTATGAATACAAACCCACATATCAACTCAGGAACTGAACTTAACACCACATGAAAAACTCAGATAACTAAATAGGTTAAATCTTCCACAACCCTCACATACCACATGAGACACTCTTAACACCTTACCTAGGCAATTTACAATTTAAGCCACGAGATACACTCAAACCTAACCAAGTTACCAGCAATACTAAAACTCATAACTGCAGCCTACTGCTGCAAGTTTGCATCTGCTGCAATGCCTATTGAGCATGCATCTGTAATGTAATACTGAGCTCTGTAGAGCCTACTGCTACTGCTGCCATTGCCTCTATGCTTGCATTGCTGCAACTCGTCTAACTCCCACATTATAACATGAAACCCTAAACTCAATACATAAACCAAACATGGACATGGGGGTGTATATGTGCTGTGAGTGTAAAGAGGGGGTATCGAGTGTCCAGGTGTGTGTCCAATACTGTGTCAACATGTGTCAATCAGAGGAATATAACATGGTATCAAAGTTACACAGAGGGGTCCTTGTATGTGTGTGTCGAGTCAATTAGGACACGAAGTGTCCAACTATTTGGTCGTGCAGGTGTGTCAACATGTAGACTAGGTGTCAGGGTATCCTAGTATCCAGCTAGGATGTGTCCAAGTCGTGTCGTATGGTGTCAAACAGCACATGTTAGAAATAAAAACTCGTGTGAACAGTGCACTAGTCCTATAACTCCTCGAATACCCAACTAAATCGACCCAAACTTAGTGTGTGTCATGTCAGACACTGCCTCCACATTCCCATCAAGTGGCACCCCAATCTGTGTCGTGTCCAGTGAGAACTGGACACGCAGCAGCAGGACAGTGCAATAGAATTGTGCGTATGTCTCCGTATCCAATTCCGACACGAAAATACTACCAAAATTGACTCAGTCATATTGATAAATGATCTACACATTGTGAGCTACAAAATTATGTAATTATTTTTGAAAACAAAATTAAAAAATTCTAAGAGGCATTTTATTGAACACATTAGATAACTCTTCGATACACACCCTAAATAGATTCGATTTCTAACCAAACTTGGCCTAGGGCTAGGGAGACCCTAAATGAATGCATCTGATTTGTAATTGATTTAGTTCAATTTGGAGGTGATTTGGAGAAAGGGGACAAAATTGGGGAAGAACACCAATTAGGGTTAGGGTTTGTGATAAAAGAGGCAATGGGGAGCTAATTATTACTTATATAGGCAAGGGGGACTCCTCTTGGCAGCCAAGACTAGTTTCTAGGGTTAGGGTTAGGTTCAATTTCATTTAGTGGCCTTCTTAAGGTGTTGATTCAAGCCCTTTTAGTAAAGCCCCAAACTAGCTTAGGTTTTCTATAAATATCTTATCTCTAACATAATATCTAGATATTTTAGGACAAGGTTAATTAGTTGGATTTTTCTAACTAAGTGTCCATGATCATGATCAACATCTAAATTAGGGTAATTCTAGGATTAGACCAAATATAACAATTAGCACAATATTAATTAATTAAAATTTAAAAAATAATTCTAATTTCATAAATTACCAAAATACCCTTAGCCTAAAAAGTAGTAGTGACAAGTCCGCCGCTTTAGAAAAATTTCGTCCTCGAAATTTAAGATGGTCGTACTCCTTCTAGGTCAAACCCCCAATAGTCAAGCCCAAGAAAATAACATGCAATCAGGGTCCTACTGGTCGTGATTTCACAGTCTCGAACATGGTCACTATACTATCTAGCACAACACAAGAATATCCGGATAGGTACTAATGAAATCACACATCAAGATGGGGAAGAAGAACAGGAAAGACAGAACTGCTAACCCATTACCCTCAGCATCGGTCTCCTTGACCGTCAGCGTAAAGCCCCGCCCCTTTGGTGCTGGGCATGGTGCTGTGCCACAGGCTGCCTAGCTCCCTCTCTCTGACCCTGTGCTCCACCATATGGAGGTGCTGTGGGGCATTCTCTCATCTGGTGAGCGAAGGATCCACAGAACAAGCAAACTATCAGCGTCCTCCTACAAGACTTCCAAATGTGTCCCGACATCCTGCAATAGGCACAAGTGGGCATCCTCTGGTCCTGTCCCCGAGGCTGATGATGTGCCTGCTGAACTCTAGCCGGTGCCTACATCTGCTGGGGCTGATGCACTACCCTCTGCACAGCGGGACACTTTACACTACCACTTGCCCCTCCTGAATCATCCCGACCCTTCTTGGACTTTAGCTCCATGTCATCCTCTCCTGCCATAGCCCCTGCCAAGATATGCTCGAAGGTGGCACCACGATCGCTCTTGGTCAGCGACTTGACCTCCTTGATCAAACCCTTGCAGAACCTCCTAGCCTTCGCTGTCTCGCTCAGGTCCTTCACAAATCTGCCCAGATGACAGAACTCCCCAGCATACTCCTCTACAGTCTGGTTCCTCTGAACCAGGATCTCGAACTGCGTCTCCAATGCGCCAAGTGCTGTATCGGAAAAGAACTTCTCCTTGAAAATCTTATTGAAGGCTTCGCAAGTCTGCCCCTCAATACCGACTCTAAGGTCGGTGTGGTACCATATTCGGGCAAGGTCCTACATCTGACTGCCCGTCGCCTCAATCTGTATCTCGACCGAGATCTGTGCAAGTCGAAAGATCTCCTTTATATGCTCGATCCAGTTGTCAGCATACAATATGCCCTCCGTGCCTCTGAAATCTCTCGGTCGCATCTTCTAGAAAGCCAAGATGTTCCCAGGCCTAGGCTGCTGCATCTGGTCTCCCTGGTCCCCTGTGGCTGAGCAGCCACTCTCTCCACTGCTAACACGACAAACTGATGGGCATTATCGATGCCTGCCTCATATCCACAGACTGACGCTGCTGAGCCTCCATCATCTCTCGGAAGAATGCAAAGAGTTGTGCTGCATCACTGACCCCTGAGGTGGTGGCGGCTGAAACACATTTAGAATCACCGAGGTAGGCCTTCGAACAGGTGGAGGAGCACCCCTAAAAGCTGCAGATGCTCCTACATGAGCAGGAACGAGAGGTGCCACGGTCCCAATGCCCTGACGAATCGGATGAGAGGTGGTAAACCTCTCAGTAGTGTCTCATTGGTCGGAGCGATGCGATCGTGTCTCCACCATCCTGAAGACAGATCAAATAAGAAAATCATTACTGGGCAGGAAGCACTGTCGTCAAGGAAGGACAGTTTATTTCAAAAGAAGACAATTATCAGCAAGAATGTTTAGATGGCAGAAATTAGATTAGAATTTTTCCTAACTGTGATTGAGTACCTCTCAGCTAAATCCTATTTCTTAATTCCTATCGCAGGCTCGTAGCAGTACAACTAAGTCTTCATACCACCACGATATCGCACTAATGCGAATCTCGACCCACATGGGCCACCATTAAAAATATGTCACGACCCGCACCCGGTATAGGGCTACGAGTACGTAATAGCGTCCAACATACGCTGCATAATCGACGGTAAAACGTTGTTCTAGGTCGCTAACTTATAACTCACGCAATGATATAATATACCTATCATAGATCTTAACTCCGAACGGAGGACAAGTATAAGATATGGTAATACTCAATCACAGTCTAAGCACAATAAGATAACACAAAAGTCTAGAAAACTACTAAGACAAAACAAATAACAACTAAAATAAAAACTACTAAATAATAATATCTCAAACAATCTCAAATACAAAGTCAAGTATCTCTACTTATTACAATTCAAGTTCAAACATGAAATCTAGAACAAGTCTACTAAGCTAGTCATCTGGTCACTCCTGAAGGTTAGGGCTCAATGTGGCTAATCCCTCCTCAGAACCTGTCACGCCCCGCTCCCGGAATACGGACGAACGAGAACGTGAACAGCCAGCTACGTATATTGGGACGGCAACCATCCCGCTATACGATCACGGCTGTCTAGCATGTGAGGGTATTCTACAAACCAACAGTCTCTTACGGTCCAAATGGCCTATTGTCTCAATCTCAACAAGTAAAATAAGTTACAAGATAACAGATCACCAAATATACAATTGTAAGGCGTCCCAAACATTACATATAAGATGATCATGAAAACTAGTCGTAACAAAATGTAAAGACTAGCTCAGAGTTAAGTCATACATGATCAACCCCCGGGGCATGTCAATCACGTTACAGCCCGCAGGCAGATAATAAATACAAGTTGCAATCGAGCTAACACGTGCTCGTCGGCTAAACGCCTCAAAATAATATGAATTTACAATAAAGTGGGCGAACAAAAGAAACCCACTCGAAGCCTTGGTCACGCCTGGCGGTCACCATCTGGCTGGAAGACAGGTAGATCCCTTGCTGCTGCTCCGGTATCTGGCCATACAAAACCAGCTGGGTCAGACCCCAGAAAGAGCAAGTGCCACAAAGGAGGCTCCACTTAAGGACTAAAACCAGCAAATCATTAGCAAACAAAAGCAGCGAAATAAGTAAAAGCATATCGAGATTTGTGCGGTACCAATGCACGTATCCCGATCACAGAAAAAGGAAACAAGTAACTTGATTAGAAAATAATAATAATACCGGAGAACCTGGCAGATAAGATGCATGAAAAATAAGAAATAAATGCTATCCGGACAATAAACAAGGAAGGACAAATGTACCTTACCAGGAAACCTGAACAGTACATAGTCACTAACCAGTCTATTGCTTGAAGATAACAATCATATACAGGAAGCTATAACATAGATAAGTGCCATCTACACAATAAACACGGTAAGGACAAATGTACCGTACCAGGAAACCTGAACAGTACATAGTCACTAACCAGTCTATTGCTTAGAGGACAGTCATACAAGAGAGTTACACTACAGTGACAGAGAAGATATCTTGCAATCACATCCAGTGCAAGTCAAGCATTCAAGTTCTAGAGACTGGAACAATCAAGAGCTGGACCCATCAGGGCTGGTCCTAGACCAGACCAGACAAGGCTGGACACCATCCAATAATACACGGCCAATCATAGCCTACGGCTTGCTACATTAACTAACTAGGGTTATCCCAAGCCTAATTACTAACAATGCAGTGAGATGTATCTCCGCCACAAGCCCTGCAGCTATCCAGGTTACCCAGGCGATTATTAGTATAGTGACAATTAGAGAGAGAGGGACTACATTCTTGTTATCATTACAAGTAGCTTGAGGATGCACCACTTGGCAGTGAGCTGGAAATGCGCCCTACTCGTCGGCAGGCTACAAGTCCAAACGATTGTTGCCGGGGTAACGGGATCGCCTGTAGCTGAGGAACATCTCGTCATGACTAGTGAATTAAGCTAGTTGTTAATCTTAGTTCATTTCCAATATGAATTCCTGACCCTGGGAAATCAAGAATTCATGTCCTAGACATGATACAAGACAAGACTGGTGAATTGACCAAACACAAGAAGGTACACCCACGGTGTCAAGACAAGCTATACTAGTCAAGTGAGCCTGCCTCAGCAGCTCAAGTTGTCAAATTATCATGCCAAGTCATGTCATGTTACGAGCTGGAAGTGCGCCGCCACGAGCCACTATCAAGTTATCTAGTTATTAAGGTTACAAGTTACAAGTTATTGGCCAGGATTTATTTATCGTGTCAGGGCCATAAGGCATATCACAATGCAACTATTCTACAAGTAAAAGAAACATAATCCTAAGTGCACCCAAACGGCCACCGATGTAAAAAGATATGAAAAGTACAATAAGGCTGAAAACATGACTTTATAAAATAAGACCATAAGAAAACACTTTTCTGATGTAACAAGAAATAACAAAACCAGGGACAACGCCATACTAGCATTAAATCAAATCGTGCCCACATCGTGTTCGGGTCGAGCTCGGGTCAAAAGGCGTAAGGATATAAACCAGGGGTAAAGTGTTCCCAAATTAGTGTCAAGATTCAAGAAAGCAGTACACAAATACAGGAAATCGTGTCAAGACGTGTCGAGTCTAGTCAAGTCGTGTTGTGAGCACCAAAATCTCAGGAAGCTCCAAATTATGAAAAGAAAACCAAAGCCCAGAGAAAGCAATACAGGCACTAGGGGTGCAGGGGTACAGGGGCACTAGGGCAGGCCAGGCATACTGGAGTGCGCCTAGAGGCATCATACTAGAGTGTGCCAGGGAGGCAGCACACTAGAGTGCGCTTACTAGCTGCACACTAAAGTGCGCCTAGTCTGGACAGGTCAATCCGCGTCTAGAGCCAATGGGGCAAACCGCGCCTAGATCCATTGGATCAAATGGCGCCTAGGACCAGTGAGCCAAACCGCGCCTAAAACCCGTAGGTCAAAGAGCGCCTAAGTCAAGTCAAGTCAGATGGCGCCTAGGCCCAAGGGTTAAACCGCGCCTAATTTCACGAAGTCAACCGCGCCTGATCTGGTAGATCAGATCGCGCCTAATCCATGAAATCGAATGGCGCCTAGGTCAAGGGAACAGTGAACTGCGCCTAAAATGATAAATATAGGCGCAGTCGGGCAAGCCAAGGGAAAGTAGGCGCTATCTGCCAAACAAGAGGAAATGGGCGCTATCTGCCAATCTGGGAAAGTAGGCGCAGTCTGCCAACCGTGCCTAAAATGTCGCCAAGGAGGCGCCATCGAGGGGCGGAGGCGAACAGCACCCAAGGAGGCGCGATCGAGACGAACCGCGCCTAAGGAGGCGCGTTCGAGCGAGCCACGCCTAAAGAGGCGCGCTCGAAAAGGAGGCGCAGTCTGCGAACAGCGCCTAAGAAGGCGCAGTTGAACGAACAGCGCCTAAAGAGGCGTGTTCGAGAAAGTAGGCGCCATCGGCCAGAACAGCAAGTCATCTTCTCCAAAAATCCGAAAAGAGAACCCATGGAACTCAAAACTTTGGAACATCATAAATCCATCAATACAAACCCAAATCCGGATTTTCAAGGCTCTAACTTGTGTAAAATTGAAAGCTCTACAACATGGAAACATTAAATCCAACAAAAGAACAAGTTTGGGAGATCAAATCTCCAAAAATCCGAAAACACTCCAAACCTAGATCTACAAGATTCCAAGCTCCAAATCAAGAAAACCCAAGATCTAATGTTGCTCATAGGGTGCTAAACTAGCTAATGGGCACATAAAATCCGGCCCTCAAGTGTGAGCAAGGTGCACTTGCCTAATGGGGGTGATTCTCTCTTGGGGAAGAAGAAGAAGGAAGGGAGAGGGGGTGGCCGGCTGTGAAGTGGGAAAATGAGAGGGGGGAGAGAGAGAGAGAGGGGATTAAATGATGGTGGGGTGTGATGGAGGTGAGGGAGAGTATAGGTTAAAGGGTTCCAATGCAATCTCAAACCAAATAAAACCGAACCAAGTCTCCAAATCAAACCAAGTTAAACCAAGCCAAGCTCCTCCACATAAATTCGAGCCAAAATACGAAAGCCGAGAATACTGCAAGTTGAGCAAAATACAATGCAGGCCAAGGTCCAATCAAAATCCAGAAGTCATTAACCAGATTAACCCATAATGATAAATGACAATTAAACTACCACAAGATTACAAAATAAACTACAATTAACTAGACAAGAAAAATAAAATACGGGTCAGAAATACGAATACGCAATAAAATACGTATCACGAATTTCGAGATATTACATCCAACTCACCTTAAAAGAATTCCGTCATCGGAATTTATTCAAGAGGCTAGAGATGTCGGGACAAGCTACACTAGCACAAGCTATCTAGAGCTCGCAATCAATCAAGCAATCCTTCATGCAAGCAAGGATTCGAAGTGCAAGGCATGAGAAAATTTCACACCTTACGAGCCAAAACCGATTGGGATACGTGTTCGGATGCCATCCTTACACTCCCACGTTTGACTCCCCAAGGAGTGATGAACTCAAGCAACACGGACTAACTGATAGTCTGGCACATTGAGGTCTTACTCCCTGATCAAATACGAACACGGGCCTCTCCACATCCGAAAAGATTAAAGGTTGGTACCAATAACCAAATAACCTTTTCGAATGATCAGGGTACAACTCGGGTCCGGGACATGCCGTCGTAATTAGGTTACATGAAATAAGTCATGTGCCCTTGGTAACGACGGCGGGAAAGCAAGATAAAGATACAGCTACCTCTCCGACGATTCCGAATCTGAGCTTGGGCTAGGGCAAACTGCCGCGGGTTCTGTTGCTGGAATGCTTGAGCCTGAGTCGGCAATGGTCCTGGAAACGGGAACTGCTGTTGTTGGTGAACTGGTGCTGGTCCCATAACCGAGGGACTAGTCACTGTTGAAGCTGAATCGACTCTGAATGGGCAGGACCCCACTCTATGGCCTGGTGCTCCACACAACAAACACAATCCCAGAGCCTTGCGACACTCTGCTACTACATGCCCAGGCTTACCACAATAAGAACAGCCCACTGAGGAAGACTGGTCTTGCTTCTGTTCCTGCTGAGGGTACGTCGGGGTTGAGTACTGATCCGACGTAACTGAAGCTGCTCGCCTCGGAGTTTCAATGGTCAAGGCCCTGGCTGCTGGGGCTAGAGCTGAAGATCGGTTCATCTGACTGTGGGACCGCCTTCGTCCTCCGGTTCTGTCTGCTATCCTCTGGGAAGTGTACTCGTACCTCCTTGCTGCTCGCAAAACAGCATCATAGGTCTGATGTTCGAACTGCTCCACGGCCAATATGATCTCCAAGTGAAGTCCCTGCTGGAACCTCTGTGCTCTGTCGAACTCGGTCGCCACCAAAGTGGGAGCAAACCGACTAAGTCTCGAAAACTCGGCCGCATATCCGTCGACCGTCCTTCCTCCTTGTTTCAGGTTACAAAACTTGGTCTGCAAGTCATATCGAGCCACTGCATCATAATACTTGATCTGGAACTTCTCGCTGAACACTGCCCAAGGAACAGGTGTTGCCAATCCCACTGCTTGTGCAGCCCACCAATTGCGGGCTAGATCCAATAACTGAAGGCGTACCACTGCTACCTTCTCGTCTTCTGGAGTCTTTGCTGCTTCAAGAATAATCTCTATATCCTGTAGCCAAGCATCGGCAGCCATCGCATCTTCAGTACCGTTGAAGAAGGGAGGGTTCAGGCGCTTGAATCTGTTGACTGCACTATTTCGACCACTTCCACTCAGAGTATCTTGTACTGCCTGCTGCAAGGCATCATCTTGGCGGTTCTGAGACGCAAGCAACTCACGGATGAGTCCTACCAAGACTCCATCTTCTGACCCTGCTAGCTGATCTGGCTGGACTGGGAATTCTGGCTCTACAGGAGGCATGGCTTGGGAAGCTGCTGCTGACGACTGAGCTTCGTCTTCTGACTGCTGCTGGACTACTGGCTGAACTCTCTCTGGCTGGTCAGCAGGAACATCAGGAAAATTAAGGAAAGGACCAGGATGATTCAAGGATGCAAGTATGTTATCAGTCGAGAATTCAAGGAGATGCAAAGATACAATCGGGAGATCAAGGGCGAGCACAGATTGAGACATCTACCGGTAACCCTCACATTTCTTGTTTGACAAGACCTGCATGGGCCACCACTAAAACTGTCACGCCCCGCTCCCGGAATACGGACGAACGAGAACGTGAACAGCCAGCTACGTATATTGGGACGACAACCATCCCGCTATACGATCACGGCTGTCTAGCATGTGAGGGTATTCTACAAACCAACAGTCTCTTACGGTCCAAATGGCCTATTGTCTCAATCTCAACAAGTAAAATAAGTTACAAGATAACAGATCACCAAATATACAATTGTAAGGCGTCCCAAACATTACATATAAGATGATCATGAAAACTAGTCGTAACAAAATGTAAAGACTAGCTCAGAGTTAAGTCATACATGATCAACCCCCGGGGCATGTCAATCACGTTACAGCCCGCAGACAGATAATAAATACAAGTTGCAATCGAGCTAACACGTGCTCGTCGGCTAAACGCCTCAAAATAATATGAATTTACAATAAAGTGGGCGAACAAAAGAAACCCACTCGAAGCCTTGGTCACGCCTGGCGGTCACCATCTGGCTGGAAGACAGGTAGATCCCTTGCTGCTGCTCCGGTATCTGGCCATACAAAACCAGCTGGGTCAGACCCCAGAAAGAGCAAGTGCCACAAAGGAGGCTCCACTTAAGGACTAAAACCAGCAAATCATTAGCAAACAAAAGCAGCAAAATAAGTAAAAGCATATCGAGATTTGTGCGGTACCAATGCACGTATCCCGATCACAGAAAAAGGAAACAAGTAACTTGATTAGAAAATAATAATAATACCGGAGAACCTGGCAGATAAGATGCATGAAAAATAAGAAATAAATGCTATCCGGGCAATAAACAAGGAAGGACAAATGTACCTTACCAGGAAACCTGAACAGTACATAGTCACTAACCAGTCTATTGCTTGAAGATAACAATCATATACAGGAAGCTATAACATAGATAAGTGCCATCTACACAATAAACACGGTAAGGACAAATGTACCGTACCAGGAAACCTGAACAGTACATAGTCACTAACCAGTCTATTGCTTAGAGGACAGTCATACAAGAGAGTTACACTACAGTGACAGAAAAGAAATCTTGCAATCACATCCAGTGCAAGTCAAGCATTCAAGTTCTAGAGACTGGAACAATCAAGAGCTGGACCCATCAGGGCTGGTCCTTGACCAGACCAGACAAGGCTGGACACCATCCAATAATACACGGCCAATCATAGCCTACGGCTTGCTACATTAACTAACTAGGGTTATCCCAAGCCTTATTACTAACAATGCAGTGAGATGTATCTCCGCCACAAGCCCTGCAGCTATCCAGGTTACCCAGGCGATTATTAGTATAGTGACAATTAGAGAGAGAGGGACTACATTCTTGTTATCATTACAAGTAGCTTGAGGATGCACCACTTGGCAGTGAGCTGGAAATGCGCCCTACTCGTCGGCAGGCTACAAGTCCAAACGATTGTTACCGGGGTAACGGGATCGCCTGTAGCTGAGGAACATCTCGTCATGACTAGTGAATTAAGCTAGTTGTTAATCTTAGTTCATTTCCAATATGAATTCCTGACCCTGGGAATCAAGAATTCATGTCCTAGACATGATACAAGACAAGACTGGTGAATTGACCAAACACAAAAAGGTACACCCACGGTGTCAAGACAAGCTATACTAGTCAAATGAGCCTGCCTCAGCAGCTCAAGTTGTCAAATTATCATGCCAAGTCATGTCATGTTACGAGCTGGAAGTGCGCCGCCACGAGCCACTATCAAGTTATCTAGTTATTAAGGTTACAAGTTACAAGTTATTGGCCAGGATTTATTTATCGTGTCAGGGCCATAAGGCATATCACAATGCAACTATTCTACAAGTAAAAGAAACATAATCCTAAGTGCACCCAAACGGCCACCGATGTAAAAAGACATGAAAAGTACAATAAGGCTGAAAACATGACTTTATAAAATAAGACCATAAGAAAACACTTTTCTGATGTAACAAGAAATAACAAAACCAGGGACAACGCCATACTAGCATTAAATCAAATCGTGCCCACATCGTGTTCGGGTCGAGCTCGGGTCAAAAGGCGTAAGGATATAAACCAGGGGTAAAGTGTTCCCAAATTAGTGTCAAGATTCAAGAAAGCAATACACAAATACAGGAAATCGTGTCAAGACGTGTCGAGTCTAGTCAAGTCGTGTTGTGAGCACCAAAATCTCAGGAAGCTCCAAATTATGAAAAGAAAACCAAAGCCCAGAGAAAGCAATACAGGCACTAGGGGTGCAGGGGTACAGGGGCACTAGGGCAGGCCAGGCATACTGGAGTGCGCCTAGAGGCAGCACACTAGAGTGTGCCAGGGAGGCAGCACACTAGAGTGCGCTTACTAGCTGCACACTAAAGTGCGCCTAGTCTGGACAGGTCAATCCGCGCCTAGAGCCAATGGGGCAAACCGCGCCTAGATCCATTGGATCAAATGGCGCCTAGGACCAGTGAGCCAAACCGCGCCTAAAACCCGTAGGTCAAAGAGCGCCTAAGTCAAGTCAAGTCAGATGGCGCCTAGGCCCAAGGGTTAAACCGCACCTAATTTCACGAAGTCAACCGCGCCTGATCTGGTAGATCAGATCGCGCCTAATCCATGAAATCGAATGGCGCCTAGGTCAAGGGAACAGTGAACTGCGCCTAAAATGATAAATATAGGCGCAGTCGGGCAAGCCAAGGGAAAGTAGGCGCTATCTGCCAAACAAGAGGAAATGGGCGCTATCTGCCAATCTGGAAAAGTAGGCGCAGTCTGCCAACCGCGCCTAAAATGACGCCAAGGAGGCGCCATCGAGGGGCGGAGGCGAACAGCACCCAAGGAGGCGCAATCGAGACGAACCGCGCCTAAGGAGGTGCGTTCGAGCGAGCCACGCCTAAAGAGGCGCGCTCGAAAAGGAGGCGCAGTCTGCGAACCGCGCCTAAGAAGGCGCAGTTGAACGAACAGCGCCTAAAGAGGCGTGTTCGAGGAAGTAGGCGCCATCGGCCAGAACAGCAAGTCATCTTCTCCAAAAATCCGAAAAGAGAACCCATGGAACTCAAAACTTTGGAACATCACAAATCCATCAATACAAACCCAAATCCGGATTTTCAAGGCTCTAACTTGTGTAAAATTGAAAGCTCTACAACATGGAAACATTAAATCCAACAAAAGAACAAGTTTGGGAGATCAAATCTCCAAAAATCCGAAAACACTCCAAACCTAGATCTACAAGATTCCAAGCTCCAAATCAAGAAAACCCAAGATCTAATGTTGCTCATAGGGTGCTAAACTAGCTAATGGGCACATAAAATCCAGCCCTCAAGTGTGAGCAAGGTGCACTTGCCTAATGGGGGTGATTCTCTCTTGGGGAAGAAGAAGAAGGAAGGGAGAGGGGGTAGCCGGCTGTGAAGTGGGAAAATGAGAGGGGAGAGAGAGAGAGAGGGGATTAAATGATGGTGGGGTGTGATGGAGGTGAGGGAGAGTATAGGTTAAAGGGTTCCAATGCAATCTCAAACCAAATAAAACCGAACCAAGTCTCCAAATCAAACCAAGTTAAACCAAGCCAAGCTCCTCCACATAAATTCGAGCCAAAATACGAAAGCCGAGAATACTGCAAGTTGAGCAAAATACAATGCAGGCCAAGGTCCAATCAAAATCCAGAAGTCATTAACCAGATTAACCCATAATGATAAATGACAATTAAACTACCACAAGATTACAAAATAAACTACAATTAACTAGACAAGAAAAATAAAATACGGGTCAGAAATACGAATACGCAATAAAATACGTATCATGAATTTCGAGATATTACAGAACCATAGCAAGGGCACGTTTCTCCAGGACAACCATCTGAAAAATATATCCAATCAGGATGGAACGAGCACACCTCACCCCTGCAATCCCAAGTAAATGACAAAGACTATAAAACAGTTATAAACAGTTATATTGCTGAGACATGGTAAGTTTGAGGCAGGTAATGAAGTAGAACAACAGTTTAATGTACATGAGAAGTAATATGATGAATCGAAAGAGCATGGCAATGAAGACTGTAAAAGTAAAACTAACTGAACTAGAGTAATATAATATAAGTCCAGACATTATAATATAGTCAAGTGTGTAATGCCCCGCTCCGCACGGCACATTACGCTGAGACGTTGACTCAACGAGTCGCGTTGACCAAATGAAATGTATCGATGCGAATCGGTACGAGGGTTACGTTGTCCCGAGCAATGTATCGAACTAAGTCGATACGAAGAGTTGCCTTGTACCAAAGAATGCATCGAGTTAAATTGATGCAAAGCGCCGCATTGCCCCGAAGGATAAGTGCGTTGAATCGGCTCGAAGATTCTAAAAAATCGAATCGACCAAGGCACAATTCTGAATCGATGCAAGTATTAATTTTATTTGGTTTCATGTGCAGGCTATACGTTTACGCTGAAAATATTAGAGGTCGATATTTTACCTCATTCACGACGGGTCCGCAAACCCAAATCCCTGCCTCACAAGGGCTGGGACTTAGGTACGGTAAGCCAAATCTGACGTATAATTTAATGAAGCACGAAGTGCTCCAATGGCTAAGTCAGGAGAGTTGGCCGTGCAACGAAGTTATGAAATCGAGCTGCATTGGCTCGGCAAAACGACAAGGCGTATCGACTCAAGGTGGGGGGACATTGACTCTCTTTCCTATTCTTTCATGCCTAAGTCAAATATATATCATTGTATGCTGAGTTACCCTATCAACGCCACGGGCGTAGCTCAATAGAGAGATAAACATAGTGCGTGTCGAACACTAGATAGAACAACTGAATTGAATCGTACAGCAAATGTACGAGTCGCTATGGAACATTGAATATCGCAAAGGCGAGCGCCTCGGTGAGCAAGCCATAAAAACATGGGATAACTGTATCGATGAGTGCCCCAGTGCATAAGTCATTCCGTGCCCCCGTGTACGAGTTAGCATGCTAGAACTTTGAAAGACTACATCGGTGCGAGTGCCTCAGTGCACGAGCGATAAAATATTGAATACCTTATCGAGGCGTGCCTCAGTTGCACGAGTCGGAAGGATGGAACATAAGTATAACGTGTTGAATACTATGGCATAGAATATAGAAACACGACTTTGAGACGTGTATTGAATGCACGATGCAAGAAAAGACGACGAATGTGTGCAGCTGCACAATACTTACAAAAAATGGCGTCGTTGCGACGAGGAGAACAGTTGTGGCACGGATGTGGCATAACTGTCGATGCGGCATGGTGCCTTCGAAATGTTCGTGGCCTTCGGGACGTTCATTGAGAACATTGGGGTGTTGTGCCAATTGAAATAGATATAGACAAACTTGCTTGGTTGTATGAAAGATAAGATGCGTTGCATGGTCAAATGGACTAAAGATATATTGCCCGTGCACGGGTGTCATCTTCCCTCGAACGTTGTTCACCAGGGCGCTGGGACTATTTAGCCTAGGTGGGACTGTGGGTAAAATCAGTATTGTTGGTGCACTTCATTTAGAAGGGTTGCGACCTTCTAGTGAATGTGATAAGCCACTTACTCGAGTATTTTGGGGGTCCTCTGATTGTTTGGGTTAGCAACCGCAATAGAGTGATCATCGTCTTATATATTCGATTTGATAAATATAAGTTCATTCTAGTCCGGAAAGCTAGTGACCTTCATATAGTTAAGGACGATGGGTTGAAAGTGCAAGGTATACATACATCGTACACATATAGATCCTGAATAGAGGGCACTTATAACATGACAGGGAAAGCTGATAGGCATATTCACCTTGCGTCGGTGCAAGGGCGAGTGCGTCGATATTGGTAAGAAGTCACAAAACAACACGGGATTGCTATTGGTTGCCTGTTTCCTTATGCGAATTGTATAACAAGCTTGCCATGTTAACATGCTTTACAGTCTTCGAATATGCCATGAACTCAACATAAGAAGAACATAGAAAGAGAACTAAATTGTATGTTTGTATGAATCAATACAATACTAAATGTCGGTTTGTTAAGTGGGTTTTTGATTGGTACAACAAGGACGAAAGTACTAATCCCCCACTATTGGTCTGCTCGCGGCGGAGCTTCGCTTGAACGTATTGAGGCTTGGAATGCCAAAGCATATTGAGGCGTGCAACCGTATTGACGCTCGGACATGCAACGGGATTGATGCGGCCGAGATATAGAAGGCATGATGTATGGAACGATGAAATCCTTTGTGGGCAAGAGAGAACCTGAGTGTTGTAGCCAATCTGGCATATATTGTTGGGTTATCGAAAGCCTTTGTAATCTTATTTCGAATATCAATAAAAAGAATTATTTCGTATACTCTGTTTTTCTTTCGTTGTTAATATCACTTCAAATATAACCATTTGAGAACTTGTCATCTTGCCTTAACAGAGAATCAAATAGAACTAACTAGAACTGAAATACAGTTATCAGCAAGTAAAAGAAAGAACTATCAGAGAATGTACTCGCCTGATATCATGAGCGACTGATGAATACAGATATCCGAATCGGAGTCACAATATCCTATTTAGAGCAGTACATGTTATAATGTGTTCAATATGAAATAATTAAAGTTTACAGCGCAATCTAAATAATTTTAGGTCAATCTAGGTCAAAGTCAACTCTTGGTCAAATTTGGTCAACCCTCAATCAAACTAGGTCAACATCTAAGCTAACTTGGTCAACTGCCTAGGGTTTGGTCAAACTCTAGTCAACAAGGTCCTATAGGCCTAGTGAGTCAATTCTCGGTAATTCTATAGGCTAACATCTATATATATAACCCACACTCTAACTTGAGTCATGATACCTTACATGATATATAGATAGATAAGTGGATACATAGATAAATAGATATATGGATAAAAAATGGATAGATAGATACAAAGTAGATAGGTACAAAGGTAAACTAATAGGTAGATACATCTTGTCACGATCCGCACCCTAAAGTAAGGGCACGAGAAGTGGGTACGTCCAGCCTACGTCGCAGTGTCGACGGTAGAACGCTGTCCTAGGTCAATCATCTAACAATATAAGGTACTTGTACAGTATATATACTCCGAATGGAGGTGACATAGCATAATACAGTCTCAATCACAACTATGGTAGAATATGATAAGATAGATAGATATAAACGAATCCACACAAGAGATACAATAGATAGAAGTCTAAGTGTCTATGATAACATCTCCACAAACATCTAGATAAAACAAACTCCCAATATATACAATAATGTATCAATGAGAAAGACAAGGTAAGAGTCTAAGCTAGCAGTCTAAACCACTGGTGGCAGATCCTCTACTGCAAGTGGGTCCAAGTCATAAGTGTTGTCTATAGCTGCACCATAATAGGTAGACTCCAGAGCGTCATCCTCGTCCTCTGTAATATTTTCAACTGGTCCAGTCAGGACAGGAGCGAGCACAATACATCTCACGCAGATCATAACAGGTTAAAAAATATAAACATGTAAGAGAGTACGATACATGAAACTGAAAGAATGTACATGATGTAAATAGAGAGAACTGTAGTGGAAATATCTACTATAACTAGAGAACTATCAGTGACTAGTGATTTAGAGTACAAAGTCGACATATGAACGGCTGAATTTGCACATGAATATACTAAAGAGGCGCACATGGTTATACTACTTTAGAATTGTTCACATGACTATTTATACTCCCCCATACCCCAATCAATACACAAGTATCCATACATGTTATGTTACACACATAATTTTCACATGAAAGCCTATAAATGGATGCACATGAAGTATATATGAGGACACATAAATGAGTGCACATGAATTTCACATGAAGGCCCATAAATGGGTGTACATAAGGTATACATGAGGGCTCATAAATGAGTGCACATGAATTTCACATGAAGGCCCATAAATGGGTGCACATGAAGTATAGGTTATACATAAAGTACACGAGAAATATGACCGAACTTGAGAGCACATGAGAATACACGAGCGTGCATGAACGAGCATGAAGCACATGAGAAACATGAATAACATGAGAGCGAGAAATACATGATGTACATGAAACACATGACATAAAGTATTCGATGCTCCCGAGGGGGATAACATCTCATGTAGGGATCCATATAGTACCAATCCGTGATAATATCGCGATAGCATCAAATAAGGTAATCTAGAGCAGAAATATAATCCTAAGCAAGTTTTAAAATGATCAAAGAATGTACTCGCATGGCATCCTGAATATCTGAAGAGAATATACTGTCCAAGGAGTGGTGTCTGGCTCCTATAGAATAGTACAAGTCACTACATGTCCAAAATAGTAAAATAGACTGCTACAATACATCTACATGCTGTTTAGGTCAAGCTAGACTAAAGTCAACACTTGGTCAACTCTAGTCAACCACACTAGTCAAACTAGGTCAACTAGATCAAGTCCTAGCCCAAACAAGTCTAACAAGTCTCACTAGGCCTAACCAAGCCTAGGCTAGCACTCACACAATCATAAGGCAATGTGAACCACAACAATGCATAATATAAAATAGATATTATATATAAATACATACCTTCATACATACATGCATATCCACATTACATACATATTTATATATATAGGCATATGTTACATCATGCATATTTACATAGTCACATAGATATATACATTCATGCACATTTACATACATACTTTTAACATTATATATGTTAACATTCATTATAATGCATTATATTTTACTTATACCTTTGATTCATTCATTCATTCATATATGACATTCATTCATGCATTTATAAATTCATTCATTCATGTCCCATATGCATGCATACTTCAGTTCAGGCATTATATCCATTCACATATCATTAAGTTGCATACATATACTTATTTTTATTACATACATGTTATTCATGCATATTACATACTTACATGCATCTATACATTATATACATTATATACAACATGTAAAAATAGAAGAGGGAAAAAATAAAATGGAAAGGGAAGGGAAGGAAAAATGTAAGAAAAAGGGAAAACAGTGGACATATACATGCTTGCATCATATATTCTACATTACCATACATGCTATCATTATATATTGTATTACATTATGTATTCATTATGCAATCATATCTATCATTACAAGTATACCTTGTATTCATATCTAGCATTCATTATATACTTTTATGCATATATTGTATATCATTCTTTCATTCATACATTTATGCATTGCTTACATACATTACATTGATTACATTCCTACATGCTTGCATTCAACCATATATATACATTAATGTAAAGAGGATACATATCATATATCTATTATTTTATTCATCTAACATATCATGTATTACATACTCTACATTCATTTAATATCCATACTACATAGGCTCATAGGTCACACAAAATGTCTATGTCGTATAGTCACTCTTCTACTTAAAACCAATACTGTATCAATTAGGCCTTCACTAAATTCTATAATTAAAGTATGTCGTATCCCTTCGTGTTAGCTTTCCAAAACTTCAAACGGATCGTATTTCCGTGTCCGGAAGCTCCCGAAATCGCGAAAACACCAAAACTCGTTTGTCTTTCGGACAGCTGACACTCAAATAATTTTACAAAAAGTTTCAGAACGATTTTGCTTATTAAAATATATATTTGGAAAGCTAACTTCGATATGCTTCTTTTTAAAAAATGAAAGATTAAACGGAGTTTTAAGCTAAAAGTTATGACATTTCTAAGTTGCTTTGGTTAATAAAAACGTGGATGAATATTATGACGAATTTGAGTTGTTTTAGACAAAAGAAACACATGTAGGCCAAGATACTTGGATACCAACATAGGTATCCAAATGAAGCTCATGCTAACCATCCTAAATAAGATCAATCCACTCTCTAACCATTCTAAAATTGAATTTAAATATCTATTTAAACTATTATCATACATACATACACATGGGGTGTCCTAATTTGGGGATCTATCAAGTAGGACACAAGACACATATCTAAAATCCTCAAGAGAGCTCCAAATGGTCTCAAATTTGAATCTAAAGGGGACACATGCATGAGGATGGATCCTACGGATTCAAAACTAATTTACATGCAAAGAAAATCGATTTAGAGGATGAGTTTTACCTAATGGGAGTGGAATCCCAATAAAATCTTTTAGGACACGGCTCCGATACGAAGATCCCTCAAAGTGGACACTCCTCCTTGCACTTCTCTTCCAATCCTTGGTAGCACCCTTCCCTTGGAGAATGGGAGTGATTGAGGAAAGATTTGGTGAAGGAATGATTTGATTTGGAGATCAAATCAAAGGGAAGGCTCTCTAAAATTAGGGAAGAACAAAAGGAAAATAAAAGGGGCCAGATTGTAATGAATGAAATGAATCATTCTCCCCTAAAGGTGGCTGCCATAAAGGGTCCATTAGGGCTAATGGGAAATGTCCTAATTGCCCCTCTCTAATCTCATATGGTTAAGTCTAGACTAGGTTCAAGTTTGGGGTCAAAGGATCTAGTTTTGAGTCTCTAACTTAACCATTCTAACATGATAAAAATTAGTCTAACTAACTAACTTAAATGTTGGGTTTTGTGGGCCTTGCTTAACTTAATATTGGGTCCCATCTAGAGTTTAAGCTACCCGGGTCACAATACAAGTCGGAACGAGACGAAACTCAAATCCGACTAAACAAATCCAATAAAAACAATATTAAAAATATAAAATTTTCCCAAAATATAAAAATATGAAAAATAACCAAAATCATAATACATCAATTTAAATATTATTAAAATAACCTAAAATTTACCAATTAATCAAAATTCTAAATAATTCAAAAGTCACAAAATGACCAAAATACCCTTAGTCTAAAAAGTTGTAAATAGTCATTCTAATCACATGGTTAGGTCCCCATGGTCATGGTTAGTCTCTAGGATCAACAGTTCTAGGGTTCACTAGCTCACACATCAAAATTATAATCCACCAATTTTAAATATTATTAAATTAATTAAAAATTCCTATAAATCATAAATCATATTATTAAATAATAAACTTTTACAAAAGTTCAAAATTACTCTCATTTTAGAAAAGTGGGTGTTACACATCTAAACATTGAAACCCTCTTCCTTATTCTAATGTTGCCTACCAAAATATTACCCTACCTCAGCTATCCACATAAACCCATATTGTATATGTATCACAATACAAGCAAGTTTTCCCCAACCCCACTTCTCTTGATACCTCTCACTACTTACCACATCCTATAGTTCAACGGCTCATCACACCTCTCACAGATTATATGACACACTCACCTATCTCACTCTATCACTCTTGAACATACCCCTCACTAATACATGGAAGCACTTGGCACTGGCCAAGTGGCCATGGCCCTGCCCTGCCTTAGCTGCTGCTACTGCTGCAGTGCATTGTTGCATGCTGCTGAAATGCCTATTAGCTTGTTGCTGCTGCTGGGTTTTCCTACTACAAGATCCAGCAGGCCAAGCCAAGCCAAAACACACCTCTTCCACTCCAATAAGATACTAACCCACACTCTATCCTACCTAGTATCTATGTGCCAATGTATGTATACAAACCCACATATCAACTCAGGAACTGAACTTAACACCACATGAAAAACTTAGATAACTAAATAGGTCAAATCTTCCACAACCCTCACATACCACATGAGACACTCTTAACACCTTACCTAGGCAATTCACAATTTAAGCCCCGAAATACACTCAAACCTAACCAAGATACCAGCAATACCAAAACTCATAACTGCAGCCTGCTGTTGCAAATTTACATCTGCAGCGATGCCTATTGAGCATGCATCTGCAATGCAATATAGAGCTCTGTAGAGCCTACTGCTACTGCTGCCATTGCCTATGCTTGCATTACTGTAACTCATCTAACTCCCACATTCTAACATGAAACCCCAAACTCAATACATAAACCAAACCTGGATAGTGGGGTGTGTATGTGCATTGAGTGTACAGAAGGGATGCCGAGTGTCCAGGTGTGTATCCAATACTGTATGAACATGCATGTGTCAATCAAAGGAATATAACATGGTATCAGAGTTACACAGAGGGGTCCTCATGTGTGTGTGTCGAGTCCATTAGGACACAAAGTGTCCAACTATTTGGTTATGCAGGTATGTCAACATATAGAGTAGGTGTCAGGGTATCCTAGTGTCCATCTAGGACATGTCCAAGTCATGTCGTGTAGTGTCAAACAGTGCGTGTTAGAAACGAAAACTCGTGTGAACAGTGCACTCGACTGACATGTGCAGGTCCTATAACTCCTCTAATATCCAACTAAATTGACCCAAACTTTGTGTGTGTCGTGTCAGAAACTGCCCCCACATTTCCATCAAGTGGCACCCCAATCTATGTCGTGTCCAGTGAGAACTGGACACGCAGTAGCAGGACAGTGCAACAGAACTGTGCGTGTGTCCCCATGTCCAATTTTGACACAAAAATACTATCAAAATTGACTCAGTCATATTGATAAATGATCTACACATAATGAGCTACAAAATTATGTAATTAGTTTTGAAAACCAAGATTAAAAAGTTCTAAGAGGTATTTCATCGAACACATTGAATAGCTCTCCGATACTCCTCCGATACACACCCTAAATGGATTCGATTTCTAATCAAACTTAGCCTAGGGCTAGGGGGACCCTAAATGAATGTATCTATGGAAAGAAATAGAATATTAATAGGTTTAGAAGTCATTACCTATTGAGAGTTGGAATCTCAATAAAAAGCCCTTAGATCTAGATCTCTACAAAGCTCTAATGGTCAAATTGCTCACAATCCTTGCTAGCTAGCCAATAGAGACCTCCTTAACACAATGGGAGTGATTTGCAATTGATTTGGTTCAATTTGGAGGTGATTTTGACAAAGGGGCAAAATTGGGGAAGAACACCAATTAGGGTTAGGGTTTGTGATAAAAGAGGCAAAGGGGAGCTAATGATTACTTATATAGGCAAGGGGGACTCCTCTTGGCAGCCAAGACTAGTTTCTAGGGTTAGAGTTAGGTTCAATTTCATTTAAAGGCCTTCTTAAGGTGTCAATTCAAGCCCTTTTAGTGAAGGCCCAAACTAGCTTTGGTTTTCTACAAATATCTTATCTCTAACATAATATCTAAATATTTTAGGACAAGGTTAATTAGTTGGATTTTTCTAACTAAGTCTCCCGGATCACGATCAACTTCTAGATTAGGGTACTTCTAGGATTAGACCAAAAATAACAATTAGCACAATATTAATTAATTAAAATTCAAAAAAATAATTCCAATTTCATAAATTACCAAAATACCCTTAGCCTAAAAAGTGGTAGTGACAGAACAAAAAAGTTGTTACTTCTTAACAAAGTGTTCAAAGAAACAAAAGTTATTACATCAAAATGACTTTGTTTCTAAGGTTGAGTGCTAAGGTCGATTATTATCTTCTTTAAAGCCTCGACACGCTCTTCCGGGAATCAAGTACCCTCTTCTTGGCCGATTCTCTTTCGACGTCCGGCTGTAAAGGCTGCAGGGATTCCACTGGAAGTTCTATCTCTGCACGCTTGACATTGAGACAATCATTACGCTTTCTGATCATATCATCAAGTTGGCTAGAAGCGATTTGATATAATTCACGTTCTTCTTCTTCCTGCTGCTTGGCCGTCTTGATAACTTCACGAAGTTTTGCCATTTCGGCTTCTAACTCCTGAAGACGAGTTTAGCTCTCGGCTGCTTCTTTCTTCTTCTCTTCTGCTGTAGCCTTATGTCGCTCCACAGAAGAGGTGACTTTAGTGATGCTATTCTCCGTCTCTGCAGAGCGTGTCGTGAAGGCCACCATAGTATTATTCAGGACAAGTTGTTGCTCCTCAAATTCACAAGCTAAAATTTTACATTCTTTTTCTATTTGACTTCGGATGTTGCCCTTGATCAGATTTTGGTAGGACTTGATGGTTTCTTCAAGTTCGTCTTGAATGCCTTCCAGGAAGTTAACCATCTCCAAGTCACCAATATTGTGTATGGCTCCGATCGCAAAGGAGGCTGTGCTCTTCAATGAATCATAAGATTGGCCTTTTTCCATGGCCATCTGCTCCAGAATATTCAAAGAAGTGAAGAAAGCCTGGGTGTATGTTTCGACAAGGCCATGAGTCATTGTTGAAAGACCAGGTGTCGTCGCTTCAACAAAAAATCCCTCCACCTGTAGGAATCATAGCTGGTACTCCAGGAAATTTTGTTGCAGTCATCTGTGATGGACTCCCTTCCATCGTTCCTCTGTCCAAAGGAGCCATCAATGAACTGAGGCTGAATGCAGTAGAAGTCAAGGGGCTATAATAACAGTTCTTGTGGCGTCTTTTGTAATCCAAGAATACAATCATTATATTGTATCAAATAAAAAGCGATAATGAACAGAGGTCAGTGAGTTACCTGAGATCAGTGGCACGTATGGGGTCTCATGAGGCAGATCTAAATCTGTGCGAAGTCTCGTCATAGTAGTCTCAGACACGGCTGCTTGACTGCTTCCAATCTCTGAGCCTTCTGATCGAAAATGCCTGCTTCCGGCCCCCGATTCTGCTTAACTTGTTGGGACTTCCATTTCCATTCCCTCTGTTTTAAAATTTTGTTCTGTCGGGGTTTGAGTCCCCTCAGCATCAGTTTTGGGATTCTCATCAATTCTGATATCTTCAACAGTTAAAGACTGATTTTCACTAACTTCTTGGTTATCATCAGGGTTATAATTTTTATTCTCATTACCTTGTAGGTCAACGGGATTTTGATCACCATCTTCTGGGCTTTGGTGCCCCTGATCATCAGCAGGGTGGTGTTCTTCACCCTCACCAGCGATATGGCCTTGTTCTACCGGTAAGTTTGATCCTGTGAGACTTCTACGAGAGTTTGATCTCCTTCAGCAACATCTGTGGAATCTTCTTCGATCAACTCATCACCAAAGTCACAGCCTTCTAGTGCCGCTATCATTTCTTGATTCTCTTGAGAGAGGGTAGGAGTTTGGACTGTAGAAGGAGCTGCAACATCGGGATTGGAGTCTGTCGAAGGCAACACCTTCTCCGAAAGTGTGGTCTCCAAGACCTCTGGAGTTGGAAACGACATCATTATTCCTGATGCAGCTAGTGTAGTTGCAAGAACAGTCCTTTGCATGATCATATGTTCTGAAGTTTCTTCTATAATGACTGTCGTCGGAGCGCTGACTGCTGTAGCCTCTGCAAATGGAAAATAACATTGTTAATATTTTACTCGATCATGATCACATTAAAAGAGTACAAATACTACCTTATGGAGGTGGCAGATCTTGCAAAGGCAACGACGTATCAAGTCGTCTCGAAGGCTCTTTCGACATGGAAGGAGTGAGTAAAGCATCAATTCCTTGACGGTCTGCCCGAGTCACTATTAACTTCTTTCTAGTCTTATGTAGAAGAGGGGCCGGAGGCGATTCTTCAGTTTCAATCGGATCTTCTTGCACAGTCGGCCCTCTGCTAGTTTATTCATCAACGACTCTACTATGTCTTGAAGAGGGAGTTACCTCTCCTCCTCCAAGAAAAATTCTTGCGTTCATCTGCTTTGTTTGGGATCTTATCGTCCTAGTAGTGGCCTGCTCAACGATGACCAATGCGGTCTTTTTCTTCCTTCCTGGAGACTTAGGAGGAGAGGAAGTTTGTCAGGGTGTGACAGAACAGATGGCTCTCCAGTCTTTTGTCTTTTACTAAGCCCCTTCGCGGGGGACTTCTCATTTCATTTCTTAACTGAAGTATCCAATGGTTCATTCACTTCATCATGAAGCCCAACAAGAGTAGCCTCCAGAGGTTCATCTTCAGGGTCTTGATCTTATGTATCTCTATACTCCCGTATAGTATGAACCCCGACTTTTCCCGTTTGGCGCTTATAAAACTATCAGCCAAGTTGAAACCTTCGAAGAAGGTATTAGCTGAAGTATAAAAATTTGCATATGTATATAACATACGTGGGCCTACTTCAAGTGTAATAGAGGGCATTATGAATACAACCTTGGTACCGCTTGCCCTATAGTACCTCCAGGCTCTGGCCCATCTATCAAAAGACCCTTAGCTTGTAAACAGGTGGTAGCATTGCCCAGATGCATCTGATCGTAGCCGAATTGTCGAACAAATCGGCTTGGTAAATATGGCTCGAGATAACATTCACCCTCGAACCGATACACTAGGTGGGAGGGCCTAATCATCTTTAGCCACATAAAAGCAGCTGGAGCTGGACGGAGAACCATAGGATCCAGGTCCATAAGTTGGGGTGGAAGATTTTCACATCCAGGAGGAAGAGGGACACAGTGGAACCTCCATCAAGAACCCATGTTCAGGGCCCTTTTGCACTCTGAAAGAGTAGGTATGCTCCATCGGGTGGTGGCGTAACGCCTACTGAAGTCTCCTCCTATTGTACCCATAGTCGGGTCCATCATGCTGGAGTGATGCAATAATAGCCACCCAAACAGATAGGTGTAAGGCATCTCGGTACGAGAAAAGGTGTCCCGAGTACTAACGTCATTCATCATATTGTCTACAAAAGAATACAAGTCTGTATTCAATCGGCAAGTCATTGCCAAAAGGATGTCCATCTTGTAGCCGAATACTAGACGTACAGCTGCGAATAGTACGCCTCGGTGGAATCTGTCGACGGTGCTCGCTCCAGGAATCACGAACCGTCGTAGCCATAAAGAGAGGAACTCAGTTAAAAGAGCTTCTCGAGACATGGGTTGGTAGCCTTGCCTGAGGTAGCTCTCAATAGTAGCACCAGCGGTAAAAGGGTGCCAATCTTCGTTTAGTATATTGTCGAAGTGTTTGAATTTCTCTATCAACTTCTCGACAGTGCTGCGGTCAAGTGGCTTAAAGAAGCAGGGTTCACAAACCTGATTCTTATTGATCTTATCCTCGTGAATATGGCCCAGAAATAAGTACAACAGCAATTTGGTCATATAGCATGTTCTTTTTGCGGCACTTTAATAGTAGAGGGTACAGATCATAAAGTGGCACAGAAGTTCTTCAAAGACGACCACCATTTGCAGGTTCTCTTTAGATAGAGCATCCAGCTCTTCATTTGTCGGCACGTACTCTTCGTACGGATTTTCACCCATTTGCAGATGAGAGAGATATTGCATCTCATGGAGCACAAAACCAATCTCTCCATGAGGAGTCATGAAGGTGCCGGTTCTATCATTGTACCGTTCCACTAAAGCCAAAAATGGATTGGGATTAGGATAAATGCCGTAAGCAGTGGTCCAGATTGGATCATAGAGCTCCAGTTCAAGAAGCTTGTCTTTAAATTGGTCCAGAGCCCAAACTACCACACTGTTCTAGCGCTTCATCTCTGGATTTATCAAGCCTGATAATCTCATGGTTTGATCTAGATATTTTCTCTCAGTCTTAGCAAATATGTTTACAAAAAGGGTATTCTGACAGGATTCAATAGGGATGAATCCTCAGGAGGCGCGCATCTTGGCTTTAAACCTCTCAGGTGGGAGCTGAATCTCTTTGAATGACTGTAGAACATGTCTTTATTCTTGGGACCTAATTTGTGCCATATTTTACTAACCCTGGCTTGTTGGATTGGAGTCAAGTCCCATGCCATCGGTCGGGGAGAACTTGAATAAGCATATCGAGAAAGAGATAAATGTCTCGATATCTTTGTAAGATATATTAATCTATCTCCGCTCTGATAAATCCTGTCCTCTCACTTAGATTTAGGCTGAGCCATTTTCTTGATGGTGTCGCCAAACAAGAAAGCTGGTTTCTTGTGAGGGACTTGGTCTAAGCTCATAAGAGGTTCTCCGTTCATCAGACACAATAAATTTATGTCTTCCTGAGACATTAGCATGGTTCTTCTGGATTCAGGTAGGTCGTATTGAGGATATAAGACATGAGACAAATCCTCTTGGTATTTCGATACTCAAAAAGTCGAAGCCAGCCTCTCAGCATTTGGGTCTTCTCTGATATCAACTGCAGAAAAAGGAGCAAAGTTTAGAAACTTGAAAGATCAAATTGCAAATTTTGCACAAAGATATTCAATTTGCGTAAATAAACATAAATTGCACGAGCACAATAGCTCTTAAGTGGTGCATGATCCAAAGTCAAATGCCTTATGACAAAATTTTATTTACTTTGGCCTAAGGCATGACAATCCATCTAAGTGTTGCACATAAACAATAGTTCAAAGTGTTGTGCATAAAACAATTCAGGTTTTGTGCAAGATCAGAATGCGCAAGGTCTAGATTGCGCAAGTTCAGATTGCGCAAAATCTAGGTAGCGCCAGATCATAAGTTGCGCAAGAAACTATTCAGCACAAATATATTATTGCGCGTTCGATTTTTGCACACAACACAATTTGTAAAAACAAAGAGTGTGCGCTACGACACGACCATCAATCTAAAAAGAGGAGGCACGGGTTGTGAAGTACGCAGTACAACCAGAGCTCTAAAAAGAGATGGTCGATGCTGGCATGATGCATTGCCATCGAATGGTGTCCTAAGATCGGTCGTTTTTCGGCGATCACCTTCGAGCGGTGGGTTTGTCCTCTCAATTCTCGTCGATGGTGGTGCGTAGTGTGGTGCCCTCTATGGAGCGGGGCGTGATGAAGGCTCGACGATCCCGTGCCCTTGTCTGCGGTGAATTTCCTTGGTGCCATTGATGGTGATAGAAGAAGCTTTCGAGGTCGGAAGAAAAGAGATGAAGAGTTGGGAAGAAAGAAACTTTTCAGTAAAAGTAAAGTTTCCTCTCTCTCTGCAATTTATAAACCTATGATAACTTTTAGACCGTTGTGCAACCCATGCGCAAAACCCGGATCGGGTATAACAGTAATTGTTGGCACATTCCATGGTCACATCCAATTTTAATAATCGACACTAACTTATGTCAATGCAAAAAATATACGAACTGCTGCTAATCATTTCAGGTCTAGTAAAATCAATATCAAAAAGCGTACTACTATATCAGAAAGCGTGTGAATCATCATTCTGAAGCTTATTTTCATTGGAATCAAGTCCGAGTCATTTTATAATTTATTATGTATTTTATCTTTATTGAGTCTAGGATATAAATTGTAAGATCGACTGGATACTACTGGCTTAGGTTAATCATAGTCCACTCTCCTATACAGCCTACCCATCCAAAGTCTACCTACCAAAAATATCATTCACCTTCTGCATCAAATTTAAACAAATATTTTATATTTATACTGAGACAGAACTCAAGCCGAGTTCGGTCCGAGTTCGGTCAGTTTAAATTTAAATATTTGTTGCCTCCAAATCTGCATGCAACGTTCATTTACGAAATCTTTGCATCAGAACTCTGCCCGAATTCTGTTCGAGTTCAGTCCTAGAAAACACCTATAAATAGAAGAGAATTTTTCATTCAAAATTACTCTATCAATTCATCTTCTCTTCTCTCTTTACTAAGTGTTTTCATTTGATCAAAAGCTTTCATATTTCATCTACACATCTCTTAGCCAAAAGTCAGTAATATCTATTTGATCTAGAGTCTTTTGGTTCTTAAGAGTTGTAAAAAGGCTGTTCAAATTTCAAAAACTATCTCTGTTGTGGAGCCGGTCGTGCGCTTCTCACCAAGTACGGTGTTGTGAAGTCGGTCGTGCACTTGTCACCAAGTACGGTGTTGTAAGAGACTGCAAGCTCTCAATTAGCTTGTGCCTTAGTGGATTAACATCGAGCAAGAGTACTCGAGATTGAATTAGTCCTCTCAGAGGGTACCATTATACATCGCTGTGTCACTAAGTTTGATCTCTCTATCTCTTGCTATATTTATTTACTGTCTCTTACTCACTGCCACAGTTATCTACTTTTAATTTGAAATTGGTGATTATTTTTTGCTGCATTCGTACTCACTCTATTCACCCTCCCTCTAGATGTGCTCAACGGTCCTACAATTGGTATCAGAGCAGGTTATATTCTAATATAACAAACCTCAGAGAGTATATATGGCAGCCGTGAAATCAATATTCAACGGTGAAGGGCAATCCACAAATAGACCCCCACTATTTGATGGTACAAACTATACCTACTGGAAAACACGGATGACATTCTTTTTAAAGTCTCTTGACTTTGATCTTTGGTCTATAGTAGTTGACGGTTATAAGAAACCAGCACCTACAGTAGTTGACGGCGTGCTTGTTGACAAGCCTCATGACAAATATATAGAGGCTGAAAAAGCAAAGACTAGTTTAGGATGCTCGTGCCATCAACGCACTGTTCTGTGCAATTGATAAAATGGAGTTCAACAGAGTTTTAACCTGTAAGACGTCTCATGAGATTTGGAAACTTCTTAAGGTAACTTATGAAGGTACTTCCCAAGTGAAGGAATCCAAAATCAGCAGACTAACATAGGAATATGAATCTTTTAAAATAAAATCTGGTGAGTCAATTACACAGATGTTCACTCGTTTTCTTTATATTACTAATCCTTTGCAATCACTTGGTAAGGATTACAGAAATTACGAGAAGATCAGAAAAGTGCTACGGGCTCTAACCAAGAACTGGAACCCAAAGGCAACATCAATCATTGAAGAAAACGATATCACCACCATGTCTCTGGAAACACTGATGGGCAAGCTCATGACCCATGAGCTTGATCTACAAGAGTTTGAAGAAGCGACTCCAAAGGAAAAATCTATCGTCTTTAAAGCTCAAGCCATAAAATCAACATGCAATGATTCTGAGGAAGAATCATCAAGTGGTGATGAACAAGCTCTACTAGTGAAGAACTTCAGAAAATTCCTAAAGTTTGAGAAATTAAACAGAAGGAAGAGAGATATCCAAGAAAGCAATGAAGATGAAACAATATGCTTTGGATGCAAGAAATCATGGCATCTGAAGAAGGACTGTCCGACTTCAAAGAAAAGTAGTCCATACGATAGATCAAGATCAAGCAGAAAAGCAACAACTAGTCGAAAGTATACAAATACAAGTATCTGGCATGAAAACGACGCCAGTGATACAGAGAAAGAAGACAGACCCTACAAAAATGCCAATGTCTGTCTTATGGCTTTTGATAAGGTATCCTCAAACCCTTTGTATGACGATTTTACTTTCGATGAATTAGAAAATGCCTTCAGCGAACTACTTGAAGAACACAAAAATATGCTTGACAAATATAAACAATCTCGAAAAGAGATTAAGGCATACACAACTGAAGTAGCTAGACTGTCCAGTCTCATTGAAGACATTAAAGAGACGCCTACTACCGGTAACACGGAAGAGATAGCCAAGCTTAAAGTAGACTATCATGAGGCTATCCTCAAAGTTAAAAAGAAAGAAAGAGACTATATCAAAATACAATAGTTATATGACATAGAGAAGAAGAAGTACTTAGTTACAGAACAAAGACTCATAGACATGACTGCTAAATATGAAGAGTATTTTACGGATTCTAAAAGGTTGGAAATCAAGTTAGGCAAACAGGTAATACCTGTGACACGGCCTAAGTTTAGTCCTAATGCTAAGCATACACCTAAGAGGACTAAAACATAGAAAGAACAAAAGAAATACGAATATCACTATGCTTTCACTTAAACGTTTTCAAAGAAACCACATATGCATGTCAACACAGATTCTACTAACACATTTTCAAAACTTACTTGCACATACTGTGGTACTTATGGACACATATCACAGTATTATTTAGCAAGAAAACTTGTTGACAATCGTACATTATTTTGGAGACCTAAGACTAATCAAAATAGACCCTTTAGTAAATCGGTACCAAAGGATTCATCTACTTGTTTTATAGGTGGACTCTCAACCCTCTCATTCTAAAAGCAAGTGGATCCTCGATAGCGGATGTTCGCGGCACATGAGTGGTGATGCATCTTTGTTCGCCACGCTATCGATGAAAAAAGAAGGATACATCTCCTTGGAAAACAACCTGAGAGGTGATATCATTGGAAATGGCACTGTTGGTATATCTCCTTATCCTGTAATAAAAGATGTTTGTCTAGTTACAGAATTGAAATATAACCTATTAATCATAAGTCACTTAGCTGATAATGGTTATGGTATCTACTTTGTAAAAGACAAATGTACCATATATGATATGTCATCTGGTAATCCCGTATATGAAGGGATTTGAGAAGACAATATTTATGTTTTCTTTCTGGAGAGTACTAACAATGCAGGAAGATGCCTAGTAGCTAACTTAGATGAAAGTTGGCTATGGCATATGAGACTAGGACATGCTAATGTGAACACTATCTCATGATTGAGCACTAAAAAGCTGGTAAAAGGACTCCCTGAAATACCGTTCAAGAGAGATATGGTATGTGCTGACTGTGAAAAGAACAAAGCACATAGGTCTACATTTAAATCCATCAACGCTATAAGTACTTCTAGACCTATGTAGTTGATACATATGGATTTATTTGGTCCTAGTAGAGTCTCTAGTCTTGGCGGTAAGCTCTACGCATTTGTTATTGTTGATGATTTCTCTCGTTTTACTTGGGTTTACTTTTTATCAAACAAAAGTGATGCTATTTTTAAATTTTAGTATTTTGTAAAAAGGTACAAAACGAAAAAGGCTTCATGATTACTCGTATCCGAACTGATTATGGTGGCGAATTCATAAATACTGATTTCAAAAAAATTTGTGATGATAGTGGATACTACCACGAATTTTTCTGTCCTAGAACTCCTCAACAGAATGGTGTTGTGGAGCAAAAAAACTGTACTTTAAGCGAGATGGCTCGAGTCATACTGAATCAGCATAATCTTCCTAAATATTTTTGGGCATAAGATATTAGCACAGTCTGTCATGTTTTAAATAGGGTGTTAATTCGACCCATTTCGAAGAAAATACCTTATGAACTTTGATTCGGAAGGATTCCAAATATTTCTTATTTTAAAGTTTTTAGATGTCGTTGTTTTATCCTCAACACCAAGGACAACTTGGGTAAGTTCGACTCTAAAGCAGATGAAGGGATATTTTTCGGATATGCTGCTAAGAGTAAGGGATATAGAATTTTTAATAAAATATCTTTAATTGTTGAAGAATCTTTTAACGTTACTTTTGATGAGCTCAATAGTCACAGATCTAGCGACAGTGATGATGAAGGTGTACAAGCAAGAACCGATAAGAGTCCTGTGGAAGATCTGACTCATAAATTTGAATCATTAAAGTTCTTACCAGATCATCCAGAGATACTATTATAGGTGATGTATCAAAAGGTGTAAGTACACGCTCTTCACTTAGAGATTCTGAAATAGCAGCAAATGTAGCTTTCATTTCTCAAATAGAACCTAAGAATATAGAAGATGCTTTTAATAATAAATTTTGGATTAATGCCATGCAAGAGGAACTTAATCAATTTGAGAGAAACCAAGTTTGGGAACTCATTCCTAAACCTATTGGTCAATCGATAATTGATAGCAAATGGGTGTTCCGAAATAAACTAAGTGAAGATGGACAAGTTCTACGCAACAAAGCACGTCTAGTGGCCCAAGGTTATAATCAAGAAGAAGGTATTGATTATGACGAGACATATGCTCATGTTGCTAGACTAGAAGCTATCCGCATGTTTTGTGCATTTGCATGTTTTAATAATTTTAAATTATTTCAAATGGACGTCAAAAGTACATTTTTAAACGGATTTCTAAAAGAAGAAGTAGTTGTGAAACAACCCCCTGGCTTTGAAGATTTTCAAAAACCTGATCACGTCTTCAAGCTTAAGAAAGCACTATATGGACTCAAACAGGCACCTCGTGCTTGGTATGAACGCCTAAGTGCCTTCTTACTTGATAATGGTTTTTCAAAAGAAAGAGTTGATACAACTTTAATTTATAAAATCTTTAGATGATGATATTCTTCTTGTGCAAATATACGTTGATGATATCATATTCGGTTCTACTAATAAAAAACTTTGTCAAGAGTTTGCTAAGTGTATGCAGAGTAAATTTGAGATGAGTATGATGGGAGAGCTGAACTTCTTCCTATGACTCCATATCAAACAACACTCAAAGGAAACATTCATCAATCAAGCCAAATATACGAAGGACATACTGAAAAAGTACGACTTCAAAAATGTAAAGCCAATCGAAACTCCAATGGCTACATCCTCAAAGCTTGACACTGATGAAAGTGGCAAATCTGTCGACCAGCATAAGTATCGAGGTATGATTGGTAGCTTATTATATTTAACTGCTAGTCGTCCTGATATTATGTTCAGTATTTGTATTTGTGTACGATACCAGGCAAATCCTAAGGAATCACACCTAAGTGCCGTTAAGCGTATCTTTCGATATCTTAAGGGAACTTCTTCAGTCGGCTTGTGGTATCCTAAAACCAAATCCTTTGACCTGCTAGGTTACTCGGATGCAAATTTTATAGGATTCAAAGTAGATCGTAAAAGTACCAGCGGTACGTGTCATTTTCTAGGAAAGGCCTTAGTCTCATGGTTTAGCAAGAAACAAAATTTTGTAGCATTATCAACTGCTGAGGCTGAGTATATCACTGTAGGACGTTGCTATGCTCAAAATTTATGGATGAAGCAAACCCTAGAAGACTACAATCTGCACTACACTAAGATTTCCATTTACTGTGATAACACTAGCACTATTAACTTGACTAAGAATCCTGTATGTCACTCACGCACAAAGTACATTAAAATTCATCATCATTTTTTACATGATCACCAACAACACGGGGACATCTGCTTAGAATTTATTGACATAGATCATCAACTAGCAAACATTTTCATAAAACTACTGGCTGAAGACGGATCTAACGTTACGCGGCGAGAGCTCGGCATACTTGAATTTTCAGATTCATAATGTAGTATGTTTATTAAATTTATTTTATAACTCGAAACTTTGTAATTTATTAACGAAAATTATTTTGGGTACAAGTTGAAAGGGTCCTTCTATCATACAGGTTTAAATAGCCTAAAGCGACACGGTGTACTAGTCTTCGGACTCCCGCTAGCTGGGATCCGGCCCCTACAGCTAACCCAAAGTAATAGAAGTTATTAAATGAAGGAAGTGTAATAGTTATAAATTCAAAATTTAAACAAATACTGCATTTATGACATTGGGAATACAAGCAGCCAAACTCGGATCGAACTCTGATCGAGTTCGGTCGGCGCTGTACGGATTTCCAGAATCGAACAGCCGGCCCTAGCCCTATATAATTCATCGTCTTCCTTTCGTTTTTCTTCACTCTTCTACCAAGAATAACCCACAAAAACTTAATAGAGCTTCTCCTCCTCCTTATTTTCGAGCTTTTTCAGAGTCTAGTGGGTCGTCCTCTCCATCATCTTCATTCTTTCTTCAATGTATTCTACTTCCTTTCCTTCTCATCCGTGGAACCTAAACATCAAAAGAGAAAGATTGATTCCTCTCAAGCAGGATCATTTTTCTCTGACTATGTTCCCACAAATGTCTTCAGTCCACCCCGTCCTACTGGATCTGATGATTACGACTCCGAACTCTTTTCCGGTAGGAAATTTTTTGATCTTTGGTCTGATTCATTTTCGGGACGTAAAATTTATGCTGGGGTACGTGTTAACTTTAATATCTTTTCTGAGTATGCCCCCACTTTCAACCATCTCGGTGTTCGTGATTTTTTTAAAATTGCTGAGAATATTTATAATAATGTTGTCTGCATGTTTTACTGTAATTTGCAAGTAAAAGATAACGGCAACTTCTACTCTTGTGTAGCTGGACAGGAACTAGAGTTCAATGCCACAGACATCAGTAAATATTTTCATGTTCCTGATGTAGGTGAGGCTTTGGTAGATATTCACCATATCCAATTCTCTGAAGGTGTCACCATTGATTCCTTCAAAGAACTTTTGTGTCACCCTAAACCAGTTCCTAAAAGAGTTTATTCCAAACATCTAAATCAAAACTTCTATGAACTCCATAGGTTTATATTTTCGATTTTTTTTCCAAAGAAGGGATCCTCTGATGAGATTACCTTCATGGAGTTATCAGCCATGTACCATATTCACTTTGTTATTCCCTTTTCTGTTCCAAAGACTGTTATGGCATGGATGCTTAACTGCAGAAATACGGGACGCAACCTTGTCTACCCTATGTACATGGCTTCCATCTTTAGGAGGTTTGAAATTGATCTTCAAACCTGTCCTTACTCCTCTACTGCCATTAAACTCAGTAGGTCTAGGTTATATCCTACTCCTCATTTGCCTCATGGTGCTGAACCTGTTTACGATGATGACCCCGGGGCTCCTGCTGCTGCTGCTGCTCCAGCTCCTGTTCCGGGTTTTGACCCTAGATTCTATCAGCGCTTTGATGATTTCGTTGCCCTCTCAGCGCAACGACATCAAGGCTATCTTGATTCTGAGTTCCGCCATATTACCCAGGCTCAGGTGTTGCGGAACAGCATTGTTGATATTCACTGGAGTCTCTCTCATGACCCCACACATCCAGTCACCATGCTTCATCACCCTAGCTTCCCTGTACCTTGGTTCGATGATGAGACGACATTTCCTTATTTCGATCCTACTGCTACATACTTTCTACCGGATGCTCTTGGAGGTGACGACACGCCGATGTGATGAGGACTTGAGTTAGTGGTTATTTTGGATGTAGTCTGATAGATGATGATCTTATGTAGTTTCTTTGTGTCTAAACGTTACAGTTAGACATTTATAAGCAGTTTGTGATGGTTGTATCGTTCTTTTTGTATAACATTTCAGTATTTCACTTCTAGTTATGCACTTATTATTTGTGGTAATGTTGTTATTTGTGGTTATCTCTCTAGTATTACTTTATCTTTTGATGAACATTGTTTGCTTCATACATTACGGGGGAGCCAAAACCATTTTTTTATTGACAAAGGGGGAGAAAAAGAGCGCCAAAAATCTAAGACAGAACACCACCACCATTTATTTTTTTCAGGTATTTTTATTTTGTTCTATTTAGATATATTTTGGTATAGACTCAAGTTTGTCAATTATCAAAATAGGGGAGATTGTTGGCCCATTCTATGGTCACACCCGATTTTAATAATCGACACTAACTTAAGTAAATGCACAAAATATACGAACTGCTGCTAATTATTTCAGTTCTAGTGAAATCAATATCAAAAAGCGTACTACTACATTAGAAAGCGTGTGAATCATCATTCTGAAGCTCATTTTCATTGGAATCAAGTCCGACTCATTTTATAATTTATTATGTATTTCATCTTTATTGAGTCTAGAATATAAATTGTAAGATCGACTGGATACTACTGGCTTAGGTTAATCATAGTCCACTCTCCTATACAGCCTACCCATCCAAAGTATACCTACCAAAAATATTATTCACCTTCTGCATCAAATTTAAACAAATATTTTACATTTATACTGAGATAGAACTCAAGCCGAGTTAGGTCCGAACTCTGACCGAGTTGTCAGTTTAAATTTAAATATTTGTTGCCTCCAAATCTGCATGCAACGTTCATTTGTAAAATTTTTGCATCAGAACTATGCCCGAATTCTCTCCGAGTTTGGTCCTCGAAAACACCTATAAATATAAGAGAATTTCTCATTCCAAATCACTCAATCAATTAATCTTCTCTTCTCTCTTTAATAAGTGTTTTGATTTTATCAAAAGCTTTCATATTTCACCTACACATCTCTTAGCCAAAAGTCAGTAATATCTATTTGATCTAGAGTCTTTTGGTTCTCAAGAGTTGTAAAGAGGTTGTTCAAAGTTCAGAAACTATCTCTGTTGTGGAGCCGGTCGTGCGTTCGTCACCAAGCACGGTGTTGTGAAGTCGATCGTGCACTTGTCACCAAGCATGATGTTGTAAGAGACTACAAGCTCTCAATTAGCTTGTGCCTTAGTGGATTAATATCGAGCAAGAGTACTCGAGACAAGATTAGTCCTCTCAGAGGGATACTAGTATACATCGTTGTGTCACTGAGTTTGATCTCTCTATCTCTTGCTATATTTATATATTCTCTTATTCACTGCCATAGTTATTTGCTTTTAATTTTAAATTAGTGATTATTTTCTGCTGCATTCGCACTCACTCTATTCCCCCGCCTCTAGAGGTGCTCAACGGTCCTACAGTAAACACGCGCCAGTCAAAGCAAATTACTTCTAATTTAAAGTATTTCAAAATTTTAAATCATTTTCAACTTTGAAAAATTTAAAGGGGGTCTTGTAGAAGCTCAAAAAATCATTTGGCGCCAGTCAAGAAATGGCGCCAGCATCAGGAAGGCACTGGTCAATAGGTTGCATGAGACTCAGGTGGCGCCAACTACTGGGGTGCGCCAGTTCCACGTAGCAGGCTTCCTCGAGAAGCTGTAACAGTCGCAATGATGACTGACAGCTCGTCAGTCGAAGCAAATCTCTTTAAATCCTGGGAAGCGTGGCGTTCGAGAAGACTGTGTCAGTTTTTTTAATAAATGCTGACAGCTAGCTCACGCTAGCTATCAAGTGGCACAAGGTAATCAATGATGACAGAAACTGATAGACTAACTAGGAGGTGCCAGTTATCAAATTGTGCCTGGCACCACCTATCAACCTGGCACCACCTAATCAATTTTTATCCAGAAGTTAAGTGCCGTGGCACGTATGCCACTAATCTCGAAGAATGTGTCGACTATACTGCCCACGACCACGCACATCTCCCTCACAGAATGCCACGCATCCCTAACAGTTCATGTAACCGTTTGCACAACTGGATGGATGACGCACAAAATACAGTGCACATAATTCAGAATAACTAGTTAACAGTTATTTCAGAACTCTATAAATAGAGTTTTAAATCACTTGCAAAGGAGAACTAATGATCATAATCTCCTGCTAATGTGTTGTTGCATTCTCCAGAGGCTTGTGTCTTTGATATCACATCGTCCAAGGAATAAAGTAATTGTCTTCTGATTATATTCCTACAATTGTACTTTCCCAAAAATCAAATTATACTTTTCTTTTTTTTAGTTTGTAAATCAAACTTTTATTTTTGCAAACAGGCCAGTAGGCTCGCCGTCATTGGAAGTGGAAGAAGGCGGAGGACTAGGAGGAGTTGCTTCCTTCGACCGAGGACGGCGAGCCGTTTTCTTCATCCGAGGTTGGCGAGCTGATGTAGTCACTTCTATTTCTGGATCGGGTTCGTTAATTGTGATTGGTCTTGTAGAAGCATGGAAAATACTAAAGAAATTGACTCATGCGGCTTAAGAAGATCAGGCCCATGCGGCTCAAGCAGACACACCATTATGCGGTTCATGCGGCTCATCATATGGTTCAGAAGTCTGAAGGAGGGGGCCACTGCCCAGACAGTCCTGACACGTGTCCCAAGTCTTATGCGACTTAAAATTCATGCAGCCCAAATCTCATACGGCCCAATCTGCATACGGCTCCAGTCTCACCATTGGCTCTCAGGACACGTGTCCTCAGCCGATCAATCTTCCAGATTTATGGCAATCCAAGATCGGGTCGAATCCCAATGATCTGGGGCACGTGGCAGGAGAATAAATTTGATTTATTCGCAGATATTAGAGAATCATTATAAGGAAGATTTATGCCAATCAGCATTAATTGCTAATGGGGATTTGGTGTAATCTACCCTTAATGGTTCTGATTCGTCACAATCAGAAACGAACGGCCTGGATTGATCAATCCCCAGGCCGCCGCCATCTCCAAGAGCTAATCATTGGCAACCCTAGTGATCACATCCCACTATTATAAATAGCAAGGTGCCATTCCCTCGTAATATATAGAGAGATATACAAAAAAAAACCAGAGAAGAATACGTATACACAGAAAGACTTCCCCCATAGTCAGAGAGAGAATATATACAGAGAGAGAGAAGCCAGGAGAGCAATCAGAGAGAGAGCAAGAAGGCATTTCTTCGTCAACGACCAAGAAGATCTTCCCCGAGTCAAGGCTGCGTACCGATCGTCCAAGGAGTAAGGCAGAGCGGCCGTCGCTTTCCCGAGCCTCTATCGTCACCCCCCAGAATCTAAAATAAACAATCGTACTTAGACTGCTGTACCTAGGTTTTCGTCCCTAGGCTTTCTTTGTACGAGCGAGTTTGTATTGTGAGTCTAAGTTCAGTCATCCGATAATTGTTCTGTACTTTTACAATCAATGGCAAACTACGCACACACAAGTGCTAAAAGGAGGAAGTCTAGGGCAGCGCGGGCTCATCAAGTCCAGACGACTACCCCAACCTCTGACTATCGGGGCGCCCCGCTGATTATCACGTGGGCCTCTGATGGGAAGTTGTATAAAACCACTCATGTCCAGCCTTCGGCGGCAAACAGACAAAGTGGTTCCTCTGACCTGCGTGAGATTATCCTCCACAAACGCAAGGAAAGAGAAGGAACTTCGGGGTGTAAAGAGCCCTCATACGGACATCAATGCACCCAAATCATCGTCAACTGCTGTTGCAGCAACGCGGCGGTGACAGAAGACCGGCCATCCGTCTTCCAAAAACTACATCACCCGAGCTCAGAAGACGAGGCACCTCCTGTTGTCTCCTGCAAGTCCGCGCAGAAAGTTCCCGCCAAGGGAAGAGGGAAGAAGACAAGCATCTCCAGCCCAAAGGTGTCAACTACTGTAGCTAAGAAACCGGCGTCTAAAGGGTTATCCTCCACTGGAGTATTTCAACGCACCCGTTCGAAGACGAAAACTGCTGCAGTAGGAAGTTCGTCGTCTGCAACATTGGGGGTCGTCGGAACTGGGGGTAGCACTCCTCCAAACATCCACGACAATCCGACATTCCAGGAATACGGACTGGAGGAAGCAAATCCTCCGACGGATACAACAGATACCGACGTCCCCAAGGACATCCTAGACGAAGCAAGCTCCGAAGCTGGGGGTAGTGTTCCTTCCGAGTCCGAACCTGAAGAGAACATCCCCACATATCCTGATGATTTCTCGATGCACGGGTATGACTCGGAGGGTACATCCTCCACCACTCCTTCTGTCACTCCTCATGTGAAGACGGTGTTCATGACAGACAGCAATCAAGGTGGTTCCGGTGATCGCCAGCGCATCGACACTTTGGAGGCCATATTGCACGCCTTGGTCAAGTCTGTAGACGAGATCAAAGCGGCGCTTCCTAATCTGCCGGGGGTGACACCTGGCCAGACAAGCATGGGTCCCACAATCAACGTAGATTCAAATTCAGCGGCACCGAACCCGGGCAACAATCCTCCCGAGATAACGGCCCCTACCGCGACAGATGAGGCCCGAGAAGTAAGAAGAGAGGTTCAAGAGCTCCGAGCAATATTCCATGCCCGAGAAAACTCTCAAGATCTCAGGATACGGCAACCATATCATGCTGAATGGAGGGATGTTCCCTTTCCACCAAGATATAAGCCGTTCAATATCAACCCATATGATGGCAAGACTTCAGCAAGTCGGTACATCACTTACTTTGAGGTCACTACCGACCATCTGCCCCATGATGACGCTATCCTCACGCGGTTATTCATTGGGGCATTGGAAGGAGTCGCCTTCGATTGGTACCGCAACCTGCCGGACAATTGCATCCATTCCTTCGCTGGCTTCAAATGCCTGTTCTTGGAGAGGTTCTATGAGGTAGGGCAGGACGTCACGATGTCTACCCTCATGGACGTCATTCAAGGAGAGAAAGAGTTGACGAGGAATTACATTGAGCGGTTTCGTCAAACTGTAATGAAGTTACCATCTGGCAACCCGGACCCTTCCTTGATCGAAATTTGCCAAAAGAGACTACTCCCAACAATCAGTCTCTGGATGGGCGACAGTCAATTCAAGGACTGGAAGGCATTTATCATTAGTGCTACAAGTGCCGAAAAACGATTAAAGAAGGCTCGCCAACTGGGATTACATATCTCAGAGGGAGAGAACAAGGGCAAGCGTCCCAGCACCACCAACGACAATGGGGGTAGCCCCTCCAACAACCGGGACAACAGAGGCAAGCAGGCTATGGTGGCCGATACAGCCCAGAAGCCTGAGTCGCAACCTACGGACAATCAATGGCCTCAAATCACTTACTCTTTTGAAGACGGTCACGTCAAGCCTATCTTGGACATGCTCATACAAGGAGATAGGATTCAGCTTCCTCCACCAAGACGGGAGCCTCGGCCGGCTGATCTGGAGAACCCAAAGTTCTGCCATTACCACCGCTACGTCCACCATGCTACGCACGACTGCTACCAACTGAAATGATATATCCAAAACCTCATCGATTCGAACGCTCTGGCCATCAATTTCGAGGAGGTAACCGTGGCAGCCAACATGGTGTCCGTACAATTCGGCAGCTTCCCTCCAACGGAGACCCAGGACGGGGTTATACCCATCCCTCTGACAACGATGGAGATTGCTAATCTCCCGCCTGCTTAAGCTGCTGGTCTAGTACCCCTCACCACATCACGAGGGGAAATTATGTGGGTCCATCCGGACCTAGTCCACGAGGTAACTCAGTCCACTCCATCTTCTAAAAAGAAAAGTAGAAAAGTCAGATCCTGCCGTACCACCTCAGCAGATGAAGAGGAAGTCACGGCCGTTGTTACTCGATCCGGAGCACAATCTCAACCTGTGGCTGAAAACTCGACTGATGATCATCCGCCCACTACCACGGATGCTCCGGGACCGGCTCAGCCTTCGACGACCGACAAGCCTAGGCCGAAGGAGACTCGCTTCGACAAATTCCTCCGAAAGGAAACATCTCAGGGGCTGGAGAGGCCCTACAACTTCGACATCTTGGCGCAATTGGCCAATACACCGGCCAAATTGTCCTTATATGAACTCCTGAGGCTCTCGAAGGATGTTCGCACAGCTTTGAGCAATGCACTTCAAAATGCCGACGCGTACCTGGCTGAGGTCAACTTCACGGGAGAAAATTAGCCCGCAGACCTCCAAGACACTGCCTGTACGGGAGCAATGCCCAACATCGTCTTCACTCCACAAGACATGCTCATCAAGACTAATCTACACGATCGCCCATTATACTACACAGGCTACATCGGCGACATAAAGGTGGACCGGATGCACATTGACCCTGGGTCTTCCATAAGCATCATTCCAAAAGGACTACTGCATCATCTTCGCATCCCGATGCATCGCCTGACCCCTACAAACACCGCCATCAGCGGGTTCAATTCGGACAGGAGCTACCCAATCGGGAAGATCCGTCTGAAATGTCAGATTGGCGATCTCCAATCAGAAGTCACTTGCTACGTCATAGATGCCGACACTTCATACAACATCCTTTTGGGGCGCCCTTGGATACACGATTACATGATCGTGCCTTCCATGCTACACCAATGCTTCAAATATGTCGACAAGCACGGCTTCGTGAGGACATAATTTGCTGACATCGATCCCTTCAAAGGGGTCGAATCTTATTACTCGGACTCCTGCCTATACGAAAAGTCGAAGAGGCACCTTGAAGGAGGAAATAAACAAACTGATGTTGAAGCAACCATAGGATCAGAAGAACCTCTGACAATCCACCTCCAGGCTCGCAAACCAGGCAATTTTGCACCCCTTACGGCCACGCTGCGTAAGGACGCGATCAGCCTCTCGGCACAGGAAGAGCAGTTGAGAATCCGGCTGCCTAGGTCCGGCCAGGTACCGAGACCCACGACAGGGCCACTTACCATCAGATTGCCGAGAGTCGGTCAATCCCAAACAGAGAAGCTCAATCCCTCCGATAGACCTCTGACGATACACCTGCCTAAGAAAGGTCGTCACCCCGATGCGAGGTCTGACACTTCAAGCGAACCAGCCACCCCTCGCTCCACATCAAGTGCCAGACTGCGGGTTGCTAGTCTACCGACAACCCCACGCTCCGCTCCGTCAGTTGAACCTCTGAAGATCAAGCTGACTAGGACGCCCTCTCAATCTTCATTCACACAGGGGGTAGCCGAAGAGGAACCAGAGCTAGCCAAGTATATGGCTGCCCACACTGACGCTCCCTCCGCAGATGATGTAATCCCTCTAGAAAAGATACCTTACTTCATCAATAAAGGGTTATCTTTGAACTATATCGAGCTCAATAAGCTATGTACAATGTATGCTATAGAACACGGTATAGGCACTCACCTACATACACAGGTGACAAATGTGTACACTGCTATCCAACTTACTCCAGTAGAAGACGCTTACCGAATAATCGAGGGAGGGGACCACCCAATCATCTTCGGCCGGACGAACAACTTTTATCCCCTCGCCATGGAAGAAGTCGACTTCGGGTCAGATGCTGGAAGACTGTCTCTGTATCTCTATAGCCCTCAATCCAAATATCTCATGCAGAAACAGGGGTATGATCTAGAGACAACGCCAGGACTGAACTACGGCACTGGACGACGATTACCTTTGAAGACGCCAGCCCCGGCGGGCAAACCACGGAACTACTATAACAAAACCCGATACGGTTTAGGGTATGTAACTCCTACTACGACCCCTGAAAGCTCAGATGAAGAATGCGACTGGCAGTCACATTCAACCGGATCACCGACTTCCGACTCAGATACCAGCATCGGAGATGTGTTCAGACAAGTCATGTCGGTCAACATGGCATTCACCGACGCTTACGAGGAAGACGAAGACATCCCCGAAATCCTTGAGCTAGAGCCATGGGCCCAGCAGTTAGATGCACAATAGGAAAAGTGGTTCGAACTGAGAGAACCTCCTACTGAAGATGAGGTCATACAAGTGGATCTCGGCAGCGAATCTTCTCCAAAACCGATCTTTATCAGTAAAAGCCTAACTGACGAAGAACGAGAGTCGCTGTTAGAACTTGTCAGAGAATACATTAATGTGTTCGCCTGGAGCTATGAAGACATGCCAGGGTTAAATCCTGACATCGCTCTCCACAAACTCAATATACGGCCAGATGCAAAGCCAGTCAAGCAGCAACAACGACGCTTCCGCCCAGGCGTCATGGACGCGATCGAAGCCGAAGTCAACAAGCTAATAGCCAGCAGCTTCATTCGTGAAGAGCAACATCCTGATTGGGTCACCAATATAGTACCCGTCCTCAAGAAGAATGGGAAGATTCGAATCTGCATCGACTTCCGCAACCTGAACGAGGCATGCCCCAAAGATGAATTTCCCCTTCCTATCACAGACATCATGATCGACAATACATGCAGCTTTGAACGTATGTCATTCATGGATGGATTCTCGGGGTACAATCAAATCAAGATGTCTTCCAACGACGAAAAGCACACCTCATTCCGAACCCCGATTGGCACATACTGCTACACAGTCATGCCATTCGGTCTGAAGAATGCTGGCGCTACATATCAGCGAGCCATGAGTATCATTTTCAGAGAACATTTGCACAAGACAGTGGAATGCTATGTCGATGACATCGCCGTCAAGAGTCGCCGTAAAGAAGATCATCTGCAAGACCTGAGAACGATATTCAACTTAATGCGAGCCCACAATCTGAAGATGAACCCTACGAAATCGTTCTTGGGCGTATCCAGTGGGAAGTTCTTGGGCTTCATCATCACTGCACGGGGTATCCATGTAGACCCCGAGAAAACGAGGGCAATCATGGAGATGGGTCCCCCGAGAAATCTCCGTGAACTTAGAGGCCTCCAAGGAAGGCTAGCTTATATCAGGAGGTTCATTTTCAACCTCTCCGGGCGATGCCGACCGTTCACCCACCTCATGAAGAAGGGAGTCTCATTCGTATGGGACGAGGAATGCCAGCGCGCTTTCGATGACATCAAAGAATATTTATCAAATCCTCTAGTCCTGGTGGCCCCGGTCCCTGGAAAACCATTCCTGCTCTATGTACGAGCAATAGAACACTCCCTCGGTGCCCTGCTGGCACAAAACAACGACGCAGGCCACGAGCAGGCCATTTACTATCTCAGCCGAATGATGGTCGGGCCCGAACACCGATACACCGCTGTGGAGAAAGAATGCCTCGCCCTGGTATTCGCCATTCAAAAGATGCAGCACTATGTTACGGGGCAAATCATACATGTGATCTCACGAATCAACCCTCTCAGGGTCCTCATGACCAAACCAGGGGCACTCAGCTCCCGCCTCGCTACATGAGCGATATTGCTGTCCCCCTATCATATGATCTTCGTCCCGTAGAAAGCTGTCAAAGGTCAAGCCCTGGCAGACTTTTTGGCGGCCCATCCAGGATCGGAATCATCCAGAATATACGAAGAAATCCCAGATGAGGTCGCCGATTCAAATACAACCACCCACGATAACATATGGCGGATGTTCTTCGATGGCGCTTCAAGAACCGGACCCAAGGGAAACATCGTCGTCGGAGTCGGAGTAGTATTGGTCTCTCCTACCGGGCTAGTGATCAATCGCACCTACTCTCTCACGGAACCCTGCTCTAACAATGTGGCCGAGTACAACGCTTTGGTCATTGGCCTCCAACTCGCAAGAGAACTGGGGGTAGAATACCTTGAAGCATACGGCGATTCGCAATTAATCGTCAACCAGATTCGGGAGACGTACAAAGTCCGCCATAAAGACATGATCCCCTATCACCAAATAGCGATCAACATTATCTCATCATTCGAGGGATTCTTCATTGAACACGTCCCCAGACTCCAAAATATCGAAGCTGATGCCCTAGCAGGCCTGGCTGCTTCCCTAGCAGTGCCAAACCACTCTCATCATTCGGTCTATGTAGTCGACCATGAGCTGGTCTGCCCCAAGAACAACGTTCAAGCCATGGCGAGTTATTCTGCTCAGATAATCGACGAAGCGCCAGACTGGAGACAACCATTCATAGACTTCGTGGTCTACGACATCCTGCCCGAGAACCCGAAGGAGGCTACTTCTATCAGACGGCGTTCTCTCAGATTCTTCTACGATACAGAGACGAAAATGCTGTATCGCCGCTCCTACGACGGACTACTACTTCGGTGCTTGTCGAATGCAGAAGCCAAAGAAGCCGTATGAGAGGCTCATGACGGTGTCTGCGGGGCCCATCAGCCTGGCCCAAAACTACAAGATTGCCTTCGCCGGATGGGCTACTACTGGCCCACGATGGTGGCTGATGCGATAGATTATGCCAGAAAATACAAGGCCTGCCAAGTCCACGCAGACTTCATTCACCAACCATCCGAATTTCTACATCCGACAGTGGCGTCCTGGCCATTCGAAGCATGGGGAATGGATATCATTGGTCCAATCACCCTACCTTCCTCCCGAGGACATCGCTTCATACTTGCGATCACTGATTACTTCTCAAAGTGGGCAGAAGCTGTCCCACTCGCCGAAGTCAAGACTTCGAACGTGATCAGCTTCCTGAAACACCACGTCATCTATCGCTTTGGACTTCCCCGAAGGATCATCCATGATAATGGTCCGCAGTTTGTAAGCTACGCATTCTACCGATTCTGCGACAAACACCGCATTCAGAATGTCGCTTCGACACCATACAACCCGGCAGCAAACGGGTTAGCAGAGGCATTCAACAAAACAATCATCAAACTCCTCAAGAAGTTTGTCTCCTCCAACAAACGCGACTGGAACGAGAAGCTCGGCGAGTGCTTATGGGCTTATCGCACCACGGTTCGAACAGCCACCGGGAATACACCATTCTCTCTGGTGTACGGGAGTGAGGCAGTTCTCCCATTAGAGACTCAGATTCCCTCACTCCGAGTCGCCCTCACTTATCAATTGACAACGGATGATAACTACCGACGTCGACTACAAGAGTTAGAGGCCTTAGATGAAAAACGCCTCCTAACTCAACAAAGGATCGAATTATACCAAGCACGCATCTCAGGAGCCTTCAACAAAAAGGTCAAAGTCAGAACATTCCAAGTGGGCGATCTTGTTTTGGCAGTCAGGAGGCCAATGGTCATGACTCACAAGACCACCGGCAAGTTCCAGCCAAAATGGGAAGGCCCATTTATCATCGAGGCCGTGTTCTCCAATGGTGCTTACCGCCTCGCCAAGCAGAACGGAGACTTGCTCATGTTGCCCGTCAACGGCAAGTTCCTGAAGAAATACTATGTTTAAACAACATTTTCCAGAGTTTTGAGTTATGTGCCCGCTGGTACCACTGAACTCAACCCCCTAATTTTCCAACTTATCGAGTCACGTACCCTCTTGTACCGCTGAACTCATATCCCAAATTCCCAAGTCATGTACCTGTTGGTACCTCTGAACTTACACTTTGATTCCAACATTCATGGATTGTCGAGTTATGTGCCCATCGGTACCCCTGAACTTACATCCCGGTCACTCTTTTGAAAGAAAGTCATGTATAATCATACCGCTGAACTTTTTTCCTACAAGAGATCCTCCCTCATGATCTAATACCTGCACTCCCAGTGCACAACAAAGGTAACGGATCCACAAATTTCCAAGACGACCATGTCCTCATCACCTCTGAGTCGTCCCATTTCCGCCAAAAACAAATCACCTCTACATAGAATTGCCATGTCCTCATTACCTCAGAATTATTCTATGTACCCCCCATCAAAGAAACCCTCATGCTCACCATGTCCTCAGCACCTCTGAGTCAGTATGATTGGTTCCTTTCTTTTTAAACTTGTAGTCCGTATCCAAAACCAGGGTACGTTAGGGATAATGGGTCCACGCAAAATGTCCCAATAAGAGGATTATTACAAAGCAAAAGAGTGAAGCAAATATATATATTCCATTCATTCATAAATCGGTTACATCCACACGATTGCAAGCAAGTCAAAAGAGTTCTTCATGAAGGCAAGAAGAAAGGCGAAACAAAATAAAAGACTACAGACAAACATCCACGAGAAGCCCCTACATCCTAGTTACAGGAGCGCATGTACCATTCCCTCAACCATCTCACATATAAAGGATGCAAGTGAAGAGCATCTTCGTCCAGAATAGGAGAAACAGGGTTCCCAGCGCTGCCACCCTCAATAGTCTTGATATTTGGAGAGTTGCCGTTCCCCTCAGGCGCAGGTTCTTCTTTCTTCACTTCCTCCTTAACAGAGGAAGACCCCTGGCTGATGACAGGAGGCTGCGGCTCCTCTGACGCCGCAGTCTCAACATTCGATAGAGATACTGCGAGAACCAAAGACGAAGAAAATAAAAACAGTCAGAAATATTCATGCGGCTCGTTTTAGACAAGTCTCATGCGGCTCAGTCATGGGACGCGTATGCGGACCATGTAGTTTGAGAAGTTCACGTCAAAGTCGTGTACATGAAGCATGCAGTAAAGCAGGCTCTGCTAGGGTTTCAAATCGACTACCTAATCCTTACCTTCGATGGTAATATGAACATCAAAACGAACGGGGGGCACGACAGTCGAGGGCGAAGCCGATTTCTTACTCCTCGCCACAGCCTTCTTTACAGCCTTAGAAGCCCAGGGTGCCATTGTTGTCTGATGATCAGAGGAAGAAAATACGACAAAAATCTGAGTCAAAAATAGTCTAAGAGAGAAGACCGTCCAAATGCCCTTCTATTTATTGACAGAGAACTGTGGACCGACGCCTCGTACAAACGCGATCAGCTCTTCAATTATTGAGCCAAACCAGCCATTTAAAGACTGAGCTCTTGGGATCCTGTCCCAGAAAGATCCACACGCATGGCATAATGACGTGGCAAAGAGCTTATGCGGTTCAAATGACCATGCGGCTGATAGCAACTATGCGACTCAGATGGTCGGGAGGCAAAAATTTCTATGCGGCTGGGCCATCCATGCGGCTGAGACGCCCCTGCGGCAGAACTTTCTATGCGGCCAAGATATCCATGCACGGCCAGAAGAATATCCAGCCATGCTTCTTATTCAAAGTATTTCAATTTTGCAAATTAAAAACTTTGAAGGGGGTCATGTAGAAGCATGGAAAATACTAAAGAAATTGACTCATACGGCTCAAGAAGATCAGGCCCATACGGCTGAAGCAGACACACCATTATGCGGTTCATGCGGCTCATCATATGGTTCAAAAGTCTGAAGGAGGGAGCCACTGCCCAGACAGCCCTGACACGTGTCCCAAGTCTTATGCGGCCCAAAATTTATGCGGCCTAAATCTCATGCGGCCCAATCTGCATGCGGCTCCAGTCTCACCATTGGCTCTCAGGACACGTGTCCTCAGCCGATCAATCTCCCAGATTTATGGCAATCCAAGATCGGGTCGAATCCCAATGATCTGGGGCACGTGGCAGGAGAATAAATTTGATTTATTTGCAGATATTAGAGAATCAATATAAGGAAGATTTATGCCAATCAGCATTAATTGCTAATAGAAATTTGGTGTAATCTACCCTTAATGGTTCTGATTTGTCACAATCAGAAACGAACGGCCTGGATTGATCAATTTCCAAGCCGCCGCCATCTCCAAGAGCTAATCATTGGCAAGCCTAGTGATCACATCCCACTATTATAAATAGCAAGGTGCCATTCCCTTGTAATATATAGAGAGATATACAAAAAAAATAGAGAAAAATATGTATACACAGAGAGACTTCCCCCATAGTCAGAGAGAGAATATACACAGAGAGAGAGAAGCCAGGAGAGCAATCAGAGAGAGAGCAAGAAGGCATTTCTTCGTCAACGACCAAGCAGATCTTTCCCGAGTCAAGGCTGCGTACCGATCGTCCAAGGAGTAAGGCAGAGCGGCCGTCGCTTTCCCGAGCCTCTATCGTCACCCTCCAGAATCTAAAATAAACAATCGTACTTAGACTGCTGTACCTAGGTTTTCGTCCCTAGGCTTTCTTTGTACGAGCGAGTTTGTATTATGAGTCTAAGTTCAGTCCTCCGATAATTGTTCTGTACTTTTACAATCAATGGCAAACAGGTCTCTCAAGCGGACGGGCCATGTTATATTTTTTGATCGGAGAGCATTTCTTCAAACGCCTGTTGGTCGAAGCAGACGACCATCTTCTGTTGTGTGGAGCCAAGTTTGGCTGCGTCCGATTGCGTCACCAACTCCTCAGCCGCAGAGAAGTTTGTCCCCAGCAGAGTCGCCATCATGTTTGCCTTGAATTATAAAAGAACAGAACAATTATATCGGAGGACTGAACTTTTACTTCACAATACAAACTCGCTTGTACAAAGAAAGCCTAGGGACGAAAACCTAGGTACAACAATCTAAGTACAATTGTTTATTTTAGATTCTGGGGGGGGTGACAGTAGAGGCTCGGGAAAGCGACGGCAGATATGTCTTACTCCTTGGACGATCGGATGCAGCCTTGGTTCCGAGGAAGAAATGCTCTCAGGATGCTCGGGAAGAATCCTCTGTGCGTGTCTTTGTCTCTCTGCTCTCTTTTCAGGTCTCTCCAGGTGCTCTGGTGCTCTCTAAAAAATCTTATCTTTGCAAGGGAATGGCACCTTACTATTTATAGGAGTGGGATACGATCATTAGGGTTTGCAATAATTGCCTCCTTGAGAAGTCGGCGGTTAAAGATCAATTAATCTGGACCATTAATTCTGATTGTAGCAAATCTAGGCAATTAATGTGGATTGCATCAAATCTCTGTGGGCAATTAATGATGATTGCCATAAATCCTCATGATTTGTTATGCCAAGTTCGGATCTTCCGCCACGTGTTCAATTTGCATGATTGTAAATGATCTTATTTGATCCCAGTAATTATGAGGATGGCACTAAACCTGGTTGTTAGGATTTGTTGATGAATCTTGATCGATTTGATGCCACGTGTCCCACTATTATTATGCTGCTAGCTGTAGGGACGCGAGAAAAACTAATCTTCTGCCACGTGTCTTAATCGCGAGCCACTTAGGAAATCCGAACCGCATGAGGATTGTTCCCTACTGAGCCGTATAAGACTGGCCACATATGAAAATGATCTGAGCCGCATGAGCGTAGGCGACCACATGATGGGTGGCTTCTCAGTGAGCTGCATAAAGATAGTCCTCGTGAGCCGTATAGGGTAGACTCTGCCTGAGCCGCATGAGGTGGCCTCTTCCTGAGCCGCATGGAGTGGCCTCTACCTGAGCGACATGCGACTGTCCATGTGTCAAGGCCGCATGAAAGATTTTAGGGTTTGAACGATTGTGTCAGAGATTTCCTTCGTTTTTCCAGGAGTCTACCATTATGACAGGGTCATTATTGCAATTTTAGAGCCGTCAGTTCTTCTTTATGTCAGAGCATTAAATAGGGCCTTTGCTTAATGGCCAATTGTAGAAGCAAACCGCAGAAGGCCACGTGGTGTTGCTTGAGCCGCATGTCCAAGTTGGTGACTTTTGAACCGCATGATGCTCTTGAGCCGCATGAAGCTCGTCTATTTTTGAATCGCATGGGTTTTTCTGTTCTGAGCCGCATGGACAATCATGTTCTTTTTCATGCTTCTACAAGACCCCCTTCAAAATTTTCAATTTGCAAAATTGAAATACTTTGAATAAGAAGCATGGCTATGTGAGCTCCGCTGGCCGCATAGGATGCTCTGGCTGCATGAACCTCTTTGCCGGAGGTCCTGTCTAGCCACATAAATTTTCTAACCACATAGGCTCCCTGCCACGTGTGCGTGTCATTAATTGCCTTTAATTTGTTTTAGAGCCATTTTTTGGGGGAATCCCAAGGGTCAGTTTATTAAATCTTTGGATTTTATGTCCTGAGTGAATCTCCTTTATGAGAGAGGGGGCAAAATCCGAGGAGTCAGTTTTATTTTGCCTGCAGCACACGACCCGAAGCGGCTATTGGTCTACGTGCCCCCCCCTCTTTTGACCTCCTATAAATTAGAGAATTTAAGAGAAGAAACTTATTTACTATCTCTCCTTCAATTCAAACCTTTCCTGTCCCAATTGTCATCATCTTCTTCGATCACCGATGGCTCCCAAGAAGACTGTTGCGGCGAAGGGTAAGAAGGCGGCGTCTTCGTCGGCTGTGGCGCCCGAAGCTCACTTCGACGTTCGTCCTGCTGTCGATCAGATCCGTATGAGTCCCCTGCGTAAGGCTATGACCATCTTTTGACTTTGTTTCTTTTTATTTTTGATTCTTGCAGCAACCCTGCCGAAGGCTGAGATCATTGTGAAGGAAGAGTTGTTGCCCCCTTTCAAATAAGAATCATCGCTAGTTAAGGAGGAGGTAACACCAGAAGCGGAGAAACAAAAAGGAATAGTTGTTGCCTCCTATTTCGGACGAGGATCTTGCTCAAGTACATCCTTCATATGTAAAATGGTTGAGGGATTGGTATATGTGTCCCCGCAACTAGGATTCGTGGGCTCTCACAAATGTCCGTCTTTGTTTTGATACTTCTGTCTGTCTTTAGCTGCGGTTCATGTCTTGCTTCTTTTGGACATCGATGTAATCTTTTTCCCTTCTTGTCTGAATGAAATAATAGAGAACTTTTCTGGCTTGCTAATGAGACGTAGTCATATGAATGTCACCGATTTTGAACGGAATACATTCGCTCTATTCTTTGCTTGTAGTAGTTGTCCCAATGGGAGACTTTTTGTGGACCTATTATCCTTGGCGTATCCTGGTTCTGGATACGGATAATAAGTTGGAAGAGAACCAACATACTTACTCAGAGGTAATGAGGACATGGTAAGCATGAAGGTTTCTTCGATGGAGCCTTCCCACTCAGAGGTAATGAGGACATGGCAGGAGTGGGCTCCATGAAGGGGAACACAGAACGAGTCAGAGGTAATGAGGACATGGAAGTTCTATGTAGAGGGGTGATTTGTTTTGGCGGAAGTGAAAAGACTCATAGGTAACATCGACGTGGTCGTTTTGGAAATTTTATGGATCGGTTACCCTTTTTGTGCACTGAGAGTGCAGGTAGTGGATCATGAGGGAGGGGCTCTTTCAGAGAAATAAGTTCAAAGGTATGGTCATACATGACTTACTATCTGAAAGAGTGACCGAAATGTAAGTTCAGAGGCACCTGTGGGTACATAACTCGATGATCTGGAAGAGTTGGAGTCGGCATGTGAGTTTAGTGGTACGAAAGAGTACATGACTCGACGATCTAGAATTTGGAGAATGTGAATTCAGCGGTACCGGAGGGTACATAACTCAGCAATCTGGGATTTTGTGAATGTGAGTTCAGCGGTACCGACGGGTACATAACTCAATAATCTAAAATTTTTGGAGGATGTGAGTTCAGCGGTACGGACGGGTACATAACTCAATAATCTTGAATTTGGAATATGAGTTCAGCGGTACCATCGGGTACATAACTCAATAATTTGGAATTGGGAGAATGTCGTTTAGACATAATATTTCTTCAGGAACTTGCCATTGACGGGCAACATGAGCAAGTCTCTATTTTGTTTTGCGAGGCGGTAAGCACCGTTGGAGAATACGGCCTCAATGATAAATGGAACTTCCCATTTTGGCTGGAATTTGTCGGCAATTTTGTGAGTCATGACCATCGGCCTTCGAACTGCCAGAACAAGATCGCCCACTTGGAATGTTCTAATTTTAACTTCTTGTTGAAGGCTCCGAAGATGCATGCTTGGTATAGCTCGATTCGTTGCTGAGCCAAGAGGCGCTTTTCATCTAAGGCCTCCAACTCTTGTAGCCTGCGACGATAGTTATCGTCTGTCGTCAATTGGTAAGTAAGAGCGACACGGAGCGAGGGTATTTGAGTCTCCAACGGAAGAACTGCCTCACTCCCGTACACCAGGAAGAATGGTGTGTTCCCTGTGGCTGTTCGAACTGTAGTACGGTACGCCCATAAGCATTCACCAAGCTTCTCGTTCAAGTCGCGTTTGTTGGACGACACGAACTTCTTGAGCAACTTGATGATGGTTTTATTGAATGCTTCTGCCAACCCATTCGCTGCCGAATTGTATGGTGTTGAAGCAATATTCTAGATGCGATGCTTGTCGCAGAGCCGATAGAAGGCATGGCTTGCGAACTGCAGACCATTATCATGGATGATCCTTCGAGGCAGTCCAAAGCGATAGATGACGTGATGCTTGAGGAAGCTGATCACGTTTGAAGTCTTCACTTCTGCCAGCGGAACAGCTTCCATCCATTTGGAGAAGTAATCTGTGATGGCAAGTATGAAGCGATGTCCTCGAAAAGATGGTGGAGTGATCGGACCGATGATATTCATTCTCCATGCTTCGAATGGCCAGGATGCTACTGTCGAATATAGAAATTCGGATGGCTGGTGGATGAAGTCCGCGTAGACTTGGCAGGCTTTGCACTTTCTTGTATAGTCTATCGCATCTGCTACCATCGTGGGCCAGTAGTAGCTCATTTGGCGAAGACGGTCTTGCAATGTTGGGCTAGGCTGATGGGCCCCGCAGACACCGTCGTGAGCTTCGCGTACGGCTTCTTTGGCTTCTGCGTTTGACAGACATCGAAGCAATAATCTATCGTAGGATCGACGATACAGCATTTTCGTCTCTGTATCGTAGAAGAATATGAGAGAACGCCTTCAGATAGAGGTGGCTTCCTTTGGGTCCTCCGGCAGAATATCGTAGACTGCGAAGACAATGAATGGTTTTCTCCAGTCTTGTGCTTCGTCGATTGTCTGAGCGGAATAACTCGCCACGAATTGAACATTGTTCTTGGGACAGACCAGTTCATGGCCTATCATATCCACCGATTGATGAGCATAGTTCGGAACCGCTAGGGAAGCGGCAAGGCCTGCTAGGGCATCGGCTTCAATATTTTGGAGTCTGGGAATATGTTCGATGAAGAATCCCTCGAACAACGAGATGATATTGATCTCTATTTGGTGATAGGGGATCATGTCTTCATGGCGGACTTCGTATGAACCCCGGATCTGATTGACGATTAACTGTGAATCGTCGTATGTTTCAAGATATTCTATCCCCAGCTCTCTTGCAAATTTGAGGCCAATGACCAAAGCGTTGTACTTGGCCACATTGTTAGAGCAAGGTTCCGTGAGGGAGTAAGAGCGATTGATCACCAGTCTGAAAGAAGAAACCAGCACCACCCCAACTTCGACGACGATGTTGCCCTTGGGTCAGGTCCTTGAAGCGTCGTCGAAGAACATTTGCCATATATCATCGTGAGAGGCCGCATGCCAGTCGACGATCTCATCTGGGATTTCTTCGTATATTATGGCCGATTCCGAGCCGGGATGGGCTGCTAAAAAGTCTGCCAGAGCTTGACCTCTAACAGCCTTTTGCGGGACGAAGATCATATGGTAGGGGGACAGTAATATTGCCCATGTAGTGAGGCGAGAGTTGAGTGCCCCTGGTTTAGTCATGAGGACCCTGAGGGGGTTGACTCATGATATTACATGTATGGTTTGTCCCGTGACATAGTGTTGTATTTTTTGAATGGCAAACACCAGGGCGAGGCATTCCTTCTCCATGGTGGTATATCGGTGCTCTGGCCCAATCATCATTCGGCTGAGGTAATATATAGCTTGCTAATGGCCTGTATCGTTGTTTTGTGCTAGCAGAGCGCCGAAGGAATGCTCCATTGCTCGTACATAGAGCAGGAATGGTTTTCCAGCAACCGGGGCCACCAGGACTGGAGGGTTCAACAAATATTCTTTGATGCTGTCGAAGGCACGCTGACATTCTTCGTCCCATACGAATGAGATACCCTTCTTTATGAGATGGGTGAATGGATGACAACGCCCGGAGAGGTTGGAAATGAACCTCCTGATGTAAGCTAACCTCCCTTGGAGGCCTCAAAGTTCTCAGAGATTTCTCGGGGGACCCATCTCCATGATTGCCTTCGTCTTCTCAGGGTCTACGTGGATACCATGGGAGGTGATGATGAAACCCAAGAACTTTTCGCTGGATACGCCCAAGAATGATTTCGTGGGGTTCATTTTCAAATTGTGCGCTCGCATTAGGTCGAACACTGTCCTTAGATCATGCAGATAATCTTCCTTAGAGCGGCTTTTGACGGCGATGTCGTCAACATAGCACTCCACGGTCTTGCACAAGTGATCCCTGAAGATGATACTCATGGCTCTCTGATAGGTGGCGCCAGCATTTTTTAAACCGAAAGACGTGACTGTGTAGCAGAACGTGCCTATTAGTGTTCGAAACGATGTATGCTTGTCGTCGTCGAAAGACATCTTAATTTGGTTGTACCCCGAGAAGCCATCCATGAACGACATACGTTCGAAGTCGCAGGTGTTGTCAATCATGATGTCTGTGATAGAGAGGGGAAACTCATCTTTGGGGCATACCTCATTCAGATTGCGGAAGTCGATACAGATTCGAATCTTCTCATTCTTCTTGAGGACCGGTACTATGTTGGCGACCCAGTCTGGATATTGCTCCTCACGAATGAAGACGCTGGCTATTAGTTTGTTTACTTCGACTTCGATTGCATCCATGATGCCTGGATGGAAGCATCGTTGTTGTTGTTTGACTGGCTTTGCATCTGGCCGAATGTTGAGTTTATGAAGAGCAATATCGGGATTTAGCCCTGGCATGTCTTCATAGTTCCAGGCGAACACATCAATATATTCTTTGACGAGCTCCAGTAGCGATTCTCGCTCTTCGTCTGTCAGGCTTTTACTAACGAAGTTTGGTTTTGGAGAAGAGTCGCTGCCTAGATCCACTTGCATGACCTCATCTTCAGTAGGAGGCTCTATTTGTTCAAACCGCTTCTCCCATTGTGCATCCAGCTGTTGGGCCCACGGCTCTAATTCGAGGAGTTCAGGAGAGTTTTCACCTTCTTAGTAAGCATCAGCGAATGCCATGTTGACAGACACGACCTGCCTGAATACATCCCCGATGCTGATATCCGAATCAGAAGTTGGTGATCCGGTTGAATGTGATTGCCAGTCACATTCCTCATCCAAGGTTTCATGGGTCGTTGTAGGCGTAACATATCCCAGTCCGCATCGGGTCTTGTTGTAGTAGTCCTGCGGTTTGCTAGTTGGGACTGGTAATTTTAAAGGTAATCGTCGACCAGTGCCGTACTTCAAACCTGGCATAGTCTCCAGATCATACCCCTGTTTTTGCATGAGATATTTGGATTGGGGGCTATATAGATAGAGAGGTAGCCTCCCGGCTTCCGATTCGAGATCGACTTCTTCTATGGTGAAGGGATGTGGATCATTCTTCCGGCCGAAGATGATTGGATGATCCCCTCCCTCGATTATGCAGTAAGCGTCTTTCGCGGGAGTGAGCCAATTTGCGGTGTAAATATTTGTCACATGTGTGTGTAGGTAAGCGCCTAGACCATGTTCCATAGCATACATTGTACAAAGCTTATTAAGCTCGATGTAGTTCAAAGATAGCCCATTATTGATGAAGTAAGGTATCTTTTCTAGCGGGATTACATCATCTACGGATGGAACATCAATGTGAGCGGCCACATACTTGGCCAGTTCAGGTTCTTCTTCAGCCACCCCATGTATAAATGAAGACTGAGAGGATGACTTAGGCAACTTGATCATCAGGGGTTCTGCTGGTGGAGCAGAACGTGGAGTTGTTGGCAAACTAGCAACCCCCAGTTTGGTACTCGATGCTGGGCGGAGTGGTTGGCTCGCTAGAAGCCCCAGACTTTGCATCGGGCTGACAATTTTTTTGGGAAGACGTATCGTCATTGGCTTGTCAGAGGGATTGAGCTTCTCCTTTTGTGGCTGGCCGACTCTAGTAAGTCTGATTGTCAGTGGCTCCGTTGTAGGTCTTGGTGCTTGGCCGGACCTTGGCAGTCGGATTATCATTTGCCCTTCTTGTTCCGAGAGGCTGATTGCGTCCTTACGCAGAGAGACCGTAAGTGGTGCGGACTTGACAGGTTTGCGAGCTTGGAGGTGGATCGTCAGAGGTTCTTCTGATCCTGTGGCCGTCTCAGTGCGAGCTTGCACATCTCTTCCACCAAGGTGCCTCTTCGAATTTTCGTATAGGCAGGAGTCTGAGTAGTAGGATTCGACCACTTTGAAGGGATCGATGTCGGCAAATTCTGTCCTCACGAAGCCGTATTTGTCGACATACTTGAAGCACTGGTGCAGCGTAGAGGGCATGATCATGTAATCTTTTATCCAGGGACGCCCTAAGAGGATATTATAGGAAGTGTTCGCGTCTATGACGTAACAGGTTACTTCTGACTGAAGATCGCGGATTTGGCACTTCAGGCGAATCTTTCCAATCGGGTAGCTCCTGCCCGAATTAAAACCGTTGATAGAGGTGCTTGTTGATGTGAGGGGATGCATAGGAATGTGAAGATGTAACATACCCTTCGGGATGACGCTTATAGAAGAACCAGGATCAATGTGCATCCGGTCTACCTTTACGTCGCCGATGTATCCAGTGCAATATAACGGACGATCGTGCAGGTTGGTCCTGATAAGCATATCCTGTGGAGTGAAGACAATGTTGGGCATCGCTCCCGTGCAAGCTCTGTCTTGGAGATCTGCAGGTGGGTTCTCTCCCGTGAGGTTGACCTGAGCCAGATATGCGTCGGCGTTCTGGAGTGCGTCATTCAAAGTCGCGTGAACATCCTTGAAGAGTCTCAGGAGCTCGTATAATGACAATTTGGCCGGTCTGTTGGCCAATTGCGCTAAGATGTCAAAGTTGTAGGGCCTTTCTAGCCCATAAGGTACCTCTTTTCGGAGGAATTTGTCAAAGCGAGTCTCCTTCGGCCTAGGCTTGTCGGTCGTCGGAGGTTGGGAATGTCCCCGAGTGTCAGTAGTGGCTGGCCGATGCTCTTCAGCCGAGTTATCTGGCGTAGGTTGGGATTGAGCACCAGACCGAGTGACGACAGCTGTGGCTTCTTCGACATCTGCCGAGATTGTACGGCAGGATCTCACCTTTCTACTCCCCTTCTTGCCAATGGAGGGTGGTGTGGACTGAGTTACTTCGGATACCAAATCTGGATGGACCCACATGACCTCCCCTCGTGACGTGGTGAGGGGCACCAGACCAGTAGCCTGATCTCGAGGAGGTAGAAGATTGGCAATCTCTATTGTCGCCCGAGGGATGGGTATCACGCCGTCTTGAGTCTCTGTCGGAGGGAAGCTGCCAAACTGTACGGACACAATGTTGGCTGCCACGGTTACCTCCTCGAAATCAATGGCCAGAGCCTTCGAATCGATGAGATGTTGGATGTATCGCTTTAGTTGGTAGCAGTCGTGTGTAGCATGGTGGACATAGCGGTGGTAATGGCAGTACTTTGGGTTCTCCATTTCTGCCGACCGAGGTTCCCATCTTGGTGGAGGGAGCTAAATTCTATCTCCTTGCATGAGCATGTCCAAGATGGGCTTGACGTGGCCGTCTTCGAAGGAGTAGGTCATTTGTGGCCATTGCTTGTCTGCCAATTTTGACTCAGGTTTCTGGGCTGTGTCGGCCACCATAGCCTGCTTACCCTTGTTGTCCCGATTATTGGAGGAGTTACCACCATTGTTGTTGTTGGTATTAGGGCGCTTGCCCTTGTCCTCTCCCTCCGAGATGTGCAATCCCAGTTGGCGAGCCTTCTTCAACCTGTCCTCGACGCTAGTGGCACTGATGATAAACGTCTTCCAGTCCTTAAATTGACTTTCACCCATCCAGAGGCTGATTGTTGGAAGCAGTCTCTTTTGGCAAATTTCAATTAAGGAGGAATCCGAATTACCGGACGGCAACTTCATAGCGGTTTGGCAGAACCGCTCAATATAGTTCCTTGTCAGCTCTTTCTTCTCTTGAACGACATCCATGAGGGTGGACATTGTGATGTCCTGTCCTACTTCGTAGAATCTCTCCAAGAACATGCGTTTGAAACTGGCGAAGGAGTGGATGCAGTTGTCTGGCAGGTTACGGTACCAGTCGAAGGCGACCTCTTCTAATGCCCCGATGAATAATTGTGTAAGGATGGCGTCGTCATGGGGTAGGTGGTCGATGGTGACCTCGAAGTAAGTGATGTACCGACTTGCGGAGGTCTTTCCATCATATGGATTGATGTGGAATAGTTTATACTTCAGTGGAAAGGGAACATCACTCCACGCAGCGGGATACGGTTGTCGCATCCTGAGGTCTTGGCAGTTTTCTCGGGCTTGGAACATGGCTCGGAGCTCCTGGACCACTCTTCTTGCCTCTCTGGCTTCGTCAGCAATGGTAGGAGCCGACATTTCAGGAAGAATATTGCCCGGGTTTGGTGCCGCTGAGTTCGAGTTTGCATTGACCGCGGGACCCAAGTTTGTTTGGCCAGGCATCCTTCCTTGCAGCGTAGGGAGGGCTGCTTTGATTTTGTCCACCGATTTGACCAAAGTACGCAGTATGGCCTACAGAGTGTCGATGCGTTGGCGATCACTGGGACCATCCTGTTCGTCGTTTGTCATGAATGTCGTCCTGACATGAGTAGAAGTGGAAGGGACGGTGGATGACGTACCCTCCGAATCATACCCCTGTACCGAGAAGTCATCGGGGTACGTAGGGATGTTCTCCTCTGATTCGGACTCAGAAGGAACAGTACCCCCAGCTTCCGAGTTCACCTCGTCTTCGGAGTTGTGGACGTTCTCGGGGACGTCGGAATTTGCTGTATCTAATGGAAGAGTTGTTTCCCCCAGCTCGTCTCCTTGGAACATCAAATTGTCGTGGAGGTTCGGAGGAGTGCTACCCCCAGTTCCAGCAACCGCCAGTGACGTGGATGATGAATCTCCTACTGTAGCAGATTTTGTCTTTGAACGGGTACCTTGGAAAACTTCGGTAGTGGGCAACCGTTTAGACGATAGTTTCTTAGTCATTGTGGTTGAAATCTTCGGGCTGGAAATATTTGTTTTCCTCGCCCTCCCGCTGGCGGGGATTTTCTGAGCAGAATTGCAAGAAACGACGGGTCTGAAACGACCATGTTTGCTCCCAGGATTTTGGAAGACTTTTGGGAACCACTCTGTCTGTTTGCCGTCGGGGGCTGGACTCGAGTGGTTCTGTACAACTTCCCATCAGAGGCCCGCATAACAATATGTGGAACGCTCGGATTGTCAGAGATAGGGACAGCGGACTGAGCTCGCCAAGCTCGCGCTGCCCTAGACTTCTTTACTCTAGTGCGTGAGGGCACATAGTAGGAAGAGTCTAAGTGGTGCTGGAGAGAGTCAGACATGTTTTCTCGGGAGCATGAGAGATCAGGACCATAGGAGAGGCGGTCGAAGACTGAGCCGCATGGAGCAGGCGGCATGCGGCTGGAATCAACAGTCTTCATGCGGCTGGCAATCGTAGCCGCATAGGCTTTCTTCATGCGGCTAGCAGTCTCAGCCGCATAAGTCTTCTCCATGCGGCTGGGAATCTTAGCCGCATGAGTGTTATGCATTCGGCTGGCAGTTTCGGCCGCATGGACATCGTGCATGCGGCTGGCAATCTCGGCCGCATGAGTCTTCAGCCTGCGGCTAGTGCCTTTGTTCGGCTTCTTCTTGGAGCACATAGAATCACTCTTTGCCCCTGCAAGTCCAGCATCGTAGTGCTTTCCTCTGTAAGACTTGGGGACAGCAGAGCCCTCTATGGTTTGAAGTGGAGCCGCATGAGACTTGCCTTCGCCGTCTTGGGCTGCAGAGAGTACTCTGTCCAGAGCTTGGGGAGGAGCAAATGACTTTGGCCTCCACTCCCTGCGAGCTTTTTTCGTGCGGGTTCGCTTGAAGCGGACGACCATCTTCTGTTGTAAGGAGCCAAGTTTGGTTGCGTCCGATTGCGTCACCACCTCCTCAGCCGTGGAGAAGTTTGTCCCCAGCAGAGTCGCCATCGTGTTTTCCATGAATTATAAAAGTACAGAACAATTATATCGGAGGACTGGACTTTTACTTCACAATACAAACTCGCTTGTACAAAGAAAGCCTAGGGACGAAAACCTAGGTACAGCAATCTAAGTACAATTGTTTATTTTAGATTCTGGAGGGTGACGGTAGAGGCTCGGGAAAGCGGCGGCAGCTCTGCCTTACTCCTTGGACGATCGGATGCAGCCTCGGCTCCGAGGAAGAAATGCTCTCAAGATGCTCGGGAAGAATCCTCTGTGCGTGTCTTTGTCTCTCTGCTCTCTCTTTTCAGGTCTCTCCAGGTGCTCTGTTGCTCTCCAAAAAATCCTCTCTTTGTAAGGGAATGGTACCTTGCTATTTATAGGAGTGGGATGCGATCATTAGGGTTTGCAATGATTGCCTCCTTTAGAAGTCAGCGGTTAAAGATCAATTAATCTGGGCCATTAATTTTGATTGTAGCAAATCTAGGCAATTAATGTGGATTGCATCAAATCTCTGTGGGCAATTAATGATGATTGCCATAAATCATCATGATTTGTTATGCCAAGTTCGGATCTCCCGCCACGTGTTCAATTTGTATGATTGTAAATGTTCTGATTTGATCCCAGTAATTATGAGGATGGCACTAAATCTGGTTCTTGAAATTTGTTGATGAATCTTGATCGATTTGATGCCGCATGCTCCACTATTATTATGCTGCTAGCTGTAGGGACGCGAGAAAAACTAATCTTCTGTCACGTGTCTTAACCATAAGCCACTTAGGAAATCCGAACCGCATGAGGATTGTTTCCTACTGAGCCGCATAAGACTGGCCACGTATGGAAATGATCTGAGCCGCATGAGCGTAGGCGACCGCATGATGGGTGGCTTCTCAGTGAGCCGCATGAAGATAGTTGTCACGCCCCGGTTCCAAGATATGTGGGACCAGGAACACGTGGCGTGCCAGCTGTACGATCAAGTATAGAAAAACCCCAATTTAATGGACTATACTCGATCGTAGTACGTTGAAGTAACAACTAAATAACAATACAGGCAGGTAAATACTAATCTCATCCACAGGAAAAATCACAGAATAAAGCTGGAAGAAATGAAAATAACTCTGAATCAAACTATAAGTCATGACTAGTGGAAAATAATCCACCAATAAATGTATGAATGAACTACTAAAAGAGTACAACTGAACCAGAAAAGAAATAGATAGCCACTAGCAGAAATCACCTAAGAACTCAAGAAACTCACGAGGCTCAACATTGAAGTCCTCGTCAGCAAAAGTCTCCAATCTCCGTAGTCCGTCGGTACCTGTGCTCGTCCCAATCTGGAAAAGGTGCCAGGTCCTCAGAGGGACGTAACAAGTACACAAGAAATCGACATACATGATAGTACAGGGCAGTATATAAATAACTAGAACAAAATGTAACATAACATCTCCCCAACCAAACAAGGACAAGATATATCATGCAACATACGACAGGTAAACTAACCATCTATGTGTAAAATGCACTCGAGACATCTCTAGTGGCACATGAGAGGGGAAGAAGAAGAAGAAACGGCCACCAAGCGTTCTACGGTTTGAGAAACGAGGGGCTACGAGCATCCAGCGTCCATTGGAAACAAAAATTCTCATACACCACTAGTAGACTCTCCCCACCCAATGTATATCCGTACCGTATACGCGATACAAATAATATGCAAGACGTCATAGTATATATAAGTAGACCTATACCAACCACTAGACCAGACGCGAACTCACGTGCCAATGATCAGTCGACACACAAATCCATGCTCTCAACTCACTCATATAGTGATCGTGTATGATACGGTGTCCGGCTAGAAGGTACCACATACCTTCACAATACACGGGATAAGTCTACTACTACTAGACGCGTGCACACAACTGAGAAGTAACTAGGTAACATAAACTAACTGCAAAAATATACAATCAAGCAAGGTGTACTTGCTTGTGTCCAGCAACTGAGTATCTGGGTCCAAAGTAGAGTCCGAGTCCCGAGAAGCAAATAATCCTAAACAAAATTTATCCCTAATTAATTACTAATTAAACAATTTAAACAATTCATTTAATTGCTAAGTAATCTATAATTTAAATTAATCTAGTACTACTAGCTAACTAGTATCAAATTTTTATGAATAATAATTATACAATAATAAGTAGGTAATCATACTTATTATCATACCATTTATATTCTGAAATTTATTTACAACTAAATATTTAATAATTAATTAACTAATTAATGATAATCAATTAACCAACTATTTTAATACACACATGAATATATAATTCCTAATAATACTAACTTAAATAGTAAAAATCCTTAAAAATCATTTTTAGTCTATTTTAATAATAAACTAAATAATATCAGAATAATAAATATATATTATATATATATTTTACAGAAAATAAATTATTACCATTAAACTATTTATTAAATAACTAGTTGAATAATAACAATAAGTACTTAATAATTCTAAATAAATCCAAATAAATCACCACCAACCTTAAATTTAATCATTAAAACTAAATTCACAGTGGTAACACAAAATTAATAATTATTTAAATCAATAAATAATTATTACACAATTTATTACATAAACCTAAACATGATTCTCAAAATTACTTTTAAGTCTTAGAAATTCGTAAATATATCAAAAATACATAAAATAAATTCCTAAATACCATATTTACACATTTCTAATAGAATCATATCACTTCACAAAATTTACAATATTTATATAATTAATAACAATTAATTATATAATATATTCAACTTATGTAATAAATCTAGAAATTACTCAACTAAATCCAAATAATTATAAATAATAGTAAATAAATATTGGAATTATTTTTATACAGAATAACATGCTATTACAAACATTTTCTATTCAATAAGTATTATTTAATTACTAACCAAATAAATAAGATAAATTGAAAACAATATTTAATATTCAATTTGATTAATACAAAACTTCCAAGATAAATCTAAATATAATATTTTAAACACCAATAAAATTCTGGAAAAATTTCCATAACTTACTTTATAATTAAATATATATTTTCCATATAAATTATATTATTTAAATATTTACTAATTAAATAATAAGCATCAAAACGGAATTAATTAAACAGTGTAAATTCGCTATTTTTCACATAAAATAATTATAAATTAAATTATAAAAATTCTGGAAAAATTATTTTAAAATACTATATTAATTATACAAACTTTTTCATGTACAACGTTTTCTCTAATTCGTAATCAAATTGTTACATAAAAATTAAAACAGAAAACACATTTAATTAATTACTAACATTGAAACTTCATAATTAAATATAAATAAATATCAATAATTAATATTAAATCACACGAAAATTAGGGTAGAACCCCTACATATTTACCAATGATTTCCTACATTTAGATCTAATTAATCATCAATCTATTCATCACAACAATCCTTACAATAATCGGAATATTCAGAATTTAATTATTAAAACTTGGTTTAAAGCATGCAAAGAGGATTTAATCCACGTGACAGCGCCACGGGGGGGGGGGGGGGGTCGGGGTTACCTTGCCACGCCGCAGGGGGGTGGCTCGCCGACGAGGGGGTGTTGTGCCGACGAGGGGGCCGCCGGATCGGGGCCGGGCGGGTGCAGCGCGTGCGGGGGGGGCCGGCTGCTACACGCGGGCGCGGGAAACGCCGCGTCTCATCGTCGACGGCGGGGCTCCGGGTGAGGGGGGAAGGAGATAGATGAGAGAGAGAGGGATAGGGTGGCGGTGATGAAGGGGGGCTGGTGGTTTGTGTGGAGGCAAGTTTAGGGTTAGGGTTGAGAGTAGATGTATATATATATATATATATATATATGCATGAAGGAGATCCAAATGAATAGGACCATACTGGGTTGGGCCTAAGTTAGAGTTAAACTTAAGGAATGGGTTTGGTTGCTAGGAATTTTAACACCACATCTATATAAGTATAGATATATATATAATCTAAAAATAAAACCAATTGAATAATAACACTATATATATTTAATTATTGATATAAATATAATCTAATAATAAATCTATATGAAACTTGGTTAGAGTTTATAAATAATTTAATAATTAATGTAACACCATTTATTTAACAAATAACAATATTTAGTAATCTTGCATCTATATATATATTTACAATATAAATTAAACCCTGATTAGAAATAATTAATTAATTATTTAAATAAATAGATTAACAAGCTATTCCAAAAAAAAAAATTTAAAAATTCCCTGAAAATTCAGGGGGTTTACAATCTACCCAACTTATAAGAATTTCGTCCTCGAAATTTAAAATAATTCTAATACCGAAGAAATAATAAGAAAATCAATGAAAAGTAAATATGTAAATTGTAACTTACTCAATAAGACAATTTACAACGATACTTGGGGGTTTATAGAGGGGTCAAAACTGGCATCATATCCTACAAGAATATGTTCTAGGTCCGACATAGGTCATAGGATTTCCAAGTGATCAGGGAATAGATCGATATTGCATGGTCAAATCTAATAGGATAAGGAGAGGACACAAATAGTCTATTCTAAGGGAAAGATTTGTCAAACAAGTAGAGTTATTAAAATAGAGCACATAAAGGTGTGTTTATGGGGGGCATAAATGTCATGTGTATGGTGCGGTTTGTCTAGATCATAATGGTGCAATTATTGGAAGAAAAATCCTAATATTGTGCTTCAATTACCCAAGTCATGGTAAGGAATCAAATGATATGAACCAAGGAAAGGATAATAGGAAAACTTTTATTTGCTAAATGTCCGACTAAAATCAGTCTAAGATGGCTACTAGGGTGCTAAGGGTATTACTAAAATAAGATATCATACAAGGTATACTTAACTGACTTAGTAGAAAGATGGTTCTACTATAAATCATAGCTAATAAAGGATTATAAAGAGAAATTCTATACTAGGCGCAGAATAAAGAAGAGTTCAAGGGGGATGGGGTCGATTACAAATTTGAAGGTCCAATGCGAATAAGTGTTTCAAGAAAACAAAATTTGTCAAACGGTCGCAAATGAGATCCTAGGACAAGTTTACTATATCTTCATCTGCATAAAATAATCATAGGGAAAGTGAATAAACATGCACTAGGTTGGCCAGACCATCATGCACCGATTCTGATTAGACAACATTTTAGTGGGTGCACCCAATAATATATGTGTCAAGAACAAGCTTGAGAAAAGAAGAAGCTTGTAAAAACTAGGCTATAACAGCAATATTAGTCAAGACGATAAAAATAAACGTACAGAAGAAAAGAAAGTACAAGATAGTTCAAGTCCAAAACACAAATAATGATTTGACCTTTCTAGTTGCCCTATGAATCTCTAACCTTAGTTGAGCTAGGGATAGGAACCCACAAAGTTATGACTAGGTAATCTAAATACTTATACCAACATATAGTCAGTGTTATCCAACTATAATTTTTTAATGGTCCTGAGAAAAGTATGATGCTAGACTACAAGGTATACTACCCAACTTATAAGAATTGAACTAGTACCTCTAACTGTCTCTTTAGGGAAGCAAGTTTATCCTACCAAATTGTAGCAACAACATAGAATTTTCTAGAGAAGCAATAATAATCCTATCATGAGAAGAAAAAAAAATCCTTTGGTCTATTCAAAAGGATAAGACGTAATGATCTGCTTTCCATTATTGCTTAAGAAAACAAATTTTGGATCGATAGTACTAGAATTATGCAGCACGATAAATAGTAAATCAGGAAAGAAAATAAACTAATTAGATAATAAAAAAAAATCCTTACATCATTTAGCTCGGCAACCGTGGCATGAGCTAAAGGTGAAGGAAAATTTTTATTACAGAAAATATCAACCAATATTGTCTACAGGTAAAGTAACAAACAACTAAATAGATATTCCTAATATTGATACTAATAATATAATACTAAAATATAGGAGAAGATATACTGGTTGACGGATTTGGGGTATGGTCAAGAAAAAGTTATAGACATCTATAGCTCTAAACAATTAGGGAATCATGATATTAGTTTAGGGTCGAGAACAAGGATGATAAAATTTTAAGAAGAAGACATAGTCACATGGGTCGATGACTTAACTATAACTGCATATAATCACTATCATGGCTATAAAAATATGGCAACTAAGGTGTGACACTTCTATCTCATTAGAGTAACATCCTCTATGTTTATTTCCTCATCAAGATAAAAAAAAAAATCAAATTCCTGTAAATAAAATTTCTTCATAAATTCCTTCAGTATAAAATCTTTAAATCAAAACAATCAACCACCAATTTCCTTAATCTCTTTAAGATCGTCACATATAATCACACCAACTCCCTTTTATTTTTCTCCCTTTTTTTCCCTCAACTTTAATTCAGTTTACCTAATATAAAAGATTGTAACTCTCTTATGAAAATACTTAAATCAATCACCGAGATAAATATTATCATAATACTAAATTCTTCTTCTTCTTTTTTCCAAAAGAAACTTCAATAAAAATTTATCAATCTAAAAAAAAAGATTTAAATCTCAAAAAAATTTTTTAATTAAAATTTGTTCCATCAAACAAAATTCAATCACAAAAAATACCTCAAATTTCTAAATCGATCCTCGAAATAAACTTTATTATAGTACAAACATCCTTTTCTTTTCTCCTCAAAATTTTTAGATTAAAATTACCCAACTCCAAATTTTAAATCACTTTATGAAATGCATCAAATTTCTAAATTCTTCTTAAATACACCCTTTTTTTCATCAAGGTGAAAATATTCAATCTTTAAAGAAATATAAATCTCATAGGCAACTCTTAACTATTTCTATTTACAATCATCTATCCTCAAATTTAAAAAAAAATTATTCTTCTATTTTGGAAACCAACATAAATCATCAACCAATTTAAATCTCATGTAGCAATGTGAATATTTAAATTTTTAATCATCAAGTTGATTTTATATCCTATCTAACCAATCATAGAATTTTTTTTTAAAAACTCAAATCAAAACTTTAAATCATCCTCTCAAATCGATCATCGAGTTTATTTTATTAATCAACTTCTAACAGTCTTTCCCATATGAGTATAAGTAATCTTTCTCACTATCATTCGAAATTGATATATCATTACTACTCAACTTTGAATTAACTAATCATTCATGCAAAAATTATATCTTTCAAAAATATGGTGTTCATCAACCTGCAATATTTAGTACTTTCCAAGAATTTAATTATAGACTCAACCGCATAATTAGCTGCCAAGGTAACCCATCTAGCCATATAGTTAACTCAAGAGTGTATATAGTATAGCATCTTCCAAACCTCTATCAATCATGACAAGCATGGGGTACGGTAGATTAGATCGAGAAGGATATAATTGCAAGGAAGTCAAAGAGTCAGAAGATATAAATCAAAGAAGAGATCAAGTATTTCGAGGAGTTTGAAATGAGTCAAAATCAAACGAGATCAAAGGATAAAAATAATCAATTGTGGATGAGACACAATAGTCCTAATCCTATACGCAGGCTTGCTTGGTACGGTATAGTAACCAAACAATATTTTCTCGACCTGCATGGGCCACCACTAAAAATATGTCACGCCCCGGTTCCAAGATATGTGGGACCAGGAACACGTGGCGTGCCAGCTGTACGATCAAGTATAGAAAAACCCCAATTTAATGGACTATACTCGATCGTAGTACGCTGAAGTAACAACTAAATAACAATACAGGCAGGTAAATACTAATCTCATCCACAGGAAAAATCACAGAATAAAGCTGGAAGGAATAAAAATAACTCTGAATCAAACTACAAGTCATGACTAGTGGAAAATAATCCACCAATAAATGTATGAATGAACTACTAAAAGAGTACAACTGAACCAGAAAAGAAATAGATAGCCACTAGCAGAAATCACCTAAGAACTCAAGAAACTCACGAGGCTCAACATTGAAGTCCTCGTCAGCAAAAGTCTCCAATCTCCGTAGTCCGTCGGTACCTGTGCTCGTCCCAATCTGGAAAAGGTGCCAGGTCCTCAGAGGGACGTAACAAGTACACAAGAAATCGACATACAAGATAGTACAGGACAGTATATAAATAACTAGAACAAAATGTAACATAACATCTCCCCAACCAAACAAGGACAAGATATATCATGCAACATACGACAGGTAAACTAACCATCTATGTGTAAAATGCACTCGAGACATCTCTAGTGGCACATGAGAGGGGGAGAAGAAGAAGAAACGGCCACCAAGCGTTCTACGGTTTAAGAAACGAGGGGCTACGAGCATCCAGCGTCCATTGGAAACAGAAATTCTCATACACCACTAGTAGACTCTCCCCACCCAATGTATATCCGTACCGTATACGCGATACAAATAATATGCAAGACGTCATAGTATATATAAGTAGACCTGTACCAACCACTAGACCAGACGCGAACTCACGTGCCAATGATCAGTCGGCACACAAATCCATGCTCTCAACTCACTCATATAGTGATCGTGTATGATACGGTGTCCGGCTAGAAGGTACCACATACCTTCACAATACACGGGATAAGTCTACTACTACTAGACGCGTGCACACAACTGAGAAGTAACTAGGTAACATAAACTAACTGCAAAAATATACAATCAAGCAAGGTGTACTTGCCTGTGTCTAGCAACTGAGTATCTGGGTCCAAAGTAGAGTCCGAGTCCCGAGAAGCAAATAATCCTAAACAAAATTTATCCCTAATTAATTACTAATTAAACAATTTAAACAATTCATTTAATTGCTAAGTAATCTATAATTTAAATTAATCTAGTACTACTAGCTAACTAGTATCAAATTTTTATGAATAATAATTATACAATAATAAGTAGGTAATCATACTTATTATCATACCATTTATATTCTGAAATTTATTTACAACTAAATATTTAATAATTAATTAACTAATTAATGATAATCAATTAACCAACCATTTTAATACACACATGAATACATAATTCCTAATAATACTAACTTAAATAGTAAAAATCCTTAAAAATCATTTTTAGTCTATTTTAATAATAAACTAAATAATATCAGAATAATAAATATATATTATATATATATTTTACAGAAAATAAATTATTACCATTAAACTATTTATTAAATAACTAGTTGAATAATAACAATAAGTACTTAATAATTCTAAATAAATCCAAATAAATCACCACCAACCTTAAATTTAATCATTAAAACTAAATTCACAGTGGTAACACAAAATTAATAATTATTTAAATCAATAAATAATTATTACACAATTTATTACATAAACCTAAACATGATTCTCAAAATTACTTTTAAGTCTTAGAAATTCGTAAATATATCTAAAATACATAAAATAAATTCCTAAATACCATATTTACACATTTCTAGCAGAATCATATCACTTCACAAAATTTACAATATTTATATAATTAATAACAATTAATTATATAATATATTCAACTTATGTAATAAATCTAGAAATTACTCAACTAAACTCAAATAATTATAAATAATAGTAAATAAATATTGGAATTATTTTTATACAGAATAACATGCTATTACAAACATTTTCTATTCAATAAGTATTATTTAATTACTAACCAAATAAATAAGATAAATTGAAAACAATATTTAATATTCAATTTGATTAATACAAAACTTCCAAGATAAATCTAAATATAATATTTTAAACACCAATAAAATTCTGGAAAAATTTCCATAACTTACTTTATAATTAAATATATATTTTCCATATAAATTATATTATTTAAATATTTATTAATTAAATAATAAGCATCAAAACGGAATTAATTAAACAGTGTAAATTCGCTGTTTTTCACATAAAATAATTATAAATTAAATTAACAAAATTCTAGAAAAATTATTTTAAAATACTATATTAATTATACAAACTTTTTCATGTACAAAGTTTTCTCTAATTCGTAATCAAAATGTTACATAAAAATTAAAACAGAAAACACATTTAATTAATTACTAACATTGAAACTTCATAATTAAATATAAATAAATATCAATAATTAATATTAAATCACACGAAAATTAGGGTAGAACCCCTACATATTTACCAATAATTTTCTACATTTAGATCTAATTAATCATCAATCTATTCATCACAACAATCCTTACAATAATCGGAATATTCAGAATTTAATTATTAAAACTTGGTTTAAAGCATGCAAAGAGGATTTAATCCACGTGACAGCGCCACGGGGGGGTCGGGGTTACCTTGCCACGCCGCAGGGGGGTGGCTCGCCGACGAGGGGGTGTTGTGCCGACGAGGGGGCCGCCGGATCGGGGCCGGGCGGGTGCAGCGCGTGCGGGGGGGGCCGGCTGCTACATGCGGGCGCGGGAAACGTCGTGTCTCATCGTCGACGGCGGGGCTCCGGGTGAGGGGGGAAGGAGATAGACGAGAGAGAGAGAGGGATAGGGTGGCGGTGATGAAGGGGGGCTGGTGGTTTGTGTGGAGGCAAGTTTGGGGTTAGGGTTGAGAGTAGATGCATATATATATATATGCATGAAGGAGATCCAAATGAATAGGACCATACTGGGTTGGGCCTAAGTTAGGGTTAAACTTAAGGAATGGGTTTGGTTGCTAGAAATTTTAACAACACATCTATATAAGTATAGATATATATATAATCTAAAAATAAAACCAATTGAATAATAACACTATATATATTTAATTATTGATATAAATATAATCTAATAATAAATCTATATGAAACTTGGTTAGAGTTTATAAATAATTTAATAATTAATGTAACAGCATTTATTTAACAAATAACAATATTTAGTAATCTTGCATCTATATATATATTTACAATATAAATTAAACCCTGATTAGAAATAATTACTTAATTATTTAAATAAATAGATTAACAAGCTATTCCAAAAAAAAAAAAAATTTAAAAATTCCCTGAAAATTCAGGGGGTTTACAATAGTCCTCGTGAGCCGCATAGGGTAGACTCTGCCTGAGCCGCATGAGGTGGCCTCTTCCTGAGCCGCATGGAGTGGCCTCTGCCTGAGCCGCATGCGACTGTCCACGTGTCAAGGCCGCATGAAGGATTTTTCGGTTTGAAGGATTGTGTCAGAGATTTCCTTCCTTTCCCCAGGAGTCTACCATTATGACAGGGTCACTATTACAGCTTTAGAGCCGTCAGTTCTCCTTTATGTCAGAGCATTAAATAGGGCCTTTGATTAATGGCCAATTGTAGAAGCAAACCGCAGAAGGCCACGTGGTGTTGCTTGAGCCGCATGTCCAAGTTGGTGACTTTTGAACCGCATGAGGCTCTTGAGCCGCATGATGCTCTTGAGCCGCATGAAGCTCGTCTGTTTTTGAACCGCATGGATTTTCCTGTTCTGAGCCGCATGGGCAATCATGTTCTTTTCCATGCTTTTAAATGCCTGGGATCTGACATCCCCCTCAGGTATGTAGCTATATTTGACGAGTAGCACTAGCATGTTTGATGCGGACTGCTCATCAACATCGGTGTCCATCAGATCACGGAAATCCCGCCCAGTCCTATTCAGAGATGTGACGCCTGCCTCAGTCGACGTCGAATGATTTGTTGGGTCGGGAGCCTCATGGTAAGATGTATCATAGTTGCCTGCCGCGTGTAGTTCATTCTTGGATTTATGATAGAGGGAATTAATTGTGTGGTTTAATGATGGGAGCCTCTTTTACGGGGGAATGTATTTCACCAGTTGATGTTGATGAGATGTCGGCGCGTCTCTTCCACGTATCAGTGGTGTCCCCTGCAGGACGGATTCGGGTTTGTTTGGCGAAGGTGTATCAGGTGTAGGACCCTGTCAATGTGGCTCTTCCCCCTTTGGCCTGAGTAGCCCCCTCTACGAGGGAAAATCCTAAGGGCCTCCGCCCTATATTTTTCTTCCTTGATTCGTGGACGAAGCAGCTCCTTGATCCTGAGTATTTCATCGTCTGACCAGTCCTTTCCAATGAGGGACTCGAACCTCTCCCTCTCTTCGCAGTATTATATTGGATGTCCTACTCTGGCACAGAAGGAACATAGCCGAGGGAGACGTTCATACCTTATTGCCACATGAGCAACATCGCAACCGTCAATGTTTGTGGATATGCTCTTCTTGAGCGGCTTAGAAATATCAATCAGGATTTTGATTCTAGCAAAAGTGCACCATTGTCCTTCATCTGAGTCTGATATAGATCTAAGGGAGCCTATGGTCTCCGCTATTCTGGAGATTGCAAGGCGATCTATTCTGGAGATTGCAAGGCGGTTAAGAAACTTCGGAGGGATCTTGTGGAACTGCAACCAAAAGTCCGTCTTATTGAATTTGTATTCTTCTGGGAGTTTCCCTGGATCAACTTTTTCAATCGCGAGGAGGTCATCGTTAATACTCCACGGTTCTTCGAGGATTATACAGTTCACCTCTTTCGGTGAGTCAAGTTTTGCCAGATACGATCCTGCTTCGATGTCAAGATCAGAGACTTGTATAGGAGTAGTGATCTTCCAGAGTTTGGATAGGATGGATGCGAGTACTGGACGAGAGAAACGTCGGTTTGAGTAGGGTTTCGCGGCTACGGATGAAGCCCATTGAGGATGGATCGTGCTTTCTATTGCTAATAAGGATACGACTCCTGCTGGCCCTTGGAGGCTGAACAGAGAGGACATCTTCTCCACCACCTCCCTATAGGAAGACATGAATGCGTCCAATGACCCGCCGCAAGGTTATGATGTGTTGGTCTACTACTTGTGTGGGGCGAGAGGAATGTAGCGGGCGGGAAAGTTGGTGGGTGGATCCGAGGTGAGGGTTTGGAGGAGATAGCTAGGGTTTGGATCAGAGCAAACCCTAAGGGTTTGGAGCACACTAGTCTTTTGATTGGTACTGCAACAGCTCATTGATTAGATAAATCTCTAACTTTTAATTCTTATGGGGCGTTTGGTATGCAGAATAATATATAGTCAAAAATTCTATATTCCAGATAATCAAATTTTAAGTAATTAAATTTTCTGGAAAATTACATTCCATGTTTGGTGACTATATAAATATTTTCGAAAAAATGATTAAAAAACAAAAAAACGAAATAACGTCAAAAAGGAAAAAAAAAGGACAAAACAATCAAAAGAAAACAGAGCAAAAAACGACAAAAAAAAAAACAAATCAAATGAAACAACCAAAAAACTCCAAAAAGGGTTAAAAAAGACCAAAACGACCAAGAAACGACAAAAGCGACAAAAAGCAAAAAAATGACAAAAACGATAAAAAGATTTTTTTTTTTTTTTTAAAAAGACGACTAAAAAAATGACCAAAAACGAAAAAAAATGAACCAAAAAAACAAAAAAATACTAAAAACGACAAAAAGGACAAAAAAGACAAAGACAACAAAAAAGATAGGAAAAAAATAGTAAATTACCGAACAACGACAAAAAACTACTAAAAACGACAAAAGGACAAAAAAAGGATAAAAATGACACGATAAAAACGACAAAAAATGACCTAAGTGGCAAAAACGATAAAAAAATTGACAAAGACGACAAAAAGTCAAAAGAATGATAAAAAATACTAAAACGACAAAAAGGACAAAAAAGACAGAAAGTGATAATAACGGCAAAAACCGATAAAAACGACAAAAAATAACCAAAAAGCGGCAAAAAAGATAAAGATGACAAAAACGACAAAAAAAATAATAAATGACAAAAGAAAACTACTAAAGAACGATAAAAGGACAAAAAAACGATAAAAACGACAAAAAATGAACAAAAAGCAGCAAAAAAGATAAAAGATGACAAAAAAGTTCAAAAATTAAAAAAAAAAACTACTAAAAATCCAACAAAAAAGCGACAAAAAGGACAAAAAATTGACAAAAAACGATAAAAAGACAAAAGAAAACAGAAAAGTCCAAAAAGGAAAAAAAATGATAAAAACTACCAAAAAAAGGACAAAGGGACAAAACGAGACAAAAAAATACCAAAAAAAACAAAAAATGACAAAAATGATAAAAATAACAAAAATAATGTTATAAAATGATCAAAAAAGAAGAAGCAAATTTAAGCAATTTTTTTTGCCCGAGCAAAAAAAAATATATCCACCTATTTTTAGGGGATAGGATTCCATCTTTTATGGGTAAACTATTTACCCGGATATTTTTAATTTTCGAAAATAAATTTTTTATAGTCCAAATAAATATGGTGATAGATTTCTACCCTAAATTTTTATAGGAATAAAAATAAATACTGCATCCCAAACGCACCCTTATAGTTTCTAATTTGATTCAGCCCTACTTTTCCACTGTAATTAGCAAGAAATGATGGGATGCATCTACAAGTATGCAACTTTTCATTCCCACTAATCCATGTAGGAGCAATACTACTAAAAGTCGGCAGTTTAGTTGAAACAGAAAATTTCATCTAACGGCACAAAATTTTCTCAAATTGCGCAGAACAGAAGGAGTTTTAAGAATTTACAACAACAACAAAAATCCGACCCCGTGTCACTGGAATACTAAACATAAAATAAATAAATAAAAAATTGCGCCAGTGACACTAGCCCCAGATTTATTTATTTTTAATAAATAATAAAAAAATTCGGCGCCAGTGGATCTGAATTAATTGCATTGAATCAGTCTTTCCATAACTGACTTGTAGTCTGCACAGTCAGCCTGGTACGAGTCCATGAGCCCATGAGTCCGAGCCCGAGTCCGTGTTCGAGTCCGAGTCCGAGTCGCTAAGCCCCTTTGGGGCTTAGCTCCAAATGGAATTAATCCAAGAGAATGACAAAAGATTAATGCTTAATCCTTAGAGCCTTATTCTTACCTCCTAGTAAAATCATCCACATGGTTCCCTCCTTAGGGTCACCACCCCATGTGCATCTCTCAACAACACAACCAAGTATATATGTTGAGATAACTCATGGTGCATTTTCGATGTGGGACTAAACTTTTACAAGGCATGTTGAGAGCAAGCTCTCTCCATGTAAAGAAAGCACCAACAATCTCCCACATATCACAACATATATATGTGTCCAGGGTTGAGCTTTTCCCACAGTAACTGTCCATTTTGTATTAGGATAGATGTCGCTGACGACTTGAATCTTCCCGCATGGGTTAAATAACAATGTGATACAAGAATGGACTACGCATTGAATTCTGCACCACAATTGTAATTCTTCCCACTCACAAAGTGTAGTTACGTGTACTTCTGGCTGCACATTAAAGGCCATGTGCCAGCCTGGTTTCAGTGTATAATTTTGGGCGTCTACAAGTTTACCCTCAAGAGACGGCCTGATATCTCTTTCCATACACTATAGGTGAGTTCTTTATTAAAGAGACATGGCATGAAGCCTTGTGCTTCCTTGCGGTGCTACGCCGCTATGACATGGCCTGACGCCGAGACATTACCCCTACCTGGGAACCTCATTGTAGTGCCATACTACTGTAGCATGAGGTCTCAGCCTCTTTGTAGTGCCAATCTACTCAGCATAAAGCCTAGGGCTTCCTTGTGGTGTTACACCGCAACGACATGGCTTGCAAGGCCGAGGCTTTACCCCTACCTGGGTACCTTATCGTGGTGTCGTGCCACTGTAACATGGGGCCATCCTCCCCTTTGTAGTGTGGTCTACAACTCTTTAATTACGTCATACAGCAGTAGGCTACTTGCCTATTTGCAGTGCTACGCCGCTATGACTTGGCTTGCAAAGCCGAGGCATTATCCCAGACCTGGGAACCTCATGGTGGAGTCACCCCACTGTAGCATGGAGTTTCACTCCTTGTAGTGCTGCTCTACCGTGCTTCATGTAAAGCACACCGGACATTCACTCTGCCTGAGAACTCATTAAGGCGTTTAAGCCAACCTTCCATAGGATCTATTTTTTTTCGCAGTAAATACATAGTAGACAACAGAGGTTATGGGTCCGTATCCCTTCCATGTTCCAGAGAACAAGTACCCACTGTTACCTGATAGTTTCCCAGTCAGTGATCCTCTTTTGAACCAAAAGTTAGATGCCTAGTAGATTTTTTTTTGAACTAATAGCATAAAACTTTATGGTAGGATTACAAAGACACTCTCTCAGAATGTCTTCAAGCCCATTTTACAAGCTGTGTCATCGACTAACTGGCGCTTGAGGTCCTTTGTGGACGGATCTGCCAGGTTCTCCTGACTCCGAACATCAATCACTGTAATTACACCTCTTTTGATAAGATCGTGTACTGCCCTGTGCTTCAACCGCACAGTCCTCTTCTTTCCGTTGAAGAGGTCATTTGATGCCACCGCCGCAGTCGTCTGGTTGTCACAGTATATCGGTATCGCCGGTATCTGAGCCCCAACCACTGGAAGATCATATATGAGCTCCCGAAGCCATTCTGCTTCATTTGCTGCAGTTTCAAGTGCATAGAATTCAGATTCCATGGAGGAACGAGAGAGTATAGTCTGCTTCTTCGACTTTCACGATATAGCAGCTCCACCCAAGGAAAAGATATATCCACCTGTGGATATCTCGCTTTCCACCTCTGAATACCAGCTAGCATCACTGAAGCCTTCCACTACTGTCGGATACCCGTTGTAGTGCAGTGCATATGTCTGAGTCTTCTTGAGATATCTCATCACCCGCTTCACAGCTTTCCAGTGCTCAACCGCTGGGTTCCTTGTGAACCGACTCAGCATTCCCACGGCAAAAGCTATGTCAGACCTTGTGGCAGTGGTTGCGTACATCAAACTTCCGATAATGCTAGAATACTCCAGCTGCCTGACACTTTCCCTCGAGTATGGCTTCAGCTTATGATCACACCTGTATGGCGTATCGATCCCTGGAAGATTCTTATACCCATAACGTGTGAGCATCTTTTTAATGTAGTGAGATTGTGACAGCGTTACTCCAGTGTCTGTCCGGATGATCTTTATGCCCAAGATGACATCTGCATCCCCCAAGTCCTTCATACTGAACTTGGTTGAGAGGAACTTCTTTGTCTCCGTGATACAGCCTATATCCGTCCCTAGAATTAGCATATCGTCCACGTACAGACAAACGATGACTCCTCTTCCATCAGCGAACTTTGTGTAAACATATTTGTCCGTCTCGCTGACTCTGTAGCCGTTTAACCTAATAACTTTGTCAAACTTGTCATGCCACATCTTGGGAGCTTGCCTCAAACCATACAATGATTTCACCAACTTGCAGACTTTGTCTTCAAGACCTTTGACGATAAATCCATCTGGCTGTTGCATGTAAATCTCTTCGGTCAGCTCCCCATTCAGGAATGCTGTATTTATATCCATTTGATGTATCACCAACTTATGTATAGCTGTTATAGCGATTAACATCCTGATGGTGGTCATCCGAGCTACTGGAGCGTACGTGTCAAAGTAGTCTATCCCCTGTTTCTGAGAAAATCCCTTGGCTACCAGCCTGGCCTTGAACTTGTCAATAGTTCCATCTGCCTTCATCTTCTTCTTGAAGATCCATTTACATCCGATGGGTTTTTCTCCTTCAGGTAGATCTACCAACACTCATGTGTTATTGGAGGTGATAGAGTCAAACTCGTCATTCACTGCCTCCTTCCAGAAGATAGTATCTCTGGTCTTCATCGTCTCATCATAGGTAAGCGGATCTGCTTCCACATGATAGGTGATAAAGTCATCTCCGAAGTCTTTAGGTCTTCTCGCTCGCTTTGCTGACGGCTCTACGAGTTTTGGTACAAGAGTTGTTTCATCAATAACAGCTTCTTCTTGGACTACTGGCCCATATGAGATTTCAGTCTCATTTGCACCTACATCATTTTCCGGAATGTCTGAAAGAACAATGTTTTTTGTCTTTTCCAAACTTGTCTTCAAAGTATTCAGCATCGCGAGATTCGATTATATGATTTGACTCAATATCAAGAAATCTTCGAGCATCACTCTTCTCGGCATACCCCAAGAAGATCGCCTTCGTAGTCCTTGTCCCCAGCTTCTGAATCTTTAGATCTAGGAGCTTCACATACGCCAGACACCCCCACACTCGAATGACATTCAAGTTTGGTCTGACTTTGAACCAGAGTTCATGAGGAGTTACGTCCGAAGTTGCATATGGCACTCTATTCAGAATGAAAGTGGCCGTTAATACAGCTTCTCCCCAGTAGCATTTTGGAAGACCTGCAGTAAGCAGCATTGAATTCATCATTTCTGTTAATGTTCGGTTCTTCCTCTCTGCTACTCCGTTGGATTGAGGAGAATATGGAGCAGTAGTCTCGCATATGATTCCATGTTCTTTGCAGAACGATGCGAAGTCATGAGACCTGTACTCCCCACCTCGATCACTTCTCAACCTCTTGAGTTGTTGTCCAGTCTGCCGTTCAGCTTCGGCCCTGAACTCTCTGAACTTCTCGAAAGCTTTATCTTTAGCCTTGAGCAAGTAGACGAACGCGTATTTTGAGAAGTCGTCGATGAAGGTTATGAAATACTTCATCCCGGCCTTCGTGGAGAAATGTTTGAAGTCACAGATATCGGAGTGTACTAACTCTAAAAGATCTGTGCTTCGATTGACCCGATGAAAGGGTTTCCTTGTGATTTTTGTCTGAGCACATACTTCACACTTCTCCATCTTACCCCACATTTGGAGATAAGTCCTAGACTAGACATTTTGTTAATTCTTTTACAATGAACATGTCCTAGTCTATTATGCCACAACTCAAGAGAATAATCAGAAAATGCAACTGCATTAATGTCATCAAACTGGTTGACAAGCTGAATTTTAAACATTCTTTCGGTTTGATAAGCCTTTCTGAAGTATGTTCCCTTCTTGGACATCACCATTTGACCAGCATTGATGTCCATCCTCAAGCCTGCGTTGCAGAGCAGGCTCCCAGAGATCAGGTTCTTGGTAATCACTGGAACATGCTTCACACCTTGAAGCGTCAGAGTGTTCCCAGAAGTGAGTTTCAGCTCCACAGTCCCGATCCCCAGAACTTCAGCTTGGGCCTGGTTCGCCATGACAACCTTCTCAGATATAGGCTGGTACGTGACGAACCATTCCTTGCAAGAACAGACATGGCAAGTCGCACCAGTATCTATCCACCAGTCAGAGTCAACCCCCACAGTTGTGACCTGTACGATCATAGCAAGAACGTTAGAAACCAATGAAACCTTACTAGGCTTACCTTTATCTGATTGTTTAGGCTTAGATCTGCATTCACTCTTGTAGTGGCCTTTCTTGCCACAATTGAAACAAGTTACTTGGGACTTGGACTTCTGTTGCTTGAATGAAGGACCCTTCACTTTTAGATTGGTGAAGTCCTTTTTTTGTGATGAGAAGCCGCCTGCTTTCCCTTGGGATCTCTCGTCTGCACTAGATTGGCCTTAGCCAACTGTTTGGACATAGTGTCCATCTTCTATTGGGAACGCATCTCGTCCTTAATATAGATCTCTTGAAGTAGATCTCCCAAGCTAATGTCTAGCTTATTTCTGAGCATCCTTGCATAGAAGGTACTCCATCCAGCAGGAAGTTTTGAGACGACTCCTCCAACGACAAACTTGTCGGGAAGGGGCTTCTCTTCGTCTTCCAGTTTCTGACGCAGCTTCAGAAATTCCTTCACCTGTGGCAACATGGACTTCTCGTCCTCAAAGAGCAATTTGTGATATTTTTCAATCACAAACATCTTGCTCATGTTCCTGTCTTCTTCATACAGTTTTTCTACAGACTCTCATATGTCTCTGGCAAATTCCTTCTTCGAGTAGGATTCTGCCAGGGAATCCTCCATAGCATTCAGGATGAGAAGACTGCAGATACAATTTTTTCTTCTCCATTTGTGTAATGACCCGCTCCGCCCTAGCGGAACGCCGATTAAAATGGCAAGTGCAAAGACTCAAACGAGCCGTCGACCCGAAGAGTTGGCATCGACAAGATGAAGAATCGATGCAAGGCTTACATTGGCCCGTCAAGAGGAATCCAGACTTAGACTTTCAAAGGCGCGCTCGGAGTATCGCTCGGCCGACGCGATCATCGCTAAGGTGGGTGGCTCCGATGAACCCGTCTTTGCTTAGCCTAGACACATAACAATACGAACACTATCACGAGAATCGCTAGGCGATAATCCCGCACATGCTAATAAATGACTCAACGCACCTAGCTAAGGGAATAATTCCATCTTGTATGCTTGTATAGAATATGGAAAGGAACTTGAAAAATGTAAACTCTCGCACCGCGCTCCACGCTCGTGCTAAGGCACAAGCTTACGTTTATGTTCCTTATGCAGCCAACAATGAAACAATGAATGGGTTACAACAATAAAATGGAAAGACTATCAATATAGTCGTTCCGAATAGAGTATAGTAACATTGAAAGGCTATGGGACCGATGGGTCGACAAGGCGACTCCCACACTGGGAGTTGCGTAATGCGTGAATGAATGAATCAACGAATGAATGAATGAATACATGAATGAATCTATGAACGAACGAACAAGTGAAAGAAAGAAATGAAAGAAAGAATACATGAAAGATAAGAAAGAAAAGAATGGTTAGCGACAGGTGTGACGGGCACGTGCAACGGGGCTCGCTATCCGCGTTGCACGGACGTCCACCTGGTCGATAACGCATTGTGGCTAAGGGTTAGCCTACGGCTCGGAGATAGCCGTTAAGTTAAAATGACAAGACAATACGAAATGGTCGTGGACAAACGGCACGGGCGATTGGAGGGAATACCGTGGCCGTCATGAAGAATGATTCTGTGGCATGGGCGATGGGGGGAAAACTGTGGCCGGCCTAGGCGGAATCAAAACGGGGCTTACGGGCTGCCTGGGTGCGGGCTTGGGCACCAGGAGACGTAAGTGCAGGGTATATTCAAGAGAGTTAACGGGATGTACCAGCCATCACCCTATGCTAGGTGAGAAATTACCAAGGGGAAGACATATCCAAATTGGCTTGTGGTGCCAGCGACCGGTGCATATAGAGTTAAGTAGGCTTTGCTGGTGGCGATCCACGTGCAAGTCCTTGCATTGAACAAAGTGGTCTAAGTTAACTAAATAAAGTGCCTTCTGAATAGGCTTAAAATATAACACACCAAAGGATAAAGAGTACTTCGTGAAATTGAGTTAGGAAACACGCCTACGAAGCGCTAGGCCTGAGGCAGGGACACGCCCTTGACATTGAATGCTTACGTAAATCACGATAAGTTATTATATATGAATTGTTGACTAACTGGGTTTACTTTGGACAGGGAAGGCCGGACGGTAAGTATGGGTAAGTCGTGCATGAAATTCCATACGACACTTGTATTCGGCAACACGAGATAGGCTATAAAATATGCCATGTAAATGATCTTAAGGCAAGATTAGAAAGACAATGAATGATAGACGGTGCACAAAAGTAAATAGAACGTGTTTGGTAATGATAACATTATGGGCGAGCTAGCCTCTCCACCAGTGCATAACAATGTACTGATAACCCCACAGTCTGCTTACAGGATGTAGGAGACGTCGACGGGTGCGGAGCTTCCATCGAACGTGTTAAGGCACGGAGCCAACTCCGGGGCCTTGGGACGTTGCAGGAAGCTGAAGCACCCTATACAGGACATAATGTATCGGAACATCGCCATGAATCATTCCATGTTGTAAGCCACTTGGCACGCCTTTTATGTTTCAGAGAGAGAGAGCTTGAGCGATTTATAATATCGGTCCAGCGCCGCTTGTAAACTTCTTGAATATCAATAAAGATTTGAATTTGTTTTAATTTGTGTTCATTTACTTTCCGCTGCAAATGGGAACACTCTGTGCGACTCTGTGGCCTAGCTCGAATCGGCCGTTTCTGGACTTGGCCTTGCACGAGCGCAATCTAGGCCCGTACGGCATCACGCCTTAGCAAGGATCGATGATCGCTCCTACGGGAGCGGGGCGTGACAGATTGGTATCAGAGCACGGCTTTACGTCCTTGGACTTCATTTCGATTCTCTCAGTTTTGAAAGCTCGGTTGGAAACAAAAAGAAGTGTACGCTCACTCTCGTTGTGCCTTGGGATGTTCCATACAATAAGTCTAAATATTTTCAAAAGCTCGTACGATTACTCGGTTGGACGGGATCGATAGGCGAAGGCCTTTGCGCCACCACGACGGACTTGAATTGGAAGGAACCGATGCTAAGAGTTAGCAATCGCTGTGCGTGCTTGAATGAGCTTTTGCTTACCACAAACAAGTACACGAGACCAAAGTATAGTTCGAACGGGATGGTTATACACGCAGCCTTTTGGCTAAATTGTGCAGAGTATCGTGCACCTAGACCTTCTGGTACAAATGAGTTGCGAGTGAGATCGATTATCGCTCGAACGAGAATAAGTGAGCATGCAAACTCGAATATAGTCCGCACGGGATAGCTATGCACACGGCCTTTTGGCTAAGTTGTGCCGTGTGTCGCGCACCTCGACTTCTGGTGCAATCGAGTTGCGAGCGATATCAAGTACCGCTCGGTCGAAAACGGAGATACACTTAGAGTGTATATCGATAGGAACGCTATCAAACTAACGCTTAGGCGTGCACGAAAGATTGGCTTAGATTTTGAGGATTAGTGCGAACGACTTAGTACGTCGAGGCGACGTTAGCGATTACGCTAGAGATTCGTCGAACGAATCTGAAGGATGTCTTAGCGCATGACGCGAACGTGATTGAGGACTAGATTGTATGGCTTGAATCCGAGTGGTGTATGTGATAGGTTCAGAGAAGAATAAGGATGAGTATTGATGACTAGTCGAGTGGCTTGAACCCTGAGTGGTGTATGGACGTCATAGAAATTGTTCGAGCGAGACTAAAGGATTTACGGAATCGTACGAGTATGTCGGCAAGCGATGCGATCGCGCAAAGCCTTAGAGCACGTCACGCTTAGTTGATCGTGACTTCGTGTGTCCCGAACGAGATGTCGTTCGGACAACTTGTGAATGAGCAACGCGAGTTAGAAAATGATTTGGGACGATGAATAAAAGTGAATGTCGTGATCGAGGAAACTTAAAGGATCGCACGTACAATTTTGGATTGATTCAAATGAAATGTGACTTGAGTTTTGAACAATGATCTTAAAACGAGCTTGAGGAATAACGATCGAACTTGATCTTGAATATCGAAAAAATTGTGGAATATCCAACTCGAACAACAGCATCAACGCACGACTCGAAATTGGTTGCAAAGGAATATCATCAGGTTACGCATATCGTCGATGGTATTGAGGCGTATCAAAGATCGATATGCAATAACTCGGGGGTACTCTGACTCAGCAAATGATGATCGTGCAAATGTCATTGTTCCGATGGATGCTATACTCTTGATATTGAAACGTGTCGAAAAAAATATAGACGTAGCTCGAGGATTTTCTAGTTGAACGAAATGATGAATGGACTATCGATCTTGGCTTGGATAGAAAATAAAATGTTGGATTTGCTTCGACGATAACCCCAACGTCGACATTCTTGTCTTATGCGAGTGCAACTCCAGCCTCGCACATACGTTGCGCCGATTAGGGCGATCACTCCGCGTGAGCGCTGGTATGGTGATTCATACAGCGGGGGTGATTGAACTAGCATGGCGTGATAATTTGTGTGCTTCGACTTGTGGTTTGACACGAAGGTGGACTCGAAAATGACTTAGCGTGCATGACGATCGAATTTGAGGATTACGTAGGTCCAATCCACGTATCGAGAATGAATTAGTCTAGACGCAAGCAAGAGTTACGTCTCGATGAGAATGATTATTCCGTGGGAGCGTTGCATGGTAATTCATGAACCACCGTGGATAATCGGACTCGCGTGAGATTGGGACGCAACGTATTGTCAAAAGCTAGACGACCTTGTGATCGAATACATGAATTGGTTAGAATTGGTGAATTGAATGGACTCGAATACACGCAACTAATGCATTGATGCGAATAGGTGATCGTGCTCGATGTTTAGAAATCTGAGTGACGCGAGCTTGGGTAGAAAATCCCGTACTACCGACTTTGGTTCGACCCTAGGATTTGGGGTCAGTGTTGGCATTATTGTTGGGGAACTATGATTCTAATCCTGACATTGACTTAGCCTTGAGAAATGGCCTAGCGGTTAGGCGAGACGCACCTGTTTCAAGTGTTAGCAATCAAAAGATTGATCTTGAGGATTGGCATGGATGGATATCGTGAATCACGAATATAGGAAATCCTGCTCACGAGACTCGGCTGACATGCATATATTTCAGGGACGCCTGAGTATGTGCACGATGCAACTCGAGTGAGAATGACGAATTCTCTATCATGCGGCTTGGCTGAATGCATATATTCTGGGGACGCCTGGAATGCGTGCACGATCCAGCCAAGTGATATGTTGAGTACAAACGAGACTTGAGGAATGGATAAGTGTCGAGAACTTGAAATCGTGTTAAAAGAAAGGAATGATACTAGTACGAGCGTGGCTCGGAATCAAAAAAATGTGTAGGCAAAGTGTGCGTGAACGACGACGAGATTAGCCTAAATAAGTGAATGGTATGGAATCGATATCGTGCAAGTAAAAGTTGGTATAACGAATTGAACCATTGATAGGAAGATATACTCGATGATAGTGCAATACTTGGTCTTGAATCGGACGAAAATTATTTAGACTTGGTCGACCCCGCTAAGAAGAAATCATACTGATTTCGTTGACACAAACGCTTGAGAAGCGAATCGGGTCATCTCGATGACCGAGATAAATGAAAGTGAGTTTGCCTCAGCCTACGACCCTTGCATTTGACGAATTACAACGTGCCTCGTGAAACCATTTTCGTCCCATGACACGTCGAAATAGCAACCAAGTCGAAGAAATACGACGACTGAATAAGTACCATCAAGTCTAAAATGAATGGACAGTCATCCAATAAAATTCACCAAACACATGCGACATAAAACTTGGAAGGATAACCGAGCATGGTTCGATGCCTTCGATCGATAGAGTCGTTCGATAGAATTGTCTAAGAAACACGACGACACGAGTTAAGGAATGGTAGGATGACCTGCACTCAGGAAGTCTCGAGGACGAGACTTATTTTGAGTGGTGTATTATGTAATGACCCGCTCCGCCCTAGCGAAATGCCAATTCAAATGGCAAGTGCAATGACTCAAACGAGCCGTCGAACCGAAGAGTTGGCATCGACAAGATGAAGAATCGATGTAAGGCTTACATTGGTCCGTCAAGAGGAATCCAGACTTAGACTTTCAAAGGCACGCTCGGAGTATCGCTCGGCCGACGCGATCATCGCTAAGGTGGGTGGCTCCGATGAACCCGTCTTTGCTTAGCCTAGACACATAACAATACAAACACTATTACGAGAATCGCTAGGCGATAACCCCGTGCATGCTAATAAATGACTCAACGCACCTAGCTAAGAGAATAATCCCATCTTGTATGCTTGTATAGAATATGGAAAGGAACTTGAAAAATGTAAACTCTCGTACCGCGCTCCACACTCGTGCTAAGGCACAAGCTTACGTTTATGTTCCTTATGCGGCCAACAATAAAACAATGAATGGGTTACAATAATGAAACGGGAAGACTATCAATATAGTCGTTCCGAGTAGAGTATAGCAACATTGAAAGGCTATGGGACCGATGGGTCGCCAAGGCGACTCCTACAATGGGAGTTGCGTAATGCGTGAATGAATGAATCAACGAATGAATGAATGAATACATGAATGAATCTATGAACGAACGAACAAGTGAAAGAAAGAAATGAAAGAAAGAATACATGAAAGATAAGAAAGAAAAGAATAGTTAGCGACAGGTGTGACGGGCACATGCAACGGGACTCGCTACCCGCGTTGCACGGACGCCAACCTGGTCGATAACGCATTATGGCTAAGGGTTAGCCTACGGCTCGGAGATAGCCGTTAAGTTAAAATGACAAGACAATACGAAATGGTCGTGGACAAACGGCACGGGCGATGGGGGGGAATACCGTGGCCGTCATGAGGAAGGATTCTGCGGCACGGGCGATGGGAGGAAAACCGTGGCCGGCCTAGGTGTAACCCCACTTTCCAGGGATTTTTTTTAAATTTTGGTATTTCTTGATTTTTTAGAATTTTGAAAATAATTATTCGATTTATTTTGTGGAATAGTACCTTTGATTAATAATACCTCTTTATATTTCATAAAAGGAAATATTGGTTATAAATTTTTAGAAGGATTTGTGGGAGGGAAGAATTCTAACAAATTAGTTAGAGTGGTCCCCAATCCTTTAACAAACTATCTAACAGATTTTTTGTTGCTTTTGTAAATACTGAAAAGAGGGAGGATTGATGTGAAATTATTTTGTAAAGGAAGAGGGACCTGTTTGCAAATGTACCTGGCGGAGGGGCCTAGATGCAAAAACGCATCTGTATATTGTGGCAGAGGAGAGAGAAAATCATTTCTCCTCTCCTTTAGAAAATTTTCGTTCATCAGCTCTCATTCTCCCCAAACCGAAGTAACCCTAACCCTAATTTCTTCGGTGGACGGCGGCTTCCACCTCGACGGCGACGGTGGCGTGGCGCTCCCACCACCACGGCGGTTAGGTCCGGCTCTCTCCGTCGACCTACGGTTTCGAGATCCCGGCGGCGATGACTCCAGTCGACGGTGATTCTTGCTCTGGCGGCTGAACCAGGTTCGATTAGTCACTTCTCTGGTAGCGACGACGACGACTGGTCGATCCCCTCTGGCGATCGGCCATGGCGGTGGGGTCCCTTCCGTAGCGAGCGGCGGCGTCAGTTGGGCTCAATTCCGGCAAAGTTGCATGGCGATAGCTGTACCTTCCCGGCGGTCAGGCGCCTCCTCCAACGTGATCTCTTCCTCGATGGCGACAGCAGTGATGGGGATGATTCCTCCAACGAGTGTTCTGTCCTCTCCCTCGTCGACCAAGATCGGGATCGGGAGTGACCAGTACTTCTCCGGGAAATTGTTCGGTTCGACGTCTGAACCATCGGACCTGTGACGAATCGGTGACGGCGACATGGTGAGCACCTGATTGAATTTCTGTATTCCTGGAGTTCTTCATGAATTTTAGTGGAATGTGTGAACTGTCTTATGATTTCATTTTTGTTCTTGCTCGGTACCTGTTCGATGCAATGCCCCTGCGGAACTATCGAGCACTATTGGCGTGAGGAGGCTGTGTCCGATCTCTGGGGGATCAAGTCTTCACTTCGGGACCAGATTTGCATTACTCAGGTAATTGTCTAACATCCATGCTATTGTTTGATTCTTCGTGTGAATCTAATAGAGGTGTCGGACAGGATAGGGTCGGGATCGGGATAGTGCGTTCGTGTCCAGAGTTGTGTTCGTATCCAGTGGTTGCATTGTGTCTCATGTGTGTGATCAGGGGTGCTTTTCGTGTCTAGCCATTATGTACGTGTTCGTGGGCGATGGCGTGGTTGGGGACTGGAGAAGTCTGTACCAAGGGCCTGGAGCTTGCACTGAGCATTGCTTCGAACGTCACCTGAGTTTTTGATTTTTGGAAGTTATTTTAGACAATTGATTTTGAATAATATTTTGGACAATTAATTTGAACTCTGTATAAGCGGGGTTGAGTTTTGGTTGTTGGGGTTTGGTTTATGTATATAGTTTATTAGACCAGTTGTATGGACTGGTTCAGTATATTCTTCTAAACTTTTGTATTTCAATTTGGGAAGGAGAGGCAACCATTGAATTTGAAATGTGTAGTGAGCTTGAATCTCTTCTGAGTTCAAGTTTTGGGTGAATATTTGCTAAGATTGGTGTATATTCTTTCAATATATTTGTCTTGTATATCTTTTCAAAAAAATTGAATTCTGTTGGAGGCAATTGTTTTTGGGTTTTGAGTATTACAGTCAGGAGTTTGCATTAAGTAACCAAGCCTTACAAATTTGCCAGGTCTTGGGAAAGACTATGATGAGATTGATGGCTGGTACTATGTATTAAGGTGTAGTAATGTTGGGTTTTGTTAATCTCTTGAGTTCTATTTTGAATTGCAATAGAGATAATGCCGGATTTAATTTGATTGAATGTTTATTGCAGGGGATGGGAATATGTATTATTTGATTTTGGAGAATTAAACTTTTGTGTTTAAATGTATATCTTTAAATCAGTTATTTTGTTTTGGTGGGAATACATTTGGTACTTTATTTCTCTGTTTTCCTTATAATTCTCCAATTTTGCTTATACCCCCCCTGAGTCACATTTTTTTATTATTATTATGAGAGGAATGAGTGGTTGGGTCGAGTATGGGGATGGAATGTAGTTGTTGGGGTTAACCTAAGTGCAGGTGATGCAATAGGATATGTTGCACAAATTCTTGTAAATTGATAATATTTTAAATACCAACATTTTTAAATACTTTAGCTACTTAGTAACTTCTAAACATAAACGATTTTGCTAAATATAGTTAAGTATTTTCACTAGTATTTGATTAATCTATATTGTCTAAAATGGTGATAGCTAGTTTAGTATATATATAGTTGGTAATATTCTTTAGTTATCTAGAATTTAGCTAGTAATATTGAGGACTCAATAGATAATTAGACAATGTCATTTGATAGATTCTAACCAACTTATACCAAATCAGGAGGACATCCAGTTTCTTGGTTACTTGTACTTTCCTGGAGCAAGGCAAGTACATTCTATGGTTCTGTTCAGTGCATTTTCCTTGTTCTTTATTGCTGACACACTGCGACACGTTCATGTTCTTTCTGGCTTGTTCTTTCATGTTCTTACTTGTATCTTGGGGTGGGGAAATACTCTAGATATGTGACTAAACCCGGTTACTTATTCATGATCTTTAGCTTAGGCCTCGCACAGTGCACGCGGGTCCTAAGCCGTACCTACATGATCTTCCAGGATCCTTTCATGTTCTTTCATGATCTTACCCAAGCCGGTCACATATCTAAGTAGTATTTCAAACATATAAACACATGTTCAGGATATTGTTCTTACATTAGTTTCTCTTGATCCTGATCTTGATATTAGTCGTGATCTTTACTGCATCTTACATTGTCATGATCTTTCATGTATCTTTATAGCAGTAGTTCATGATCTTCATGTTCTTTACATACTTGTTCTTATCCTGTTCTTCCAGCATTTACTTTCCATATCATTATGTTATTGTTCATTACCTAGAACTGTGCTTTGCTCCGCTCCTGACTGGATATGTTATGATAGGTGAGATGGAGGCTTTATGTATACTTGCAGGACACTGTTCTACTCTATGGGCCAGAGCCCAGGATTAGCTGAGCAGGATGAGGCTTAGCTTGAGGTTTCAGGTTTAGACTGTTAGCTTACTCTTAGATATTGTCTTTAGAATTCATGTACATTTCATTCTTGATGACTCGTACATTATGATATCTAGATTTGTGGATTATGGTGATCTTTCTGGGATACGTTATAGATGCTGTGATTCTATATTTTCATGTTTATCTGGTTAGTTTTCCCTAGCTTGGTACAGCTTACTTCGTCGTGTCTAACGACGAAGGCTGGGCGTGTCCGACTCGTGTCCGATTATTCGGGAGCGGGTCGTGACATGTTTTTAGTGGTGGCCCATGCAGGTCCATCCTAATAGTACCTAAGTCTTAGCGTACTATTGGGGGACTTGATTACACTAGGGAAACTTGGTCACAGCATAGGAAAAATCGAAAAATAAGGGTATATCAGGTATATCAGGTTTATTGATATTCTATAAACACTTGTTGTATTTAGGTCTAGGTTATTTTAACAGTTTTCTATTTTTCAGATAGTTCAAAAGCACGCGACACCGGAACAGTCGATCCATCTGCACTTGAAGGTTACAAGCTTCCACTACCTTCTACCACTCTACTATCCCCATGGGTAGTACGTAGATGACGGAGACATTTGAAGAGTCCCTTGACAACCAGAGGGAGCATGCCATTCTTTTCAAGCCAGACTTGTGGATATACTCTCCGAGCCAGAAAAGACTTCTGATTTCCAGACTCTCAGACACTTGGACTTTTCCGACACCGAGCGCATATCTTGCACCGATGAGCAGATCGAGAATCTGAAGCCGCCGCTGAAGATCATCTCAGCATGTGAGGATCCGACTCCTCCGAAGATTGAAGTCGTCAACCAGGAGATCCAGCTCGTAGCACATACAAGAAGATGGGAAGCTGAAGCACATGAGGGACATGAAGACTTATGACGAAGACAACAACTAGCCTGGATCCACAAAGCGTCATCAGACTCGGACATTGTTTCTTCAATCGCATCATCAGATTCAGACAATGACCAATTGTGCTTCCTGCTGCCATCCAGGACATCGCTTCGAGGAGTGCCGCAGAAGACGGAGGCTATGCTTGTTCTACGGATCGTCTGCTTATCAAGTCAAAGATTGCCCGGAGATTGTTGATCGCACTGTCCAAGGACAAGCAAGGGGAGCATCAGGACTGCAGCAAGGGGACCCGCCTCTCCAGATTCAGCAATCACGTGGAGCACTACCGCATGGACCAGTTTACGTCAGGACAGTTAAAGAAGATTGAAGAGATTCCAGTCCCGGAAGAATACTGAAGATAGACTGAAGACAGAAGATTTTTGCATGGTTGGAGAAAACCATGGATCAGAATTCCTAATCCAGTTTTTCCTTAGATTCCTCTTGCACCAAGTTTGATTCTTAGAAACTTGTTTCCTATTTAAGGATTATTAGATTTTATTTCCTCTTCTGAAACCTTGGTCGCTATTCGAGATGTATTTTGGAAGTTTGTTCCATTCTTGTTCGTAACTCCGCTCTTATTCGAGGTTTTCTTCCTGCTCGATAATTTGTTTCCTATGGCGTCGTTTCCTAATTCAAGATTTGGTTCTACTTGAATTTTGTTCCCTATTCAGACTCTATCGATATTTAAGACTTTACTTCGGATTACATTCCTAATCAACTTATGCCTTTCAAAAACCTTGTTTGAATCTTGCTTCTATTCGAGATTTCATTTGCAGATTTCGTTTTCTATCTTAAAATTTTGACTCGTCCCTATGAGATCTTATTTCTCATTCGTGAATTGTTTTTCGTTCTATTCACGATCTTGTTTGATCTTGCCTCGTATTTTGAGATTACACTTGTTTCATATCCGCTATTTAATACCATGTTTTCATATTCATTTTTTTTTATGACTTTGTTTCCTATTATTGGATTCTATTTGAAATTTTATTTCCTATTTGAACTGTGTACTATTCAAGAATTATTTCTACTCGAAATATCATTTTGAAACCTTGCTTGAACCTTCACTTCTATTGATGCTTATTTGGGATTCTATTTACTATTCCAGATTTTCTATTTATTCGAGATTGTTCTTTATCTGCGGCTTGTTTCAACTTATTTGAGATTTGCTTGTCGTATATTCACGATCCAATACCTTGTATTCCATTCACTAAATGATACATGCTTTCCATTCACTCTTCGTAACCTGGCTTTCTATTTGAGATTTCTATTCGTGATTTTGTGTCCTATCCGTGACTTTGTTAATACTTGATTTTCTATTGTTCACTGTGTACCTTATTGGAGAATTCATTTTAATTCAAGTTTTACTCGAGATTTCATTGATATTCGAGATTTTATTTGAAACTTGTACGGAATTTTATTTAATTTGAAACTTGTCTCCTATCTAATACCTTGTCTCAGTTCATCCTTCGAGACTCTGTTATCCCTTCGGGATAATGTCCCATATATGGAATCTTGTTACCATTCCAGATATCAGTTGGAATTCTGTTATAATTTGAAACTTCGCTCCCTGTCTGAAATTTAAATCTCCCTGGTTGCCCTTTTGTATTCACTGATTGGATCCCTTGTCGTCTCTTAGTACCTAATAAATCCTTGTATTCTAACAGTCATGTAACTTCACCATCTTCTTGACTTGGATTATTGAAACTCATTTTGGTTCCTTGAAATTTTCTATGGATAAAGTCGAGAGGCTATTCGATGACCTACTATGGCATGACAGTTGCGCGCTGCAGCCATTAGCTGGATTATGGAGACTGAGGGTTCACTGCAGTCAGTAGCGCACTGGCGAGGCAGGAACTTTAAGTTGAAGTGATTTCAGACAATCATAAGTTTTCGAGTACTGTCGAGACTTGTCATATTCTTCATACCTTGATCTCTTGGGTTGCTTCGTCAATGATTGTTGGAAAATGGATAAGGTTGACAGATTATTCGGTGACATATTGTTATTTGAGTCACGGAGCCGAAGTCCACTGCAGTCAGATATATACTGGCGGGGTAGGGATTCTAGGCAAAGTGATTTTAAATAGCTATATGTTCCTGGACACCATGGAAACTATATCCTTTTTCATATGATTATGGATATTTTTGAGAATCGCAAATCCTTGCATGTTCACCTTGATAGTTTTCACACATTTTCTAAGCCCACCCTTACAGATTTCCATCTTCATTTATCATTGGATCATTCAATTCTCAAATATACGTTGCTAGATTTTGATTCTGTTTCACTAGATGATTATTAGTACCTATATTGATCGTGCTTTGCCTGAACTTCAATTTTGATCCTACCTATCTAACATTGTTTCCCTATCATGCTAAATTTTCAATTGTGATCATACTTAGGAGATCGTACTTTCATGAGTTTATTTCTCTGAAGTCGTAATTAAAATCCTTTGACATTTTGGGCCTATTTAGACTCTTGATCATTGTTAGATCATGTTAATTCAGCTACCTGAATGAAATTACCATACTTTGTTTTAATTAAATTTGCTTTTGATTGCTTAACCATGTCTACCATACCTTTGAATTTCGAGGACGAAATTTTTCCAAGGGGGGTAGATTTGTAACCCCACTTTCCAGGGATTTTTTTAAATTTTGGTATTTCTTGATTTTTTAGAATTTTGAAAATAATTATTCGATTTATTTTGTGGAATAGTACCTTTGATTAATAATACCTCTTTATATTTCATAAAAGGAAATATTGGTTATAAATTTTTAGAAGGATTTGTGGGAGGGAAGAATTCTAACAAATTAGTTAGAGTGGTCCCCAATCCTTTAACAAACTATCTAACAGATTTTTTGTTGCTTTTGTAAATACTGAAAAGAGGGAGGATTGATGTGAAATTATTTTGTAAAGGAAGAGGGACCTGTTTGCAAATGTACCTGGCGGAGGGGCCTAGATGCAAAAACGCATCTGTATATTGTGGCAGAGGAGAGAGAAAATCATTTCTCCTCTCCTTTAGAAAATTTTCGTTCATCAGCTCTCATTCTCCCCAAACCGAAGTAACCCTAACCCTAATTTCTTCGGTGGACGGCGGCTTCCACCTCGACGGCGACGGTGGCGTGGCGCTCCCACCACCACGGCGGTTAGGTCCGGCTCTCTCCGTCGACCTACGGTTTCGAGATCCCGGCGGCGATGACTCCAGTCGACGGTGATTCTTGCTCTGGCGGCTGAACCAGGTTCGATTAGTCACTTCTCTGGTAGCGACGACGACGACTGGTCGATCCCCTCTGGCGATCGGCCATGGCGGTGGGGTCCCTTCCGTAGCGAGCGGCGGCGTCAGTTGGGCTCAATTCCGGCAAAGTTGCATGGCGATAGCTGTACCTTCCCGGCGGTCAGGCGCCTCCTCCAACGTGATCTCTTCCTCGATGGCGACAGCAGTGATGGGGATGATTCCTCCAACGAGTGTTCTGTCCTCTCCCTCGTCGACCAAGATCGGGATCGGGAGTGACCAGTACTTCTCCGGGAAATTGTTCGGTTCGACGTCTGAACCATCGGACCTGTGACGAATCGGTGACGGCGACATGGTGAGCACCTGATTGAATTTCTGTATTCCTGGAGTTCTTCATGAATTTTAGTGGAATGTGTGAACTGTCTTATGATTTCATTTTTGTTCTTGCTCGGTACCTGTTCGATGCAATGCCCCTGCGGAACTATCGAGCACTATTGGCGTGAGGAGGCTGTGTCCGATCTCTGGGGGATCAAGTCTTCACTTCGGGACCAGATTTGCATTACTCAGGTAATTGTCTAACATCCATGCTATTGTTTGATTCTTCGTGTGAATCTAATAGAGGTGTCGGACAGGATAGGGTCGGGATCGGGATAGTGCGTTCGTGTCCAGAGTTGTGTTCGTATCCAGTGGTTGCATTGTGTCTCATGTGTGTGATCAGGGGTGCTTTTCGTGTCTAGCCATTATGTACGTGTTCGTGGGCGATGGCGTGGTTGGGGACTGGAGAAGTCTGTACCAAGGGCCTGGAGCTTGCACTGAGCATTGCTTCGAACGTCACCTGAGTTTTTGATTTTTGGAAGTTATTTTAGACAATTGATTTTGAATAATATTTTGGACAATTAATTTGAACTCTGTATAAGCGGGGTTGAGTTTTGGTTGTTGGGGTTTGGTTTATGTATATAGTTTATTAGACCAGTTGTATGGACTGGTTCAGTATATTCTTCTAAACTTTTGTATTTCAATTTGGGAAGGAGAGGCAACCATTGAATTTGAAATGTGTAGTGAGCTTGAATCTCTTCTGAGTTCAAGTTTTGGGTGAATATTTGCTAAGATTGGTGTATATTCTTTCAATATATTTGTCTTGTATATCTTTTCAAAAAAATTGAATTCTGTTGGAGGCAATTGTTTTTGGGTTTTGAGTATTACAGTCAGGAGTTTGCATTAAGTAACCAAGCCTTACAAATTTGCCAGGTCTTGGGAAAGACTATGATGAGATTGATGGCTGGTACTATGTATTAAGGTGTAGTAATGTTGGGTTTTGTTAATCTCTTGAGTTCTATTTTGAATTGCAATAGAGATAATGCCGGATTTAATTTGATTGAATGTTTATTGCAGGGGATGGGAATATGTATTATTTGATTTTGGAGAATTAAACTTTTGTGTTTAAATGTATATCTTTAAATCAGTTATTTTGTTTTGGTGGGAATACATTTGGTACTTTATTTCTCTGTTTTCCTTATAATTCTCCAATTTTGCTTATACCCCCCCTGAGTCACATTTTTTTATTATTATTATGAGAGGAATGAGTGGTTGGGTCGAGTATGGGGATGGAATGTAGTTGTTGGGGTTAACCTAAGTGCAGGTGATGCAATAGGATATGTTGCACAAATTCTTGTAAATTGATAATATTTTAAATACCAACATTTTTAAATACTTTAGCTACTTAGTAACTTCTAAACATAAACGATTTTGCTAAATATAGTTAAGTATTTTCACTAGTATTTGATTAATCTATATTGTCTAAAATGGTGATAGCTAGTTTAGTATATATATAGTTGGTAATATTCTTTAGTTATCTAGAATTTAGCTAGTAATATTGAGGACTCAATAGATAATTAGACAATGTCATTTGATAGATTCTAACCAACTTATACCAAATCAGGAGGACATCCAGTTTCTTGGTTACTTGTACTTTCCTGGAGCAAGGCAAGTACATTCTATGGTTCTGTTCAGTGCATTTTCCTTGTTCTTTATTGCTGACACACTGCGACACGTTCATGTTCTTTCTGGCTTGTTCTTTCATGTTCTTACTTGTATCTTGGGGTGGGGAAATACTCTAGATATGTGACTAAACCCGGTTACTTATTCATGATCTTTAGCTTAGGCCTCGCACAGTGCACGCGGGTCCTAAGCCGTACCTACATGATCTTCCAGGATCCTTTCATGTTCTTTCATGATCTTACCCAAGCCGGTCACATATCTAAGTAGTATTTCAAACATATAAACACATGTTCAGGATATTGTTCTTACATTAGTTTCTCTTGATCCTGATCTTGATATTAGTCGTGATCTTTACTGCATCTTACATTGTCATGATCTTTCATGTATCTTTATAGCAGTAGTTCATGATCTTCATGTTCTTTACATACTTGTTCTTATCCTGTTCTTCCAGCATTTACTTTCCATATCATTATGTTATTGTTCATTACCTAGAACTGTGCTTTGCTCCGCTCCTGACTGGATATGTTATGATAGGTGGGATGGAGGCTTTATGTATACTTGCAGGACACTGTTCTACTCTATGGGCCAGAGCCCAGGATTAGCTGAGCAGGATGAGGCTTAGCTTGAGGTTTCAGGTTTAGACTGTTAGCTTACTCTTAGATATTGTCTTTAGAATTCATGTACATTTCATTCTTGATGACTCGTACATTATGATATCTAGATTTGTGGATTATGGTGATCTTTCTGGGATACGTTATAGATGCTGTGATTCTATATTTTCATGTTTATCTGGTTAGTTTTCCCTAGCTTGGTACAGCTTACTTCGTCGTGTCTAACGACGAAGGCTGGGCGTGTCCGACTCGTGTCCGATTATTCGGGAGCGGGTCGTGACACTAGGCGGAATCAAAATGGGGCTTACGGGCTGCCTGGGTGCGGGCTTGGGCACCAGGAGACGTAAGTGCAGGGTATATTCAAGAGACTTAACGGGGTGTACCAGTCATCACCCTATGCTAGGTGAGAAATTACCAAGGGGAAGACATATCCAAATTGGCTTGTGGTGCCAGTGACCGGTGCATATAGAGTTAAGTGGGCTTTGCTGGTGGCGATCCACGTGCAAGTCCTTGCATTGAACAAAGTGGTCTAAGTTAACTAAATAAAGTGCCTTCTGAATAGGCTTGAAATATAACACACCAAAGGATAAAGAGTACTTCGTGAAATTGAGTTAGGAAACACGCCTACGAAGCGCTAGGCCTGAGGCAGGGACACGCTCTTGACATTGAATGCTTACGTAAATCACGATAAGTTATTACATATGAATTGTTGACTAACTGGGTTTACTTTGGACAGGGAAGGCCGGACGGTAAGTATGGGTAAGTCGTGCATGAAATTCCATGCGACACTTGTATTCGGCAACACGAGATAGGCTATAAAATATGCCATGTAAATGATCTTAAGGCAAGATTAGAAAGACAATGAATGATAGACGGTGCACAAAAGTAAATAGAACATGTTTGGTAATGATAGCATTGTGGGCGAGCTAGCCTCCCCACCAGTGTATAACAATGTACTGATAACCCCACAGTCTGCTTGTAGGATGCAGGAGACGCCGGCGGGTGCGGAGCTTCCATCGAACGTGTTAAGGCGCGGAGCCAACTCCAGGGCCTTGGGACGTTGCAAGAAGCTGAAGCACCCTATACAGGACATAATGTATCGGAACATCGCCATGAATCATTCCATGTTGTAAGCCACTTGGCACGCCTTTTATGTTTCAGAGAGAGAGAGCTTGAGCGATTTGTAATATCGACCCAGCGCCGCTTGTAAACTTCTTGAATATCGATAAAGATTTGAATTCGCTTCAATTTGTGTTCATTTACTTTCCGCTGCAAATGGGAACACTCTGTGCGGCTCTGTGGCCTAGCTCGAATCGGTCGTTTCTGGACTTGGCCTTGCACGGGCGCAACCTAGGCCCGTGCGACATCACGCCTTAGCAAGGACGATCGCTCCTACGGGAGCGGGGCGTGACAATTTGGCCTGGAGTTTGGTAGCCGCATTGGTTGCGGCAGTAGACCCAGTGTCTGGAACAGAAGGTTCTTCCTCCAACAGTACATGATCAACGTCTTTGAGTTGAAGAGTTAGATAAACTTTCCTCTTCCAGACTTGATAATGTTCTCCATCGAACTTTTTTAACTTGCAGTAGTCCGATTGGACGAGCGAAGCATTAATGTTTTCCATCTACAAGGATCTTGCTTTGAGATTGTTAGTCCCGGGGCTTGATCAAAGATGAAAAACTGATGCAATCGAGATCTGAGAGTCACACAAAGCTTTGTAGTGATCAAACTCAAGATCTACGATGATACAAAAAAAACTAAATAGCCAGATTACAATATGAAGGAGGGAAATAGAGAAGAGAAGATCTCTCGTTCTTCCTTGCAAACGTGTTGCAATTGGGACATAACGAGTTACATTAATCTAGAGAAAGATAAGATGAAGAAAAGTTCCTGGGGTGTCAAAACACCGTTGCTCAAAGCAAGATTCGCCCCAAACGAATTGCTTCCAGGAACCAGCAAGTTGAAGAACTTGTGGAACGCTCGAAGTCACCTCTGTTCTGACTCCTCGGATGGACTTGCAATGGCAGCAGCAGCTCCCTCTCTCTCTCTCTCTCTCTCTCTCTCTCTCTCTCTCTCTTCTGACTTATAAAATTCGTAGTACCTCACAAAGGAGGCCAAAAAAGAGTATATATAGAGAGAGGGTGGAAACCCTAACCGCCTTTTCAGTTATGGAAAGATTGAATTAAATCCCACAAAGATAGCAATAAAATTAATTCAAATCTTATGGAAAGATTGAATTAAGTCCCACAAAGATGGCAACAAAATTAATTCAAATCTTATGGAAAGATTGAATCAAATCCCATAAAGATGGCAACGAATTAATTCAAATCCCACAAAGATAGCAACGAAATTAATTCAAATCTTATGGAAAGATTGAATTAAATTCCACAAAGATGGCAACGAAATTAATTCAAATCTTATGGAAAGATTGAATTAAATCCCACAAAAAGTGGATCTGAATTAATCGTATTGAATCAGTCTTTCCATAACTGACTTGTAGTCTGCACAGTCAGTCTGGTGCGAGTCCATGAGCCCATGAGTCTGAGCCCGAGCCCGAGTCCGAGTCCGAGTCGCTAAGCCCCTTTGGGGCTTAGCTCCAAATGGAATTAATCTAAGAGAATGACAAAAGCATTAATGCTTAATCCTTGGAGCCTTATTCTTACCTCCTAGTAAAATCACCCACATGGTTCCCTCCTTAGGGTCACCACCCCATGTGCATCTCTCAACAACACAACCAAGTATATATGTTGAGATAACTCATGGTGCATTTTTGATGTGGGACTAAACTTTTACAAGGCATGTTGAGAGCAAGCTCTCTCCATGTAAAGAAAGCACCAACAAGTGAAACTTTTACTGGGGGCTGCCCAAAAGTTATTTGGGGCTAACCACCCCCCTACCCCAACACTCATTTTCATTTCATTTTCTCTTTTCCTTTCTCTCTCTTCCAAAATATCCAAAACCCTAAAACCTCACTCTCTTCTCCACCACTCCATTCCAAATTCTTCCTTCAAAATTTCTTCTACATTCCAAGAGACTTCAAATCCAAGAGATGGCACGCAAGTCCAAACCATCATCAGAGTCTAGGTATATTTTTTCCTAATTTTTCTACATTCTTTTCAAATTCAAAGAATCTTTGTTAATTCTCTAAAAAGTTTTGATAAATTAGGTTTAGAATCACTTTAGGGTTCATGAATGGATTTATCGAACACGATAAATCTCACATTTTTCTTGAAATGCTAACCCTAGAACACGACAAAGGGTCGTGTCGTTGTGGCCATTCGGCTCCTACAGTCACGGCTGACAACATTAGGACTGCCAGGGTTCTGGCAGTCCTAATGTTAAGGAGGACTGTCAGGCAGCTGACAATTCTCTTGTGGAAGAGGACAGCAGGAAGTCTGGCAGTCCTCCTTAACATTTGGACTGCCAGACTTCCTGCAGTCCTGAAATATATTCTTTTTGTTACTTATTTTTTTAATTTTTTTAAGTAAAACATAGATACTTTGTAATTCTATTATTATTTTGTTTTTGGTGAATGCATCATAGTTTAACCATCTAACTTTATATTCAGAGACGGATTGGAAGTATATTTTCTCAAGTCCTAGAGTAATTTCATGGACGCCGCCATGGTCCATCCAGTACACAGCTCATCCATGTCCCAATGTTGTAATATTCATTCTTGTGTCAAGAGGACACAACTGCAGCACCAAAATTCTGGAAGGGAGGGAGGTTAGAGATCAATTTTTTGTCTCGACTGTGATTTATTGGAAAGATGCCTGGGAGGGAAGTTAAGTCGAGTGTATGATATAATTCTGCAATAGGGGGTAGTCGACAAATGACGTTACATACAGATAGTGGGCATAATAAGTTAAATGCCTTCTCTACTCATTGTTGTATTATGGTGCGATATTGTAAGCTATCAAGAGCATGCTGGAAACTGTTGTATGCTTGTATGTATATATTAGTGAAATAGTTGTATGTTGTTATTAGTGAAAGGCTTGCTCTGCTCTGCTCGCAAAGGCCTCTTAATGTTCCATTGAAGAAACTGTTTCTGTTGCTTTATAACTACTAGCCGACTGTATGGTAATAGTTTGTTTTTATTATTTTCCATTGTTGGTCCGATGTTCTTTTAAGTGACGTTTGGATGAGGTTTTATATTTCTAGGAATTCATTTTCCATGTTCAAGCAATTCAACATTCTCATACTCGTGTTTGGTTATGTTGGAAATATGTAGTCCAAAAACCTAAATTTTTGTACCATGTTTGGTTCATAAAAGAATCTTAATTTGTTTATTTTCCATTTTTATATTAATTTTATGATGTCAACATGAAACTCTCTTCACAGAGAGTTTCAGATAGGATTACCAGATCCCTGGCAGTCCTTAATTAAGTATAAAACTGCTTCAAATTTTTGATGTGGTCTCGATGTGCTTCAAGATTGATGAAAGCTGCTTCAAATGAGCAATTTATGAAATTAGATATCAAAATTGAGCAGTAAAAAATAAATGTATAAATTATGTTCGAACTTTATAATTAGGATGCCATTAGAATAATTTAATCATAAGTCTTTTGGTAGAGATTAAGTTGGTGAACGAATTGACACAAAATTAAAAATATTATCATTTTGGTGATCTCAGTAATTTAGCCATAGTTCTTTTGGTGTAGGTAGCTATTCTGCCTATTCACCTCTCGACAATTGCTATCAGTCGGGGCCTCGTTTGGTTCAAGCAAAGGAAAGAACAGGAAATTAATTTTTTTTACTGTTTAGGCCCTAGAGCTTAAAGTTTCAGGAGATCTTTTCATTCTTTTTCAAGTCGTTTTAAAATCGGATAATTAGTGTAACTTACCACTTAGACAATTCCTACGGCTATGATGTGGTAACTTGTATCTCAATACTTCCGAATCAATTTGAAATGAATGAAAAATCACCATCGATCTTAACCCTTAGCTTAGGGCCTAAACATAAACAATTTCTACTAGAATTTCCACCCACAATCTTCACAAAATGTAGGTTGGAAAAAAATTTGGACTAGGATTTAATTCTATGACCTAGAAATGTGGAGGGAGAGAAAAAAAGTAGAGGGAGAAGAAAAGAGAAGAGGAAGAGAGGAAAAGAAATGAAAAGTTGGTATTTATACCATTCTTTGGACTAGCCGCAAATAAAAAAAAATGGATGACAAATTTGTAATTTTTTTGAACATTTTTGGACTAGCCCCAAGTAAAATTAGTAGTGCCCTTAGAGCATCATTAGTAGTTGGGACTCTCCAATGCAATTTGGAGCCCAAAATTTCAAAAAAAAAGGTAAATGTAGAATGTGTTGGGTTTGTATAAGAATAGTAAGAAACGATAAAATGAGCTCCGGTCCCAAAAATTATGTGGTCAAAATTTAATGTAGAAAAAAAATAATATAAAGTTTAGAATCTAGAAAGTTGGGCTCCAAATTGGAACTTACTATTCTACAAAACGAGTTTTTACAATCTAGAATTTAGAAATTGGGAGGCCCAACCCTTAGCACCCATGGATGAATTGGGACCGAAATTGTAGAAATTGGGACTAGGGATGGTCCAACCCTTAGCACCCATGGATGAATCTAGAATCTAGAAAATGGGATGGTCCTTACTAATGATGCTCTTATAAAAAGTCTACAATAATATTTTAAATAAAGCCAGGGTGCACAAGCCAATTTTTGGATCCTTTTGCCGCAGATGCCTATCCAATTTACATCTCAGTGATGTGATTTAAGAAGACCGTGGTCTATTGGTGAATGTTTTACCGTTGGCTTTCGCAAATGCACAATTCCAAGTCAAGCCCGCCCAAACCTTTTATTTATTTTTATTTTTTAAAATCCGGCGCAGTGTTACTCATGCCAAACAAATATATTTTAATATTTTTTTGGCTTTATTTTTGGCGCTAGCATTACTGGCGCCCAGAATTTTAATTTTTTTAAAAAAAATCTGGCGGCAGTTACACTGGTCCGAAACAATTTTTCTAATTGCTTAGCGACTGTCCCTTGACACCGAGATTATTATTCTTATTATTTTAAAATAAATCTGCACGCCAAACATTTTTTTTAATATTTTTATGTTTGGTGTCAGTATCATACTATCACTGGCGCCGGATCTCTTTTTTTTTTGTAAATTTTTAAAACTCCTGTTGTTGTGCACAATTTGAGAGAATTTTGTCCAGTTAGATGATATTTTCTGTTGAAACAATCATCCTAAAATTTAGTCCCATTGCCAAACTGGAATCGGGCTATATGACAACTCATGTGAGTGCAAGCAATTTGCAAAAGGCTGAAGAAGTAACTGACAAATAAGCAGAAGTAATTAACAGATGAGCATAAACCCGAGTTACGAAAACAAAAAAGAAAAAAGTCTCTTCGTGCATCCCCTCTTTAATGAAACATCATTGTTATTGCAAACAGAAAGAGACCCTCAAGTTCCTTAATCTTGAAATAGTTTTGGCCTTGTTTCGTTCGCAGAAAGGAAAGAAAATTAATTCTTTACTCTTTCTTTTCCTTTGAAAATTTGTATTTCTCATTAGTTTTTCTTTTTGATGTTTAAAAAGATCCATAAAAAATTGGAAGAAAAAATGAATAATTGAAAATATAAAATAGAATCCATTGAGCAATTGAAGAAACTATTTTCCCTTCCATGTTTCTTTCCCTTGGAAATCAATTTCCGCTCCTACTCATCTCCTTTGGCGTTCCTACTCATTTCCTTTGACATCCAAACACAGAAGAAGAAAAAAAAAAAAAAAAAAAGTCTTTCCTTTCCGATTCCGCAAAGGCCTTAGTGGAGGGAACAAGCATCGAAAAGAAGAAATTCACAAGGCAAAAAACTTTGTACACAATCTACAGCAAACTGCAAACACAAACTGAGCTCAAGATCCCAATCAATATAATGTGCTCATTTCTGCAACAGCCAAGCGACAAGTTCAGTACTAAAAGCAATTTGATTCTTACTTCACATTACTAAGCCTTTGCTACAAGATATTGTACTTCAAATCACACAGACGGGATGGAAGATTACTTCAAATCACACAGACGGGATGGAAGATTATTAGAATCAATATGACTGCCTAAATAATCAGTAAACTCTCACTTAAAATTCTTTTACAAGATGCCCATACTTACATATCACTAGAAAGTTGAAAAATTGATGCAATAATAACTATGACCTACCTAAGAAATTAGTATACACCAACTAAAAAACTTTCAAACATGAGTGTGGTAATTTGTTTGCCGAGAGCTATGAAGTGTCGTTGGTTCCTCCAGAATGAGGGTTGAGGAGTGCTGGTAGGTTTCACCAGTTGTGCAGTTGAGCGGCAGCACTCTTCACCATGGGGTGATATTCTGTGTGCAGGAACCTTCTCGCCGTCTCTGAGCCAGGTTGCCCAAGCCACTCATCATACAGGCCCTTCGCTATGGTATTGTCAAATGGATCAGCAACTTTCACCTGTAACAGATCAAAACCAGGAAATACCTATGAAGTACCTCTGAAACAGCAGAGGTATAGCATGTGACTCAACTCACGACGCTATTGGTTAGGATTCAAAACAATACTAAACTTGCGTATAGCATGTTTGGCTAATATCCTATAAAAAGAAACAAAATGAATGCCCTTATGAGCATGTGAGGGTTATTGGGTGGTCTAGCAATTGCCACCAGAGGATAGCCCAGGGGCTGGGGCTGGGGAGGGCTATCGTGGAGGTCCTGGGTTCGAGCCCATGCCTCGCAAAAACAAAAAGCCCTTACGACAAAAAAGGAAAAAGAAAAACAAGGCCATGAAACTGTAATCTGTGTGGAAAGTTTAGTCCATCTTCCACGGACACGGCCCTTGAGACCTTGATCACATGTATGATATATCAAATGATCTATCCATGCTAAATATACATATAAAGGTATACATAAATAGTGTTCCCAGGTCTGAATTTCGACGAGCTATTGTGTCAGACACCTCACCAGTGTCCTGGTCAAATATTATAACTAGTGCTGAATAAACATGAGATCCGGGCCACATTAGAAACCTATGAACATCAAAAACATCTTTCTAAAATCGTTGTAGGTACAAGAATTATCTAAGTAAAAGAAGGAACATGAGACTGATATAATATTAAAGACGATGGGATAATACAACATACAGGATTTATTCTCTTAGCTAGGTGCAAATATGATAAACAAAGAAAGTAAAATGATCAGAAAGCATTTCGAGCATCAGACATCACAAGCACAAACTGTAAAAGAAGTTGGATGCTACGTGGAAGTAAGTGAACATATAATTTGAAGGACGAGAAATGTTGTTTTCCTTAAAAATCAAATAACTAAATATAACTGGTATTGGCTACTTACTTCTTGCATATATACATTTTCTAACAGTTGGATCAAATCTTTGGCCGACTGATCCGTCTTTGGTTTGATTTGACCTCCCCCATTCAGGCAACCTGTTAAAGAAATTCCTTTCAGTTTTACGAACTCCCTAAGATCCTCCATCCAATAGGATAAAGCATTTTGAAGTTAATGTATGACATATTGCAATGGATACCTGAAGGACATGCCATAACCTCAAGAAAATGATAGTCACATTTCCCAATTTTGATTTTCCTTACAATATTCTGAAGGTTCCGAAATCCATAACATAGGGCAAACTTTAAAACCACTTCACCTTCAACCTGTGAGAATATAACTCATGTAAGATGCATAAGGTGAGGTTCTAATATGAAACATTAGAGAATATCACTTGGCATGTGGTACAGAGATTACTAACTTGGAACATTAGAAAATTTTAAGCTATTAAGACCAAAAAAATGACTTACTTGTAGAGTCACTTCCTGAAAATCAGAATTTCGGACAGTTCTGAAATCAAGGGGCCCGTCAATTTCCTTCCCAAAAAGTATATTAGCAGCATGTCGAAAAATCGATTCTGCATAACCTCCAGATCCACCAGAAACCCCATAAAGATGTCCCTCTTCATCAACATTTGTTAACCTAAGGGAATAAGTTACAAATATTATTTAGTTATTTTCCACGTAACAAAATAAATTTTCTGTAGTAATTGATCTATGCATCTCTACACAGAGTACACTTTGTGAGTTTCTAGTAAGGAAAGTTATGAGTTTAAAATATAGAAATACCCTGAAATATCACTTCACTGAAAATCGACACAATTGATACATGTTGATAATAGTGATTTAGAAACATTATGTAATCTTATACGCACATTTACATCAAATAAAATAGTTGCAAAAGTAAGTGCATGTAAAAGCGCACTCAGGAGCATAGAAGAGGCTTACAATCGATCCAAAGTAGCTTCCTCCAAAGTCTTAAAATCAATAGATTTTGACTGCAGCAATGAGAATTAAGTTATGCACATGATTTAACTATTGTCCAACTATCTAATTAGAAACATAAGAGCTAATGGCTCATGTGATAAATGGCAAGATTGTCATTACCTGAATCAAGTCCAACACTTCCCCAGATGTCAGTACTGAGTCCACCTCTGCAAAATTTGTCTGTTCATGACCATTTTCTCCTTCGTGACCCACGGGGAATACAAAATCATCCCTAGCTGCTTCAAGCTTTTTATCATAACAGGGCATCACAGTCACATGGTATACATTCTCCGGCCTATGAAACGTTAACAATATCAAGCAAAGTTACTATGAAACAAACACAAAAGGTGTCTAGTACAAATTTTTGGACACTGGCTTATATATCTAAAAGAGTGTAAAAGTTAATTTCCAACACCTAGCAACTAAGTGAAAATTTATTTTTGTTCTTATGTATATGCTGATGTTTATGACCGAAATATGAATTTTGAAAAGGAAAAACCATTAATTGAAATATAACAACTAACATCAAACTACATAAATGAAATTACGGCTAACCTGCAACATTTCATGGAAGTTTAAATATTTTAGAAAGCCTTCTGAAATACCAAAATCAGAAAATTTGGTACACCTAATAAAAACCACCAAATCTTTAGATAACAATACTTAATAAGGGGGTCCAATACCTATACTGGTACGAAGCTTTTAAACCTTGCCGAGAACAGTGTACATAATAGCTAGCAAGCTATCTGTCTGCCTTTTAATGTCTTGGGACATATGAGTTGAAAAGTGAATAGTTCATACCTAAAGCTATCACAAATCAACACAGCATCTGGACATCTTCCCGCCTAAATGGGGTTGTCTATAAAGTACAACTATAAAATACAATGTTGCCATATATACTAAGGTTTAAAAGTCGATATGTGACTCCCTTTACGAGTATCAGTATCAGAGGTTTTGATAGTTTTTCCAGAACTAAGTATCAAATTATCTGATTTCAGTACTTTGGGAAACAATAAAATTGTTAAAATTCAGAGGATATGCATGTAAAAAAAACTACAAACTGGAGCTATAACTTACATGAGACCCATCTTCCGGACAATATGGTGCTTAATAGCAGCACCAATTGTCTGCTGGGGGCTCTTAACAGACGATATGTAGGGTAAAATATATGACCCAAGCGTCTTCTCGGCATAACAAATCCAGCCTGAATGTAGGAAATGAAATTACTTTAACATCAAAAAATGAATACTAACCCAGCACACTTAACTATAATGAGTTTACCATGTGATAATTGCGTCTAAGTTTATTATTACATGTTTGTCATCAGGAAGAGGTACATCTGTCTTTATGGCTTAACAGAGTCCAAGGGTAAAATGTGTTAATCAATAGTTTGAATTAGACAGAGAATGCAGACAAGGCAACAACTTCAGTAGTCAATCGATGGAAAAGAACTAGTAAATCAGCAAGTTTGGTCAGCTCTGCTAGAAAGTTACTTAGGTTTCCGCTAATACATATTGCTAGGATAAGTAAACCCTGCACTTTATATCGAAAAAGAATTATTTAAGATTTCAATAAATTAATTCATGTCCCAAACTGTTAATGATCCACCGTTTTGGAATTTCCAGATGTATAACAATGAAAACTGAAAATCCATTACTCGAATAGATACATAAGTAACAAGTTCAATTCACCAGCAGTAAAAAAAAAAAAAGATACTTCACACTATCTCATGCACTATATAATGATATTTTTCCCCTACAGTATAGATTTAAGAGAACACCAAGTGAACAGTCTATTAGAGAGGATATGGCCTTCAACAGAACTGAATGGAAGAAAATTTTGATGTAGCCAAACTCAAAATTTTAATAAAGGCTTCGCTATTGTTGTGTTTGTTATGTAAAAGAAAACAGTGTTTACGACAGTTGATTGAGCCTTATTAAATTTGGTGCTCAGCTGCTCCTATTTCCTATGAGTAAAAGACACTATTGGAAATAGGGCGTAGAAGAATCACTCTGTTGTATCAGTACTCCAACCTTTAAACAAACAGAATAAATTGACAGTTCGACCTTGAGAAGGACTGCAAAAAGGATTCCCAAAATAAGAAAGAAAACCCTGCCCGTACATCAAACTCTCATTATAATATCACCTTCAAGCCCTCTTTCAAAGTTTCAATATTAATAAGAACATTGCTTGCAAAGTTTTTCTTTAATATATGCAATTCTTCTCACTGCAGTGTCGGGCAAGAACCTAAATTGTCCAGTAACAAAATTAGCAGAGACCACCACAAACATTTGGCTTTTAAAGTTGGTTTTTTGAAATGTATGTAAAACCCCTACTCACGATGAACTTCTTATGTAAGCTTCAAGTCAGTTTCTTAATGATTGTTGAATCTATCAATCTAAATTATCAGCATACATTAGCCTAATGCCACAAAGGCAATTTGAGACCCTCAGTGCATACACTTCTTAATTCCATCATTATATGCACACGGTAGCAATAAGGTCAGCTAAATTATGTGACTACTCAACGATATGAAATGGTGCAGGGAGAAACTCCCTCCTCAATTCACTGTCACATCAAAAACACTATTGTCAGCCTCAGTGGAATTGCGTAGGTTGGTTCTAAGGTGGTTTGTCCTGTTTTATACTGCTGCATATGTTGCATCTTTGGTGTCCTGCCATTCAAAAGTAAACATCTCTTATCCATACATATAATTTGAGACCCACACACACCACGGGAAAGGTATTTTAAGTAATCAGCTCCTACACCTCAGCTCATGTTGTACTGCAGGTGTGACACTACAGTTGCTGGTGCATCTGCGTAGAAGATACTTCCCTAAGGTGGAAGATCATCACAACTGGGTTGGGAAAGATGGGAGGGGGGAGGGGGAGTGAGAGGGGGAAGGTTGGGGTGGGGTTGGGGTCGGCGCTGAGGGAGGAAGAGTGACGGGCTTTGTACAGGGTAAGAGATGGAGTGGCGGGCGATCCGGATCTGGTCTTCTACATCTACTTGCTATTCCAGTAAGGTATCAAGTTCCACCTATACTCCTTATCAAGGAGTGGAATCTTGAGGTTCAAAACACTAGGATTCTCCAACTTTAAGCTTGAAAAAATTAGATTCACCAAGCTGGTCTTATAACCTAGATGGGGTGACAATAGTTAGAAAGTAAATTTCTACCAGCTACCGGATTGCCTAAGCTCTCTACAATTATACAACTACATACAACAGGAAAAATAGAAGATATGCTTCTCTGATGAACGATATTGAACCTTGCAGCAAAAGACCACTATCATATATGATTATCGCATTCGATGTACATGGGCTGCACCTGGATGGGAGTTAATAAAAAACTAATATTACACTACATTAATACATGATTCGTCAAGAGGATAATCCTTCATTATCAGACACCAGACCCATACTGGTTTGGTGGTCGCCATACCGGAAACCAGACACCAGTCGATATACGAGATATTGGGAGATACGACCTCATGGTGGTATAGGAAAATAATTCACTTTGCATATGACATTTATGACAAATTTCAAAGTACTAATATAAATATAATATAATTACTCTCTAGTGTAATTTAGAGTAAGGCTCTATCGACAAATACATATTCTGTCACACTAAACACTAATGAAACATCCTATTCTAAACTAGTCTTTTTTTAACCTGGTTTAAACCCAAATGAACCAACACATACTGAGTTAGGCGGACATATCGGCCGGTTTGTCCGATATCAGCCACTTTGGAGTTTATATCGAGCAGTTTGTCCTGGAAATCGCTGATATGGATCCTGACTGCTTTTTCCATACTTGTCAGCTATATCGTATTTGTCCCCCCTAAGAAAAAGATATAAGAACCAGTATGACAGATATCTCAAACAGAGCCTTCAATCAGTAACCCAATATTGCTTCTACATCCTTACTAACAAGGGTGGCGTATGTAGTGCCCCGTCCCGCTCAGTCAATCGGAGGAATCGAAATGCCGACGGCGTTCGGACTTAGCCACGCAACGGCTTGTTCGAAGACTCGCTCAGGTGGGTGGCTTCGGTGAACTTGCCTCAGCTTGGCCTTCACACTAATAAAACGAAAGTTTTCAAATGCACAAGTAGACTTGATAATAAAAGAGATGCATCTACATAGATAAGGGAATAATCCCAACTTGGATCAGACAGTTAGAATATGGAAAGGTCCAACAGTCGGCTTAGAAGTTTGCTCAGCGTGCTTTTAAAATGACACTCGGTCTTTCGTCTCGTGGCTTGGGAGAAGAAAGTTGATCTAAGTTGCTAAGTTGCCACAATGCTGGAATTAGACTAAGTCATAGGCGTCGCCCGCATGAATGCTTGATAAAGCATGCACGGTCCCGTCGTCCAAAGCTTGGCATAGCCTTCGTCTGTCCCGTGGTTTAAGTTGTATTACACGGCTTGTGGCTTAAGTCTAGGCACCCAAAGAACTTGGTTGTTCAAGTCGAACGCGTGCACGGCACATTCTCTCGATGCAAGGCTTGGCATAGCCTTTGCTAGTCAAGTCGTTGCACGAATAAGTTAGACAAGAGTTTGGCTGGGCTATAGAAGTCATAGCAAGCACTGTCCTTGTTATCTGCGGTTGTCAAGTCACATAGTTCCACGAGAACAAGGCTCGTCACATAAAGTATGTGACTTGAGCGATAGTATCGCCTAGAGAACAAGTCAGTCTAAGGCACGAGCCACGGTTGGTTTAGGAAAAAGCATGACACGGACAAAGGAACACGTTATGTTCAAGTTAAGATGGAAGACTAGTTAGTAGTCGTTTCCTAGATTTCACACGATAGAAGTTCACGCGACTGGTTGTCGCCGAGATCGGTCCCGCTACTTGGGAGTCTCGATAAGGAAGTTCGCGAGATCGGTCCCGCTACTTGGAAGTCTCGATAAGGAAGTTCAGGAGATCGGTCCCGCTACTTGGGAGTCTCGATAAGGAAGTCCGTGCGACTGGTTGTCGCCGAGATCGGTCCCGCTACTTGGGAGTCTCGATAGAAAGTTGGAAAGCATGGTCAAAAATAAGGAAGGACTTGGTAGATCGAGTTGAGTCTTACATAGTTATTGGACAACTTGCGCGCAAGGTGAATTCCTCGAATGATCCCTGGGCGCTGGGTTCGTGTCGGCCTAGGAGGAATTGCAGATATTGTAAGGCCTTCATCGACGGTACGACTCGATTGAAGTGAACTGTTACAATATAGGCTACGGGTCATTCGGTGGGAGCTCGTACCTCGCACGCGAATGGTGACCGTATGCAAAGATCCAGTATAGCTTGACATTGCTAGTGACCACTAATATAGATGGGTCAGCATAAGAGCGGCTATCCGCGTATATGCCTTTGGATTACGTCGAGTACTAGCATGTTACGAGTTGGGTTAACAAGGTATACTTATAGCAAGCGCTAACCTTGAATCGGCGCAGATTAGGTGTGCACGGTTGCAACACCATTCTGGAGCCTAAGATTTGGCTATAGCAAGGACACGTGCTTCGGCACGGAATGAGAAGTCGGATTTGAGTTGTCCACGCGAGTTTCACAAGTTGGGTTGGTTATTCCGAGTTAAGTCTGGAAGGGGCCATAAGGACAAGTCGGGTCAAGTTGCATTGAGTTGGGAGGTACGGCCTCGATCTTGAGACACGATTAAGTCTATTGGCACAACCAGCACGAGTCGTCCCCTTGACGTCATTGGCACGAGAATGGTCTAGAGGCACATAAAAACAAGTAAAAGTCTTGGCACGGCCGAGTTTGCATAAGTTTCTACTTGGTGAGGCATTGCCTCAAATATGTATTAAATTCACGAATACAGTATAGCACGACCCTGTCGTTGCGTTGCCAAGTATAGGCCAAGGCGTCTCTATCTTAAAATTGATCCTAAGGCAAGACTAGAAAGATAATCAAAAAGGGATTAAGCTGCGCAATGTAAATGAACGTGTCGGTTTTGTATGGGTGGGCGAGAAGCTCAATCCACCAGTACAGTTGAGTACTGACACCCACACAGTTTTCATGTGCAGGCACAGGTAGAAGCCCGATGGCGCGGAGCTCGCTTGGATGCGTCGAGGCACGGAGTTCCTTGGCGTTTCGAGGCGTGCGGCCGCATGGAGTCAGAACTTATACGGGACATAATGTATGGACATCGCTATTCCGAAGAATCTACCACTCGTCGCCTTGAAGCTTGTATTGAGAAATGAGAGAGAGCAGAGTGACTTGTAATATGAAAGAAAAGTGAGCTTGAGAGACTTGTAATTTGGCTTCGTGCCCACATTGTAATCTTTGTTCAATATCAATAAAAGAGTATTTTGCATGATTTGTGTTTTGCTTCAAATTTTTGCTGCTGACTATTCAATATTTCTGCTTGGGACTTCTGTGCGACGACCCCCGTCGCTTAGCCTGTAATTGGCCGTTATGGACCTGCCTTGCGTGAGCGCAATCTAGGCTCACGCAGCATCACGCATTAGCGAGGACGATCGCTCCTACGGGACCAGGGTGTGACAGCGTACGACAAGGAAATCCATTGCATAGCTTGAACTTCCTTTCTGATGCCCATCCTCCTACAACCTTCTCATACTAGCCCATGATATATTAACCTAATAATTATATACACACTGAAAGATCTATGTAGCTCAAACCAGTACAATTTATTAAATCATTGGCTGCCGCAGGAGCAATATTTCAGAAAGATTTCCTCCTGTTCTTAAATTGGTTGTTTTGCAGAAATATGGAGAAGGTTGGAACTTTTGGAACAAACCAAAAAAAAAGCCAGATGAGGAATAGATCTATAAGAAAAGTAAGGTTGAGATGTTGAGAGCATTTTAAATATAAGAACATACGTATTCTGACACCTTTAGAAGTGCCCATCTGAGGTATTTTGATTTTTGACATGCTTAGGTCAGACCCTGTACACAAATAATTTGCTGTAAAAGGCATGTACAAAGATTTCTTCATGTTAACTGACCTTCAAGAAAACCATGCTTCAATATACTTGCGTCGCTTATAGACAACATGACTAAACTGTAACTAACTGGTTCAGAAGGATTGCCTTAATTCAATATTACATCTCCGTATCTCTATCTTCACTTTGGTCTCTTTCTCAAAAAGCATGACAACAATGTCAATATCATGTGTCTAAATGACTAGGTTTGCTGTATTTCACACTTCACTCACTCAAGAATCACGGATCTCAGCTTCGTGATATATTTAACGAACAGAGCAAGATAGCATAATAATTGGTCGATGGGAATAATATAGCCCAAGCAATTTTTGACATGCTTAGGTCAGACCCTGTACACAAATAATTTGCTGTAAAAGGCATGTACAAAGATTTCTTCATGTTAACTGACCTTCAAGAAAACCATGCTTCAATATACTTGCGTCGCTTATAGACAACATGACTAAACTGTAACTAACTGGTTCAGAAGGATTGCCTTAATTCAATATTACATCTCCGTATCTCTATCTTCACTTTGGTCTCTTTCTCAAAAAGCATGACAACAATGTCAATATCATGTGTCTAAATGACTAGGTTTGCTGTATTTCACACTTCACTCACTCAAGAATCACGGATCTCAGCTTCGTGATATATTTAACGAACAGAGCAAGATAGCATAATAATTGGTCGATGGGAATAATATAGCCCAAGCATCTAGTCACATATAATATAGCCCAAGCATCACGTGTTTCATACAACTCTTTTTATGTTTGAAACACGTGATCCTCTATATTGCACGAATATAGACAAGGATATAGGTAAGGACACGATACAAATACAGGCTACAATTTTTTACAATACTAGTCACCTATGTGGCATGAATACAGACAAGAATATGGGTCGGACATGATAAGAACACGGCCAGCATTTTAGTGTGTCCATGCAACATAGATATGATCCTACAAAATATCTAGTTGCATATTCTCAATAACCCACAAGTTAAAACTACCTTGGTTTTGACATAAACAGCAGATGAAGTCTCGGTATCGGAATTAATAGATTGTCAGAATGAGAACCCGCCATGCTATAAGGGGGAAAAGGTAAGCACTAATCTTTGGCTTTACCTGGACAGGCAGATGAAATCATTGGAAGATGACACCCTTTTTGACTAGTCAACTGATGTTGCTTATAGCGGGAAACAAATTCGTTACAGCATTCAATGAGGGCCAAGTCCCGACTACAACTTGTATCGTACACAGCCTTCACCCCCAGAGACTTGAAAAAGGTAGTAAGTTTCCTGAAAACCTGACAAGCAGAAATCATAGTATTCTTAGCAACAGAAAAGTAATGTAAATACACAGAGAGAGAGGAGATACTACAAGAATTTTAACCAACAAGAATGCATTCAACCCAGATCTTTGGTTCGACTATATGTATTCCTTTTCTCCACTCAGTTCCGTTAAGGATCATGTCTTCTGTTATTTTAGCAATATGTAAAGTTGTCCTGAATGAAGCAAGCAGACATAATTTCTACTTCAGACAAAAAAACCCAACTAGGGCTGCAATAGATCCGAGTAGGGTCAAGCTTGATGTGTTCAATCTCATCTTGTTTAAGGCTAAACTTTATCAAGCCGACCTCGACCTCGACCTCAAGCTTGCAATGCCACATTCAAGCTCGAGCTTGGTTGGCTCAGAAGCAGCTTGACTCGGATTGAGAGCAGCACGCCAGCTGCTCGAGCTCGAGCTCTACATAGTCAAGTGCTTGGGCTGGGCTTTCTGTTGCCTTCAGACACTTAATGGCTTATCGACCTATTGCACTTTCATTTAAGAACTCAGCATCTATATTTATATTAGCAGCATTCTTTCAAGTTTTCTCCTGATGCGGCAGTAACAACTGTTGGATTGTTGCTAACCTCAGTTTTGGTTCCCATCTAATGGGATTGTTGACTGTACTCCATATAATTATTCCTATATGATTTTGATATTCAAGTGCATTGTTTCTCTTAAACAAATATATAAAACTTGAATTAAGACGAGTTGAATCTAGCCCCGGTTAACTTAATAGAGTTGAGCCAAGTCGAGTACTCGTCAAGCTTCACAAGTCGAGCTTGTCGCGAGCCCACGAGAAGAGGTTTCCAAGTTCAGCTCGGCTGGTTAAGCCAATCAAGCTCATTTTCATGTCCAAGCTCAGCTCGTTAATGAAGACAAACCGGATCGAGCTTGTGAACTGCTGTGTTCATTTGCAGCCCTACACCCAACAAGTGAATACACTAGCAAAAAAGCCAAGTTATCTGGATAATAGGACCATAGTTGGCAAATCTTTATCCATAACTCCTTTCTTAAAGATGAAGAAATTTAAACATTCTTTTTTTTATTTAAGGAGGTAAGAGATCCAACACCTATATGCTTAAAGCTTTGTTCAAAATAAATGAAAAACGAAACAAGCTGAAATATTCTAAATGTGTTTTAGACCCTCTTGTGTGTTTTGAAGGATTACTAGAAAAAATATTTTACTATATATATTAACGAATTATTTCCCAAATGTTAACTCAAACTATGTGATAGTATTTCTCAAACATTGTCCGTTCAAATATATTTTTCAGAAGTAGATAGATGAAACCAAGTGAAAAGTTATATATATATATATATTTGTTGATCAGTGAAAAGTTATATATATATATATTTGTGTGTGCGTGTGTGTGTGTGTGTGCGTGTGTGAAGGGAAACAATAAGGAAGACAACTTCACAATTGTTGATCAGCGCTATTTTCATACCACAATTTTGAAGTTGAAGGCTTGAAGGTTCAAAATATCAGTATCCTAATTGGTTTTGGACCCCTTCCTATGAGTACCAGTATTGGTAGTATCAATAGTTTCGGATCGGAATATCTGGTTCTTCGTTTCGGAAAAGCCAACATAATAAATGTACTTTAAAAAAGTGCAGAACTATTTGATACATTTAGACATAATTTAAACACATTGTATGTTGTTTCATAGTTTTTAGTGGAATAATATTTCACTCGATGGACATTATTTCTTATGGGAATTTTTGACTTTCATCCCACTTATTAATATGAATTGTACTTACATCCCACTTTTTAATTTATTAGACTTATATCCCACTTATTGTCACAAAAAACATTCATTTTGTCACGAAAAATATTCGTTTGTCACAAAAAATATTTTTCATGACAAAACGTGGGTTATAAGTCTAAAAAAGTTTTTAAAAAAATGGGATGCAAGTACAAATTCATGTTAATAAGTGAGATGAAAGTCAAAAATCCCATTTTTTTTTACTTACCTTTATTCATAGCGCAACCATAATAAATAGTTTATGATGGAATAATACTTATATGGATGAATGTTTTGAATTAATAGCTACACAACTTCAACAAAAGATAATTATTACAATTTATCAATAAGGAAACGTATTGACATATTGTATCATTGTCAATGTTAAGCACAACTTATCATCGTGTTAACACTATTTTTTTCAATTTTTTTATCTTTTTCGTTCAATTTTTTCTTCTATCTTTTATGTTCAATTTTTCTCTATCAAATTGACTGGAAAGAGATCCCAAAGGTCGGTATCGATCAATATAGGTAGCGGTCAGTATCGGATCCGGACATGTCAAAACCGATGCACATCGACTGCATCGTTCGGTATCGGCCGAATACGATACCCTAGAACAACGGCTTGAAGCTGGCATATAACATAAGATGAGAAACCTAATTTAGAAATAGATACGGCATTTTAATTAGGAAAAACTATATATATATATATATATATATATATATATATATATATATATATAGCAGATGACCTCTAGCCTAGTGGTTAAGAGAGATGCATGCGACCTAAGCGGCCTGAGTGGTCAGGAGTTCGGATCCCAGTGGGAGCGATTCCAGAAACAATTTACCTGGTTCCAAATATATATATATATATATATATATATATATATATATATATATATATATATATATATATATATATATATTCTTCGTGGCCGCAAATAGAAACATTGGAAATCGAATTTTGGAATTTTAGATAATGTGATTTGCAAACGACGGGAATCAAACATGCACAGATTGGATTGCGTGGTTGGATTCACAACACGTTGCCTTGATCCACTTGGCTACATCCTCCCCTTATCTAGAGGATTGGTTTAGGTAAATATCTAATGTGCTCCCCCACTGAAGAGGTTACTTTTGGAGGAGAAACTATGCATTTTGGGATCTGTGTCAATAGGATCAATTATAACAAGTCACAAGCTCATATTATGAAAATACCAAAACAAATAAATTCCAAAGTCGAACTGCCATAATAGTATATAAATCTATGTCTTATGTAAATTTGTTATTTTGATCGAAAAACAAGAACTTCCTAGACGTAGAAGTCAATAGGTGATGTCAGCATCTTAATGCGTCTACTACTTGCACTCCATGTGGCACATTAAGCCAAAGAGTGAAAGGTGTGGCACATTCAGCCAACAATCAAAGTTAAGACATTTATAATGAAATATAACATCCTTAAAAATTAAAATATATTGTAAGAGTAGGCTAGAACACTTGGCGATGGTCTAAATCGATTATGGCAAAAGACAATTAAGTATTATTTACCTGAGTTGGAGTAAGATCAAAGTAAGAAGCTAATGACGCTCTCGATTGTGGGGAGAGGGAAACAATAACAGCCTTCTCTGAACCAATATGAGATAGGAACTCATTCAAACTTTGCTTCTCAAGCATCACTGTTTCAGCTGAAGTTATGCAACCACTGCAAAGTCATAAATAGATCACTTATAATCCACTATGTCGAAAAAAAGTTCATGATTAGACAAAGGACCATCAATTCCATGTGATGTTATACACTTCTAAATGTGCCAGAGATAGTTCAAACCATTAAGTCTATGAATCTTAGCTTTTCAGAAAATGCCATTTTTAAGGATATTACCAACAAAATCACGTTCAGAATTAGGAAGTATAAACGAGAAGAATGGGAAAGTCCCTAAAAATGATGCAAAGGAAGGTGTGTTTCCTAGTCTACGTTTGCAGTTCATAACAGTTTCTAGTGAAGTGAATCACCAAATACTGAAGGGTTTATTACTCTATTTCCTAAAATTGATGAAAAATGGTTGTTATCCTAAATTTTCTACACACTTCAAATACTTTTACAGTGGCAGATATAACCTCCACTATAAATATGCAAAGGAAGGTGTGTTTCCTAGTCTTTCAATATTTGATATGCATGATACAACAAACTTGTTAGGATTTCAAGAATTTATCATATACTGTGCCTAGACAGTAACAAATAGGAACACCAGAATAGGAGACCTAACTAGTTGGCTGTGTGTTTGTTCATATGTGAACAAGTGAACATGGGTTTGCAAGTCAGACTCCAGAAGTTTATATCCTGTCGATATAAGTCCTTTAATATAGGTTCCATCACTCCAACCATATAATGATTCTTCGACAAAGTGCTAATCTTAGAACTGCAGCTACCACATGGAACTATGTGTAGTAGGCTGAAATAGCCTTGTACAGCCCACATCGAGAAATGGATCACCCAAAACCTAATGCCAAAACCATTGGGGTTGAGATGAAGAAAAGGTTGCCAGTTCTTTAACCTGCTCACAAGTCATTACTTTACTCTGACATGGAAAAACATCATGTTAATCAAGAGAGGCAAGGAAGTAGCTCAGTTTTCTTTCTATTTCTTCCTAGAGTTCCTAATAACCTTAAAACCTTTAGAAAGACTTTTATCGAAACAATAATTGATTACTCAAGGCAAAAACATGACATCCATTAATAAATGGTTCAATTCCAATGCTCTAAACTTTCTATTCATGCACTTAATCAAAAGTTGTCCCGTAGCTCGTGTCCAAAACAATGTTGCCTCAGAAAAATAAGGTAAACTCAAGTCAGGGAAGGAAAAAAAAGATGAGAACATTTATCAAAAAGAAATACTCTAACCTGCATGCCAAGCAATCTTTCAGTGAAATTTTTACAACATCTGTATTGGATGGCTTACTAAGAGGATTGACCTTCACTTTGCCCTAAAAAGCAAAAATATTACACCATTGTGGAGATCAGCTTTCAGAAAAGAAATATAATAGAACCTTTATGCAAACATGATAATAGAAAATAAAGAAATTCCCGGAATGCAATACCGTTCATCTAAATATTTACTCATTGTAGTAGAAAATTTCACAGCCAATATATTTTTTCCATTGGCCCTTAAAAAGAAAAGAAATGGAAGAACAGGATCCATGTAACTCACCCAAAAGAATTTGGGTAAAGTCAAAGCAATATATATGGAGACAATGAGATTTAAGTTTGGATTATAAATGATTCCATTCAAGTTGCGTATTACTTTTTTTTTTGGTGGAGCCTTAACCGGAATTTGAAACTACATATACCTAATGATAGAATGAGTATTATCACTAGTAGTTTCTAATAACAAGAAGATATGATATTAACTACAAATGAGGGGTTTGATGAATATCTATGGGCCATCAAACACCAAAATGATGAAAGGAGAACCTGGATGAATGCTTATTTTGTCTTCTCCTTGATGGTTTTCTCTTCTTTGGTTGGGCTTACGGCGTAGGTTTTCACCAATGATGAAGGATATTTCAAGATGTTAGTCGTGCACCAATCCAAGACTGATATTTCTAGCTGTGCCAAGCTTGCAACTTCGCGGCGGGTTATCTCCTTTCAAAATTTGGACTTTGCCTCAATAATTATCTTCAGAATAATGCAGGGGAATGTATTCTGGCTGTTTATTGCCTTCAAAAAGCAATTGCAAACTACTAGTGATAGTAACAGTACTTTGGCTCTCAATGACTTTTCAGTAGCCTTGGCTTCTTTCCACGTGAGTTATATTTCACCATAGATTTCAGGTTAAGTGTCCTATTTTTCAAAAATGCCAACAGACAATAAAAACACTATAGTCAAGCATATAATATAACTCCTAGAGTGTAACTTCGTTCGTAAAAAATGATCCTAAATGACCAATTACTTCAACCATATAATCATAAAAATTTAAAGGAACTGATGAAGTGAAGTATTACAACATTTATTTTACTAGTAGGATCATCTGCAGATCAGGTAGAGTCTGATTTATTTAGTATCCAAACCGATGCCTATAAGCTTTCCAATTTAAATTCGACTTCCTAGAACAGTTGTATATTGAGCTATTTAAAATCATCGACTTTAGTGTTTTAAATTAGGGTTAATCACACTGACCCCCCTATGTTTCATGAGTATTACCGGGACTACCCCAATTATGAAAATAATTACACTGACCACCCCTCTCCTTCATAAATTTTATTAACCATAGGGGTGGTCAGTGTTATTAGTTTTTATAGAAAATAGAAACTATGGGGTGGGGGTGAGGGGGGTCCGTGTAATAAGTGTAAAGCATAGGGGTAATTAATACAATTAACCCTTTAAATTATCACATAACAACATCATATTATTTTTCTTTCCTTTCTACTTGTTCAATGAGATGGTTCTCTAACGGGATAAATGTTTATGAATTATTATTGAGTTTTATCTATCTAAAATTTGATATAGCCTTCAAACTCTACTAGAAGATGTTGTGACAAACTTGGTTTTTGGCTTCTTATTAGTTCGGATGAGGTCATATCTAAACCCTAACCACGGCGCTCCGACGTCGATAACGCCGCCACCGCAAATTAGTCGCCAACAATCTCGATATAGTGTCTTGCGTCGACGCCCATGACTAATTCTAGTCATACCAACTACTTGCACACCAATTTGATCACCAAAATAATAATAATGAAAAATTAAAACCAAAAGAAAATAAAATAAAATAAAAGAATTATTGATGATCGATTGATACCAGAAGAGAATCGTCGTCGTCGTTGTTGTTGGGTTTGGTGGTCTTCTTCAAGGAGACTATGCAGTCCTGAGATGGGGATATGAAATCGTTCAGATCGGTCAGCCGAAGCGCCGCCGAGAATTTCTCCGACATCTCGACGATGCGAGCAGCAGAGAGAGAGAGAGGAGAGTGGGTGGTGGATCTGGAGAAGGAAGAGAGGGCTGAGGATAGGTGGTGATGGAGGCGGGTGGCGGCGTTGGACGCCGAAGTCGGCGCAGCCGTCGACGTAGACGTCGGTGAATCCGAGTCGGCCGCGTCGAGGAGAGGTGCTACAGGAAGAGACGTCCGGAGACGGCCGCGTCGAGGAAGAGATCTCGAGAAGGAGAAGGAGGCGATAGGAGGGGGCGAGCAGCTACGGTCGAAGAGAAGTGCCTCTTCTTCTTCCTATCGAAAACTAGATATATATAGAAAGAGAGACGGGGAGAGGGGGAAAAACACAGTCGGTAGATTGCTATCTTTAACCTACTAACCATTCCTTTTTTATGAGAACACGGTAATTGTTGCAGAAAATCTACTGTATCAAAATTAATTTTATATAAATTAGTGTAAATGAAATAAGTTTTGAAAAAAATAAAACTTATAACTATCTGAGATGAGATGGCAAAAAACCCAAAAAAAAACAATAGAATAAAAAGTTGCTACATTGCGCTCTCGTGCAGCCAGATGAAGCTCGCGCAAAGTGATCAAACAGTGTCCAGAACAGGGTGACGTGGCGCGCAAGCCACTAACTTCGCAGAACGTGCCCACTACACTGCTCACGACCACGCACATCTCACTCAAACAATGCCACGCGTCCATAACAGTTGGTGTAACCACTCGCGCAAGTGAACAGGCGCGCAACCTAAAGCTCGCGCAACCCAGAATAACTGCTAAACAGTTATTTCCATAACTCTATAAATGGAGTTTCAAACCAGTCTCAAATAATCACGAATGATTATAATCTCCTGCTAAAGTGCTGTTGCATCCTCCAGTGGCTCGTGTCTTCGATATCACATCGTCAAAGGGATAAAGTGATCGTCTTCTGATCAGAATTCTATAGTTGTACTTCTCCAGAAATTAATTGTACTTTTTGTACTCTTTCTTAGTTTGTATAAATCAAGCTTTTGTTTTTGCAAACAAAATGACGACTCTGTTGGGGACGACTTTCTCCTCTGACGAGAAAGTGACAACTCAATGTGATATCGTGTCGATCGGCAAGACGCAGAAGACTTTGGTCGTTCAAGTCGACCAAACCGCTTACGAGGCAATAATCAGTGCTGGGGTTACCTGTTGTTGCTAAGAGCAAAGGACGCACTGTGTGGACTCCCAAGTTTATCTCTCGGCCAACCATGGCTCCTGCGCAACTTGCGCAATTTGTCTCTCGGCCAACCATGGCTCATGCGTAACCTGTACAATCTGTCTCTCGGCCAACCATGGCTCCTACGCAGCTTCCGCAGTCTGTCTCTCGGCCAACCATGGCTTCTGTGCAGAATGCTTCTCGGTCAACCAGAATTCCTGCGCAACCCGCGCCTACTGCTTCTTCGCCTCTGAACTAAGGGAAACGTCTTTTGGCTACTCCCTCATCTTCTCTAGTTCTGAATTCGGGGAAGAACTTGTCTAGTGAGGGTGTTAAACAGAATAAAGGGAAGCATCCTTCGGCCATTCCTCAACTTGCGCAACCTGCGCCTATGGCCTTTCAATCACAAAACAAAGGAAAACACCTTTTGGCTACTCCCTCATCTTCTCCAGTCCTTGACTCGGTAGAAAGTATCTCTGGTGGCGCCCATGCGCCACTCAGTATGAAAACTCTTTTGGGCAGGAACTCTACTCCTCTGAATAGAGACAATCAAATCTATACTAAGAAAGTGAGTTCTGTTCAAACTGAGTTTTCTGTCACTCAGTTGCACCAGAGCAAGCGCATAAGAATAGGTTGCACAACACAAAAAGGAATTCTGCTATATTCCAAAAATACAACTACGGATCTTCCTACCCTACTCATCTCAAGATCCAAGCAGGATAAACTACTAGTATCTCAGACAGATACACAAGTAGCAGATCTATCTGACCTACGCACCTATCTCAACAGGCGCCAGTTAACACCTACTTCAGCAAAATGCAAACAGACTGCGTCAATGGCTAACTTGTGCCAGAAACAGACTTCTGAAGTCAAGAACCCTTTTACCTATGCTAACCAACTCAGCACTTCATTGTATACTCAAAGAATGGGACATCTCAAGAATAGGAATCATGTTCCTAATATTATTAAAGAATATGTTCCTTTGAACTCTTATCATCCTGATGTTGTAACCGATCTCTGTGAAGTTCTTAAACAGAAGCGGAAGATCCCAAATCTGTCTCATCCAATGCATTCCCAAGAACATCACTGTAATCATCACTATGAGGTAGTTATCAAATGCTGCTGTCAATCAGCTAAACGGTCTGTCTTCGACCGTCTGAATTACTCTCAGGTTCCTCAATCGATGATACGGGATAAAGATGAATTGTTGTATGCCTCTGTTAACATGTCTCGAAGCACTAGGAGTGGAAAACGTTCGAGACGTAATGCATCCCGTAATCCCAGTCAACAATACTTAGATTATATTCATGAATCCGACGAAGGAGTATACCAATATACTAGATCAAGAAGCCGAGACACGATCGGTCAAATGAATCTTCCTTCCGACCAAGACACAATCGGTCAAAAGAATCATCCTTCCGACCAAGAAACAATCGATCAAAGGGATCTTCCTTCCGACCAAGAAACAATCGGTCAAAGGAATCTTCATGATTCCAATCTCCCTATCTCTTATTCTGGGGGTGGTTCCTTATATGACTTTGATGCTGATAGTAAAAGTTCTGAAAGGACCATCTTTTCTACTAGCTCATCTTCAATGGCTAGAGAAGTGACAGCTTATGTCATCACAGAAGATCAAGATACTTCAAGTTCTAACAGTCAAGAGCAGAGAATTGTTGCTTTGGAGGCTAGTTTGAAGAACATGGTTGAGATGATGACAAGCATGCATGCGATAATTATGACACAACATACGGTTCTACCAGTCGTGAATCTAATTTCGACCCAAGAACCTGTAACAACATCAGCTCCCGTCAATATTGGTCTGGGGGTACAGTCTCCTCACACTGCTTCCATACCTGTGCAGGCTATTCCAAGTCAATTTGATTCTGGGGGTGGTACTTATCATGCAGTACCCCCTCCTAACATATCAAATCAATCTACTGCTCCACAACATCGGAAGATACCAATGAGGCCGTAAAACTTTTACGTACTCAATTTGAGGCTTTCAAACAGAAAGACGACTTACAAAAGCATGGGATCAAGTAGTCTTATCCCATAGAATGGAAGGAAGTCCAATTTCCTCTCAAATACAAACCCCCTACTATTATGTTGTTTGATGGCATCACATCTCCAAGTCAGTACCTCAATCACTTTGAGGTAATGACTGATCAACTCTAGCCAAATGACGCTCTACTCACTAGGATGTTCGTCGGATGTTTAGCAGGTGCAACTTATGACTGGTACCGTAGTTTGCAAGATGGTTGTATAACCTCTTTCTCTGGATTCAAACAAATGTTCCTGGAACGATTTTATGAGGGGATAAATGACATGACTATGTCTGTTCTCATTAAAATTAAACAACGACACAATGAAACAACTGAACGGTTCATTGAACGATTCTGTCGTGAGGCACTCAAAATACCTCTTGGAACTCCAGATGCTTTAACTATAGACACTTGCAAGTCAAACCTGTTGCCTATAATCAGCATGTGGACTGGATCGACACAGTTTCAGGATTGGCCTTCATTCATAGTGAATGCTAAAGCGGCAGAAGAAAGTGCTGACAAGTTCAAGCAATTAGGTATTCAGATGCCTAATCTTGACAAAGATGAACATGATACACCAAATAACGGTGGCCGTCAGAACAACCGCAAGGGTAAAGAAACTTTGGCTATCAATGTTAAAGGCAAAGAAACTCTAGCCATTAATATAGGTCAATCAACACCTACTCTAACAGCACCACCGCAGAGAGCACCACGTCCGAAAGAAGAATATTCTTTTGATGAAGATGATGCCATGAGTATCTTTGATTGTCTGATCAAGAGCAATAAACTTTAACTGCCAGAAGCAAAATGGCTAGATGAAGTAGGTAAAACTGATCACCCTAAATAGTGTGTTTACTACAGATTTATCGGACATCCGACTCGAGCATGCTATGTGCTTAAAGGCAAGATCTAGGAGATGGTTAGTTTTGGTGCAATTACTCTCCAACAAGATAAAAAGACTGTAACTGCTAACATCGTCTCTTTACAGTTTAGCAATTTTCATGTTCAACTTGTGCAGGACGGCGTCATTCCCATCCCGAGAACTACTTTAGAGATTGTTAATCTTCCACCTATCGAACTGATGGTCTTGTTCCTCTATCTACTGATAAAGGAGAAATCATGTGGATTCATCATGATTTAGTGGCTGATTTTGAAGCACCTACTTTGAAGTCTAAGAATGCAACCAAATATAAGTCATGTCATATGACTTCATTGGGTGAACATTGTCCTCTACCTTTAACTACCACTTTCACTTCTGTTGCAGATCCTTCTTCTTTCTTCCCTTCTGAGACAACATTGTCAAAGTCAGAAGACAAATATCAACCAGCTTACCATTTGTATAGTCTACAGTCTCGTAAACTAATGATAAAGATGGGATATGATCTACAAAAGGCTCTCGGTGTTACGACCCGTACCCGCTTTTCGGACGCGAGCTCGTGAGCAAGCCAGCTACGCATCGAGCGGACTCCAGCCCCTCTCGAATACGTAAACGCTGTCAAGGCTATCGTATACTGCCAAATCATGGCAATATAAATCTATATCTCAAATCCAAAATAAGTGTACGAATCATGAATGAACACTATGGGTCGTGGTCTGCAGCCCACTAGCATATATGTCCGATAAGACTCAAAGAATATAATAAGAGTCTCTAAACTGAATCGATAAGCAGGATATCTCAGGATAAGGAATGTAAAGCACGAAAGGATAACAATGTAATATCGCTGACAAATACCTGAATTATGTATCACAATCATCAACCATCCCGCTCTGCTAACTAACTCCATGCAGTCGCTAAACCTGAAAAGATCATTAGGTCCTCAGGGGACAAAGAAAGATACATAAAAACATGCTTATCTAGCAGTTTAATCATGCATGATAAAACAGGATATAAACAAGGAACGACACTAACATGGCAAGAGGCTACGACCATACTGCTAACAAGTGACTAACGACACGTAGCTACTGACAGGTGACTATGAACAGGGATATTAGAACAAACTACGCATAACTGAACTGCCGAGTGAACAATGAACACGAGATCAATGGGAAAACCAAACCCTCGCCCCGAGTGGACTCGCAGGTTTGAACTAATCACTAACCCTCATCTCGAGTGTGGACTCTCTGGTTGGTTCTAATCACTAACTCTCATCCCGAGTATGGACTCTCTGGTGCAAGTATAACATCCTCGTCCCGAGTGTGGACTCTCTGATACAAGTACTACATCCTTGTCCCGTCTGTGGACTCTCTGATACAAGTAAACACGATAAACACCCTCATCCCGAGTGTGGACTCTCTGGTGCAACAGATCAAGACAAACACCCTCGTTCCGAGTGGACTCTCTGGTGCCAAGGAAACAATAACAAGGATTTAGCAGTTCAATTACACGTATTCGTTCTATGACACGAACCAGTCGAGGTACAAGTAACGATATGGTACAACTCAGTCAAGACCCAGGTAAGGACAACTCTAATATAAACTCATAAGGTGAACAAGCCTGGCATATCTACACTATTAAGTCATGAAGATGATATACAGGCAAGTCAAAGAACTAGTGAACATGGTATGAAGAACATATATAAATCAAGTCGACTAGAGAACTGATAATAACATATAAATCCATAGAACTAGAGTAACCAAATGATAACCAAATAATCACAGAAAAAACTATAAGCATGAAATTAAACTATAGAGGGAGGCAAGGTATCTTGCCTGGAGGTTGCACGTAGATCCAACAAAATATAGTAAACTACTAAGCCATAAAGTCCAAATCACCACAACGGTCTCCGAAAGCTGAAATAAATATTGCCAACATTCTCAGAATAGTCAAATTAGCTAGGATTTCCTGTTCTTAAGTCCAATTCTGGACACAGGGGCAAAACGGTAATTTCGAGCCAAAACGGTGTCCGCCGTTGGACCCACTTTGCACCGAAAAATGTGCCAGAGTCAATGATCTCTAAAATCGTCAAACTACATGTTTACGAATCCGGTTTGATGATACGAACCCAATGGTATATCCAATTTTGGATTCCGGTGGACCGTGCACGAAATCGCCCGTTGAATCGTATCGTAGGGCCCACAAAACGGCAATCCGATCAACTGTCTCAGAATTGGACCAAACTTGACATACAGGACCAGAAAAATGATACGGTCCTGTTGGCGTAAGTTTCGTCTCGATCTGACGAACGTGCACAAAGTAATTAGGAAATTTGTACTGAGGCCGATACGATAAATTTTGACGGATACGCATCAAATTCGTCGTGCACACGCAACAAATTTGAATTCTGTCAAAGCCCACACGTCCAAGAAGTCGTTATGCACCTTTCAATGCTTTCGGTTCGCGATCACGTCGCCCAGTTTGGCGGGACGCACATCGTATCGAAGGGTTTTTCAATATTTCTCAATTTCGAAAACATATTTTTATGTAACTTTACAATCCAATTATTCTTTATACAATGAATAAAAAAATAATCTACCTGAAGGGTTTTAGAGTTCTACATGTGGTCTATAACTGTATTCAAGTAAAACTTCTAATCTATTACAAGATCGATTGGAATCGATCATCGAATACGGGTGTATGGACTGTCTTATGCTCTGTTTTCGGTCAGTTATTTGATCGACTTTGTGTCGATTTTGCGGGAAATCTAGCGCATGAGAAAATAATCTATTTAAAGTGGATAGAAGACCTATAGGTTGTCGACGTGTAGGATCTTGTAATTTGAAAAACAATCAAACGAGGGGTGAGAAAACTTACGTCGAAGTTGGATCGTTGCTGTTGCATCCTGCTGCCGCTCGCCACTGTGCGCGCGCATTCAGGCGCTCGGCCGGCCGGCTCCGGCGACTTGGCGGCGGCGCACGCACGCTGGGTTGGTCGCCAGGGATCATGGAGGGTGGCGCAGGAGTTTGCGTGGATTATCATTAGGGTTTTTCTCTCGAATTCTCTCGTGCTTATGTATATACTCACGGCTGTTGTGAACAGGGGGGGTCGGGCTCACTGCTCAGCTTGGGGGAAAGGTTGGGCTGGGCCTGGCTTGGGCTGAGTTTGGTTTTGTTTTGATTTAGTATTTATTTCGTTATATATATATATATATATATATATATATATATATATATATACATATATATATATATATATATATATATTAAAAAATATATATATATATAAAAAATATATATATATATATATAGAGAGAGAGAGGATGAGGGAGGTGAGGTGCCACCCTATGGAGGGTGGCTACATGTCACCTCCTTATTCTATCATCATGCACCCATGTGCATGATGATAGCATGGGGGGGTGACATGGTGCCACCCTACGGTAGGGTGGCACCTCACCTCCCTTATTCTCTCTCTATATATATACATATATACGAATATTTATATATAGACATATACATATATATATTCACACTCATACAACCAAATAATATCTATACACACACACACACACACACACACACACACACACATATATATATATATATTATATATATATATATATATATATATATATATATATATATATATATATATATATATATATATATATATATATATACATCAATAATCATATCTATATATGCACCAATGCATATATATATATATATATATATATATATATATATATATATATATATATATATATATATATATATATATATATATATATATATATATATATATATATATACATATATTTATATATATAATATATAGTATATAAATACATACTTACGCTACAGTGAATTTAACATTCATGCGTATAAAATAATTTATACCATAGCTATTTAAGAAAATATATTTATAACTATATAAAACTAAATCCATGTATAATTATATATATATATATATATATATATATATATATATATATATATATATATATATATATATATATATATATATATATATATAATAACATAATCTCATGTATTTTTATATACGCATATCTAGGATGACATTTATACACATGCACAAGTAATAAATATATACATAGTAGAAAATCCTAGAAATCTAGAAATGTATCACAAGAAGGAGGTTTCCCCATATTATAAAATAAAATACTAATCTAATATCAATAACACATTTTTATATATGTAACAGTCACATCGCAACATATTTATTATTCTATTTAAAAATACAAAATTTACATAAAGAGCACCTACATGGATGTCTTTGCACACACTACATGCCTACATGGGCTGGAGCTTGGTTTAGGGTCAAGTCCAGACTAGATGGGTACAATCGGGTCTCTTACAAGTCAATAATATCATTAATAAATAATTAGAACGTCTTTAGAGGCTAAGTCGCAACTTGGCCTGATTTTCCTAATTTGGACACACTGATGGACAGGTCTTCCCTACCAGGGCTAATACACTAGTCAAAGCATGCCACTGCACTATCCGTGCCACGATTTTTAGTCGTCTTGTACTCCAAAACTCCACCATGGCTAAAGGTATCTACCATAATAATTAATTAAAATAATTATTTATAAAAATCTAAAAATCACCATTTAAATTAAATAAATAATAAAAAAATATTTTGAAAATTTTCGAAAAGGGAGGCTACACCCGGCTTGAATTATGGAAAAGGATCTCTCGTACCTCTTTCTCTATGCCTTTCACATAACCAATTTCGGGTTGGTTTGGGTTACTGGACGAACTCTTCATCTTGTCAAAAGAAACCTTCCAGAAGTAAGATGCAGGCAAAAAGTTACAATATGGTGTCATTCGAACCTGTATCCGAAGAAGAAGTCTTAACTGGTACCAGGTCTGGAAGAATTTATCTGAGAGACTATTCAGAAGGCTAGGAGAACCCTGCTCTAGCTCTAGAGGCTCCTCCAGCATCATCTTCTCCTGCTGTCAATGTTTCATCGGTTTTATCACCTTCAGTGGAACCAACGACTGCTGACAAAGGAAGCAGCCTATCCGCTTTGACAAAGTATTGAAGAAGACTCCAGTTCTAGGACTCAAGAAGCCGTATAACTTTGATATACTGGCTCAACTGGCTAATACCCCGGTAATGTTATCAATCTTTGAGTTACTGCGTCTCTCAAAAGAAACTCGAGAGACATTAAATGAAGCCTTGATGCAAGCTGATACTTGTCTAGCACTCCTCAAGAAGCCAGAAGAGAAACCAGTAACTTGCTTTCATTATCATAGTGTGATGGAGCTGATGCCCAACATCACCTTTATGCAAGATGATATGTTGTTGGAAGATAATCGTCATGACCGACCTCTTTACTTCACAGGATATATCGATACTATGAAGGTTGACCGCATCTTGATCGATACTGGGTCTGCGCTCAGCATCATGCCAAAGACTTTACTAGATGCATTAAAGATTTTCGTACATAATCTTTCAACAACCATCACGACAATCTTGGAATTTAATTCTGGAAGAAGTAAATCTTTAGGAAAGATCTGCCTGAAAGTTCAAATAGGCAATCTTCGTACAAAGGTTACTTTCTATGTGATCGATAATCATGGCTCTTATAATGCCTTGCTGGAAAGACCCTTTCTGTATGAGCATAACATTGTACCATCCACTCTACACCAATGCTTCAAATATGTAGACGTCAATGGGGAAGTCCACAGGAAGTAGCTGACCTAAATCCTTTCAGGGGCATTGAAGCATATTGTACTGATTCTCGGATGTACAAAGAAAAGTTCATGAAGGTTGTATTAGCGATGGATAGTAAGGAAGATCAGAAAGATACTTCAAAAGATGTTCTCATAATTCCCATCAAAGGACGTACTACTCATCCCTCTTCTTCTCAGACATTGACTATCCATCTGTCCTCTCATAACAAACAGCATCCTGCTGTAAAAATGGAGCAGAGGGAGCTCACATCTTCTGAGCCTCTTGTTAGCGACCTTCGTCGTAACAAACCTTCTCCTTCTCCTTCTCCTCCTCTAGTTATCAACCTTACTAAGCCTTCGATTAAGGCCAAAAATCATCCTTCTCCTCATCTGGTTATCAACCTTACTAAGTCTTCTGTTAAGGCTAAGAATCCTGTTGTAAATGATAATGTACAAATCAATAAAGTAGCATCTCCTTTATAGTATACTGATATTTTTTTTTATTACACTCGATGTTATTTAGAAATGCTAGATAACTTCGAACCACTTACCATAGGAGCATTTCAACCTCTCCAAGACGAAGTATTGTTCGAACCAATGCATGACTCCTTCTTCTTCGTTCCTACCAGGAAGAAGATGAACTTCCTATACTTTTTAGTAAAGGAACAGAACAGAAGATCATGCCCGATAGTGAAGAAGAAAATCATGATAACGGAAGACTTCAACTACGTCGTTATAGTCAACAATCAAAAGATATCATTCAAAAGATGGGCTATAATTTTAAAGCTGGTTTCAATGGTGGTAAAGGAAGGCAAATTCCTATTCGTATTCCCGCTCCAAAAGAAAAGTCACAACAATATTACAGCAAAAAGAAGCGGGGATTGGGTTATACCTCGCCAATTCCGACTCCGGAAGCCTCCGAATCCGATGAAGAAGAACGATCTAACTCTTCTGATTCTATTTCATGGGATTCAGATACCAATATAGGACACGTACATCGAGTGACTCTATCTTTCAATATGGTAATTATCGAGTTCTCGGAAGATGACAAAAACTTTGCCGATGCCTCTAAATCTGATCCTTGGGCACAAAGGATGGATACTCAATGGGAGCTTTGCTTCGAGCAACGTGAACCACCTATCAAAGATCAGTTGGTTCAAGTCGATGTTGGAGACGAAACCTCCCTAAAACTAATATTCATCAGCAAAAGCCTCCCCGAAGCGGATAAACAAGAACTGATCCAACTTATTAGGGAATATATTGATGTATTAGCTTAGAGATATGAAGATATGCTGGGATTAGATCCCCAGATTGCTACCCATAAACTCAATATTATGTCGAATACAAGGCCAGTCAAGCAACAACAGCTTCGATTTCGACCTGACATGATGGATGCCATAGAAGCTGAAGTCAAGAAGCTCATCGCCTATGGCTTCGTCAGAGAAGAACAACATCCGGACTGGGTGGCTAATATTGTCCCAGTTTTAAAGAAAACAAGGAAGGTCCGAGTCTGCATTGACTTTAGAGACCTTAATGAAGCTTGTCCCAAAGACGAATTTTCTCTTTCAATCACTGATGTCATGATCGACAATACTTACGGATTTGAACGAATGTCTTTTATGGATGGATTCTCAGGATATAATCAAATCAAGATGCATCCAGAAGATGAGAAACATACATTTTTTCGTACTCCTCTTGGAGTCTATTGCTATACTGTCATGCCGTTTGGTCTCAGAAATGCTGGTGCAACTTATCAGCGGGCCATGAGTACTATCTTCCGTGATCATTTGCGAAAGAAAGTTGAATGCTATGTAGATGATATTCCTGTCAAATGTCGTCTAAAGGAAGACCACATTCAAGACTTGAGAACTATATTCGATCTAATGTGCCATCAACTCAAGATGAATCCCACCAAGTCATTCCTGGGAGTCTCTAGTGGCAAATTTTTTGGATTCGTCATTACCTCTAAAGGAATACACGTTGACCTTGAGAAAATCAAAGCCATTCAAGAGATGTGTCCTCCACGCAACCTAAAAGAGCTACGAGGATTCCAGGGACGACTTGTGTACATTAGGAGATTAATCTCAAATCTCTCTGGACGCTGTAGACCGTTCACTCAACTCATGAAGAAAGGTGTGTATTTATTTGGACTGAAGAATATCAGCAAGCATTTGAAGACATAAAGTGGTACTTGATAAACCCTCTAGTTCTAGTGCCTCCAGTTTCAGGAATACCCTTCCTGATGTATGTTCGAGCAATGGACCATTCATTGGGTTCCTTACTAGCTCAGAAAAATAAAGAAGTCATGAACAAGCTATTCATTATCTTAGCCGTACAATGATCGGAGCTGAACATCGATACACTCTAGTAGAAAAAGAATGTCTAGCTTTGATGTTTGTTGTTCAAAAGACGAGACATTATATCATCGGCCAAACTATTCATGTTATTTCTAGAGTTAATCCTCTCCGGGTCTTGATGAAGAAGCCCACTACACTCAATTCCAGGCTTGCTACATAGGCCATATTATTAGCACAATATGATATGGTTTATGTTCCTCAAAAGTCTATTAAGGGTCAAGCTCTTGCTGACTTCCTGGCAGCTCATCCAATTCCCGAAACATCTAAACTTTATGACGAGATTCCAGATAAAACTTTGGAATCCAACATGATTTCAGAAGAAATACTTACCTGGCATCTATTCTTTGACGGTGCATCCAGAATAGGACTAAAAGGTGCCATTGTCGCTGGAGTTAGAATCGTTCTCGTCTCACCAGAAGGATTAGCTATTCAAAGAGCATATTCTTTAGACGACTCGTATTCCAATAATGTGGCTGAATACAACACTCTGCTCATTGGTCTCCAATTGGCTAAACAATTAGATATTGAATATCTTGAAGTATATGGAGATTCTAAATTGATTGTCAATCAGGTTAGAGGCACGTATGAAGTTCGACACCAAGATCTTGTCCCATATCATAAAGCAGCAGTTAGGCTGGCTACACCGTTCAAAGGTTTCTTCATTGAACATGTACGTCAGGCATACAATACAGAGGCTGATGTATTGGCTAATCTGGCAGTCGTATTAGCAATCCTAGTGAAAAGGCAACATATGATTGTCGTCACTAAAAGAGAGTTATTTTGTATTGAGAATAACTCAAATATTGAGTTCAACAATTCAACTGAAATTAATGTCATTAGTGAAGATTGGAGAGCTTCTTTCATTGATTTTCTAGTACATGATATTTTACCTGAAGATTCTAAAGAAGCGACTCCAATCCGTAGGCGATTACTTTAGTTTTATTATAATCATACTTCTAAGACCCTTTATCGACGAACATTTGATGGTCTACTCTTACGTTGTCTTGCTGGAGATGAAGCAAAACAAATACTACGGGAAGCTCACGATGGGGTATGTGGTGCACATCAGCCTGGTCCTAAGTTACAAGATCGTATCCGACATATGGGTTACTACTGGCCTACTATGGTGTCATATGCCATTAAATATGCAAGGAAATGTCGAGCTTGTCAAATTTATGCAGATTTCATCTATCAAACGTTAGAGTTCCTTCATCCGACTGCCGTATCATAGCCCTTTGAAGCTTGGGGTATGGATGTCATTGGTCCTATCAATCCACAGTCATCCAGAGGACATCGGTTTATACTAGCTATAACCGATTACTTCTCGAAATGGGCGAAAGCCATACCTTTATCTGAAGTCAAGACCAGCAGCGTCATCAACTTCATCAAACATTATGTGATATATAGATTCGGCATTCCTCGACGAATCATTCATGATAATGGACCACAATTTATTAGTCAAAAGTTTACTCAATTTTGTGATGATAATAGAATTAACAATGTTGCTTCCACAGCCTACAATCCTGCAGCGAACGGTTTGGCTAAAGCATTCAACAAAACTATCATCAAGCTTCTCAAGAAATTGGTTTCTACCAATAAAAGAAACTGGAGTAAAAAGCTTGGAGAATGTTTATGGGCTTATCGCACTACTATGCGTACTCCAACCGATTGCACACCTTTCTCCTTGGTGTATGGATGCAAAGCTGTCCTACCATTGGAAATTTAAATCACCTCTTTGAGGATTGCAATTGCCAATGAACTCATAACAGAAAATAATATTCATCTTCGACTTCAAGAGCTTGAAGCGTTGGATGAGAAACGGCTCCTAGCTCAACAGCATATTGAGTTATACCAAGCCTGTATATCAAAAGCTTTCAACCATAAAGTTAAAGTACGAGTATTTCAGAAAGGAGAACTAGTTCTAACCGTCAGACGTCCTATGACTATAACGCACATGAGCAAGGGCAAGTTCGAAGCAAAATGGGAAGGTCCCTACATTGTAAGCAAAGTTTTCTCAAACGGAACTTATCAACTGACTAGTATGGATGGTCGAGTCGCCATGATGCCTATCAATGGCAGATTTCTCAAGAAATACAATGTATAAAAATACATCAGCACAAAAACCAAAATGTAAATAAAATTCTTTTTCTTGCATAACTCAGACAGAAGGAAATATATAAAATCAACGAGAACCAGAGCCCTCTTGATCGAAGACATATTTTGCAAGAAGCTCGAAGACATTATTATCCGATGACACCAACAGTTCACAGGCGGCCTTCCTCAGAGCTTCTTCCTCGACAGTGCTTCCAGGATCTACGAGTCTGGCAAGGATGTCCTGTTTTGGCTCAGGAATAGTCGAGCTTTCTCCCGTCTCTTTCTGAACAGGCAACGGAGGCTCATCAGAATGAGTATCGATAGCGACTTCGATCTTCGTGATGACCTCATCCTCCTTGGGAACATCTTCGGAAGACATTTGCAATGAAGGAATAGGTGCTGACAACATCCTCAAAAAGGTTCTGTACTATTTATAGACAGAAATGCCAAACAGTCTCTCTCGAGAACCGAAACGACATTTCCTCAAAAAGGCATATCTGTTCATTCATCTCTATTCATCTCGTGAATAGATCTTCATTTATTGTCAGTCTCGAGAACCGAGACGATCTTTCCTCGAAAAGACATGACTACTCATTCATCAATCTTTTTGTCTCTATTCATTTTACGAATAGGCCTACATTTATTATCGTTTATTTACTTTCTCGTAAATAAAGCCACAGATAATAAATACTCAAAATCCCCAGTGGAGTCCATCCGAATCATCAATTTTGTCTTTTGAAACCCAGTTGTTTTAAAAGATATCTTATCTTTGTGTCCTAGTCGACTCTGTCTTTAAGTCCCAACTGACTTGAAGATCATCAATAGAAAAATGAGTTCACATCCACATTACCTCTGAAATTTATTTTCTATATCAAACACTCATCACATCCATATTACTCTCAAAATCACAAAGATTCTAGTAAAAAGAAGAGAGAAAATCATTCTTTATTCTTTCTCTTTAAAAAATAGTTATATCTTAAAGGAAATCTATTACATCTCAGATTTTCATTCTAATACAACAAATAGAGGTTTATTACATCCTTGGATCTTTTTGTTGGTGCCAGTTCTTGTCGACTCGACCTAAAGCAGCGAGCAAGGCAACGGAATCAACTATGGTATTCTCTCTCAGAAAGGCTAGAGAAGAAAGATAAAAGGCAGCAACCCGAGAATATGTTGTCATCAACACGGGCAGAGATATGAATATGCTCATCCTTCCTTGTGATATAATTCCTAGTTCTGTTTTGCCGCAAAAGGAACTCTTCTACCCAAATACTTGGGTTAGAGTTGTTTTTACCGTTACTTTCATGTATAAAGGCTCTTCCTACCATCTTGAGGAAGCCCTTCTAAAGATGAAGAGTTCTGAGCTGTCTGATGTGTGTGTCAAGGTGGTTCAGCTCCATGGCATCCAAGATCATCGGCACCAGTTCTGGGGAGTTTTGTCAGTCGCCCCCTGCAAGCATTAGAAAGAAGATGAGAATACAGTGAATGCTCTCTTTTTTTCCTCGCAACTATTTATATGCAATTGAAGCTGAAACTCATGCGTTTTCCTAGACGTATATTTCGGGAAGGATAAAACGCAAAAGATTTGAAATCACACATGAGGCACCATGTGTTGTTCAGAAGTTGGTGTTGTCAGAACCGAGAAAAGTCTAAAGTGCGGGATGTGTCAAAACAGTTACACGACAAAACTTAAATGCGCCAGGATTTAATAAAGCCAAACTTTTTTATTTTATAATAGAAAAAAGGACAGATACTACAGACGTAGGCGCTATGGTCATTATGGAAAATGACGCTATCATATCATGTTACTTCTTCTTTCCATCATCAGTCTGCCGCAAAGCAGCGCTTAACTCCTCCAAGTTGTGGATCCCTGAGCGGTGTATCAAACGGAGGAACCCTTTCCTCTATTCCAATGCGTCATGCTCTTCGGAAGAAGACGATGGCCCACCACTGGAACGAGCGAAGACTGTTGGGGTCAGGCCAAAGCAGTCTAAAAAGTTCTCTGCCCTCAGGGACGGGTCAGCTTCCAATAAATACGTCATAGGCGCAGAGTGTGACTTCTCCTCAGAAGCTTTACCGTCAACATTGATGTTCGTCTCCTTCTTCATGTTTTCTTTGGAAGCCAAAATAGTGAATGAAGATAGAGGCTGGGCATTATGCCCATATATATAGTGAAGATCAGCCCTCGCCGATGCTTCAGATTCCCCATGAAAAAATGGGTTGCATTTAAAGAAAAGCTTGAAACGAGAAAGAAGAAGAGAAAGTCGTTTCGGAAAATGAGTGCCCCCATAAATAGGTTCATCGTCGGAAATGAACTGAGCACTTAATGATCTTTTTTGGTTAATAAATGCGTGACTTTTATGTCGCGCGACACTCATGTTGCGCAGTACTCGGATTACGCGACCATCAGGTTGCGCAACATTCAGGTTGCGTCCTACATTCATGCTGCACAATATGTCAAGTTGCGCCCAAAAGACAGTACAACTTTCGAAATGTCGTACAACACAAGTCGACAGCAACCCAAACCCTAAAGAGGGAGGCGCAAGTTATAGAGTGTTCCCAACTCTAAAAAGAGCGGACGCACATTGTCAAAATTGAGCCAAACCCTAAAGAGGGTAGTCGATGATCGGTTTATGGTTAGACACTACCCTCCATGGCCGGGTTGGACGTCTCTCGACGTGACGAAGGTGGCGCATGCGTAGAGGACTCGGCCATAGTCTTGCCCTTCTCGGCAGCAGAGAAGAAGGAGAAGAAATAGGGTTTTCGAGAAATCCTAAAAGATGGTAAAGAATAAAAAATCCAAAGTGTACGGCTATTTAGAGTTTTGCAAGTGAGGTTGAACCGTACAACTTGCGCTGAAGAACCGGGCTCGAGTTGACTGGCACAATCTAGACAAAACTATTCTAATTCGAAGTATTTCAAAACTTTGAAGTCTTTTCAAGTTTTGAAAACTTTGAAGGGGGTCTTGTAGAGGCTAAAAGTTAAGCTATGCTACTCACCCAGAAGTCATATCATCAAAATGCATCATATCAATAGGTTGTGCCATATCAGGTTGCGCCTACATCAAGTTATGCCACATCAGGCTGTGCCCATCTCAGGTTGCGGCAACCTCAGGTTGCGCGAGAGCCACGTGGCACACATTATCGAGAAGCTATAATGGCTGCCATTATTTCTTGACAATTGATAGCACGAATATTGAAGAAAATCTATTTGAAACCCGTACAACACAAAACTCGAGAAGATTTGGTCAGATTTGATGACAGCTAGCAATTTGCTCAAGTTGCTACATTGTGCCCCCTCGACACAACCTGACAGCAGTTCGCACAAGTTGCTACATTGCGCCCTCGTGCAACTAGATGAAGCTCGCGCAAGGTGATCAAATAGTATCCAGAACAGGGTGACGTGGCGCACAAGTCACTAACTTTACAGAATGTGCCCACTATACTGCCTACGACCACGCGTATCTCACTCAAACGATGCCACACGTCCATAGCAGTTGGTGTAACTGCTCGTGCAAGTGAACAGGAGTGCAACCTAAAGCTCGTGCAACCCAGAATATGACGATGACGAGCATAGGTCATTTCGAACACCGATCAGTATGTATTGTTACACAGTCATGCCCTTTGGCCTGAAGAACGTCGGTGCTACGTATCAACGAGCTATGAGCGTCATCTTCAGAGATCACTTACGTAAGACGGTGGAGTATTACATTGACGACATCGCCGTTAAAAGCTGCTCCAAGGATGATCACTTACACGATTTGAGGACAGTGTTCGACCTTATGAGAGCGCACAATCTGAAGATGAAACCCACCAAGTGCTTCCTGGGCGTGTCCAGCTGGAAGTTCTTGGGCTTTGTCACTACTTCCCGGGGCATTCACATAGACCCCGATAAGACAAAGGTAATCCTGGAGATGAGTCCACCGAGGAACCTCCGTGAACTCCACGGCCTTCAGGAAAGACTAGCCTACATCAGGAGGTTCATATCTAACCTCTCAGGGCGATGTCAACCCTTCACACAACTCATGAAGAAAGGCATCTCTTTCATATGGAATGAAGAATGTTAACGTGCCTTTGATGATATTAAGGAATACATGTCGAATCCGTCGGTTCTGGAAGCCCCGGTCGTCGGAAAGCCTTTCATGCTCTATGTATGAGCACTGGAACACTCCCTCGGCGCCTTGCTGGCACAGAACAATGATGCGGGGCACGAACAAGCCATCTATTATCTCAGCCGAATGATAGTGGGGCCGAAGCATAGGTTCTCCTCCGTTGAGAAGGAATGCCTTGTCTTAGTTTTTGCCAATCAGAAAACACAACACTCTCAGTTCTCGTCTAGCCACATGGGCGATATTATTATCCCCTACGACATGGTTTTTGTTCCACGGAAGGCTGTCAAAGGTTAAGCCTTGGTCGACTTTCTAGCAGCCCATCCAGGCTCAAAAATAGTCAGAATCTATGAAGAAATCCCAGACAAAGTTGTTAACTCAAACATGACTTCACATGATGACGTTTGGCGAACGTTCTTTGACGATGCTTCAAGAACAGGCCCCAAGGTGATATCATCGCTGGAGTCGGGATAGTATTAATTTCTTCTTCCGGATTGGTGGTCAACCGGGCATATTCTCTCACAGAACCCTGTTTAAACAATGTAGCCGAATATAACGCTTTGGTCATCGAGCTCCAACTCGCAAAACAAGTGGGAGTCGAATACCTAGAAGCATATGGCGACTCGCAGTTGATTGTTAATCAAATCCGAGGCTCATACGAGGTTCGTAACGCGGACCTGATTCCCTATCATCAGACATCAATTGCCATCATTGCAACCTTAGAGGGGTTCTTTATAGAGCATGTTCCTAGACTCCAGAATATTGAAGCCGATGCCCTAGCAGGCCTCGCCGCTTCTTTGGCGGTTCCAAATTATGCTCATCATCTAGTCGACGTGATAGGCCATGAGTTGGTCTGTCCTAAAAACAATGTTCAACTGGATACGAGTTACTCCGCCCAGATAACCAATGACGTGCAAGACTGGAGACTCTCGTTTATCGACTTTGCGGTCTATGGAATCCTGCCTGAGAATATGAAAGAAGCAACTTCAATTAGAAGGCGTTCTCTCATATTCTTTTATGACACAGAAACAAAAATATTTTATCGACGATCAAACGACGGGCTGCTGTTAAGATGTCTATCAAATGTAGAAGCCAAAGAAGCCTTACGCGAGGCTCACGATGGCGTTTGTGGGGCTCACCAACCTGGACCGAAGTTGTAGGACCGTCTCCGTCGGATGGTCTATTACTGGCCTACGATGGTAGTAGATGCAGTCGACTATGCAAATAAGTATATGGCTTGTCAGTTCCATACAGATTTCATACATCTGCCATCCGAATTCTTGTACCCAACGGTAGCCTCTTGGCCATTTGAAGCATTAGAAATGGACATCATTGGCCTAATCACCCCGTCGTCGTCCAAAGGGCACTGGTTTATACTTGCAATCACCGACTACTTCTCCAATTGGGCGAAAGCTGTTCTGCTGGCAAAGGTAAAGACATCAAACGTGATCAGTTTTATTAAACATTATGTTATTTACCGTTTTGACTGCCACGGAGGATCATTTATAACAATGGTCCGCAGTTCGCAAGCCATGCCTTCTATCGATTCTGTGACAAGAATCGGATTCAGAATGTAGCTTCAACGACATACAACCCATCAGTTAATGGTCTGGCCGAAGCCTTTAACAAGACCATAATCAAGCTTCTCAGGAAGTTTGTGTCCTCAAACAAGCACGACTGGAATGAAAAGTTGGGCGAATGCTTATGGACGTACCGTACTACGAGTCGGACGACTACAGGAAATATACCGTTCTCTCTGGTTTACGAGAGCGAGGCAGTTCTCCCATTAGAGACTCAGATCCCCTCACTTCGTGTGGCCCTTACTTGCCGGTTGACATCGGATGATAACTACCGCCGACAGCTACAAGAATTGAAAGCTTTAGACGAGAAGCGCTTGCAAGCTCAACAAAGCATCAAGCTCTATCAAGCACACATCTCTCGGGCCTTCAATAAGAAAGTCAAGCAGAGGACATTCCAAATAGGCGATCTCGTCTTGGCCGTTTATAGACCGATGGTCATGACTCACAAAACCGCCGGCAAATTCTAGCCCAAGTGGGGGGGTCCATTTATCATTGAGACCGTATTCTCCAACGGCGCATACCGACTCACGAAGCAGAACGGAGACTTGCTCATGATGCCCATAAATGGCAAATTCCTGAAGAAATACTATGTCTAAGGATATGCTGGTACTTCCTCAAACCACCAAATCTCCCAGGCAATCAATTTATGTACACCAAGTACCTCTGAACTCACACTCTATTTACTCCTAGTGGATTCACACCGTATCTCCCTGAGTGGCGAGTCATGTATGCTGATACCTCTGAACTTCCACTACAATGCTTTATCACACAGGAGTCTGCCCAGCATATCGTTATCTCTGAGCAAACTTCATAGTCCTAATTATCGTGTATCGCGTCCATATTACCTCTGATACCAATAGTCTATTGACTTGACACCTGTACCCAACCCGGGACAAAAGACATGGTGTTAAGACCACAAAACCTATCACGTCCATATTACCTCTGTTGGATTTTGTCTCAAAGTCTATTACTCGTACCACCAGTGCACAAAAGAGTAATAGCTCCACCAAAAAATTCCTGATTATCGTATGTCACATCCATATTACCTCTGATACCAATAGTCTCTTAACTTAACACATGTACCCAACCTGGGATAAAAGACATGGTGTTAAGACCACAAAACCTATCACGTCCATATTACCTCTATTGAATTTTGTCTCAAAATTTATTATTCGTACCACCAGTGCACAGAAGAGTAATGGGTCCACCAAAATTTTTTTGATTATCGTGTTTTACGTCCATATTACCTCTGATATCGATAGTCTCTTAACTTAACACCTGTACCTAACCCGGGATAAAAAATGGTGTTAAGACCACAAAACCTATCACGTCCATATTACTTCTATTGGATTTTGTCTCAAAATCTATTACTCGCACCACCAGTGCACAAAAGAGTAACACTACCAAAATACACTCAATTAGCGACGGATATTTAGCGACGATAAATTTTTGTCGGTGTTAGCGACGGCTTCGTGGCCGCTCAGCGACTGAGTACCGACTACACGCCTTTGCCATTTTTTATTTTAATTTTAGGGGGAGGAAAGGTCGCATATCCGTCGCTAGGCTGTTGGTAATATAGCGACGGATGTCTAGTCGTCGCTACATAGTCGATTATTTGGCAAAAATTGTGTAGGAATTTGGCGGTACATTTCTTCGACTACGTGGCGACGGATATTCCGTCGGATAATCAATAATAGCGACTAATTGGCGACGGATTATTAGCCGTCGCTATTCCGTCGCTAAATTTACGTTCCAGACTTAAATGAAAAGACAGGGAGAACTTTTCGCATTTCTCCCAAATTCAATCTCTCTCCTCTCTCTCTCTCTCTCTCTCTCGCGGCTTCGGTGAACGGTGTCGGCGTCCTCTCCTCTCTCTCTCCCGAAGGTAATCCCCTCTCTCTCTCTCGATCTCTCTCTCTCTCTCTCTGTGTCACGGTTTGTCGACGTAGGGACAGCGAGGGCGGCGAGCTTGGGGACATTCGGGCTTGAGGCGGGGGCGTCGGGGGCTGGGCGGCGGGCTTGGGATGGGGGCGTCGGGGGCTGGGCGGCTAGCTTTGGGCGGGGGCGTCGGGGGATGGGCGGCGGGCTTGGGGCGGGGGCGTCGGGGGCTGGGCGGCGGGCTTGGGGCGGGGGCGTCGGGGGTTGGGCGGCGGGCTTGGGGCGGGGGCGTCGGGGGCTGGGCGGCGGGCTTGGGACGGGGGCGTCGGGGGTTGGGCGGCGGGCTTGGGGCGGCGGGCGTTGGAGGCTGGGCGGCGGGCTGGGGCGGGGGCGTCGGGGGCTGGGCGGCGGGCTTGGGGTGGGGGCGTCGGGGGCTGGGCGGCTGGCTTGGGGCGGCGGGCTTTGGTCGGGGGCGGCGGGGGGCTTTGCTTATCAAATTCATCAGAGTTTATATGTTGGCTAAATAATGTGTTATCCATATTGGGTGTTATCCATTACTTTGGTGGTGTTTGGATTTGTAAATGTGAATATGGAGTTTGGGTTCATGGTGTATATGTTCATTGTGTCAAGGACAGTGCCAGTTCTTCATCTGCATAAGTCAGTTGTGTGCTTCTATATAGATGTATATATCTATACGTCTAACTGTGATATACATATATATGTGTATGTGTGCTTTAGAGAGTGACGAATGAAAGGCAGGCCTACCATGCCACGGCTTGGGGTATAATGTGTGATTGTAGACATGGTAGGAATTATAGGTAATTAATGCTAGTGTGACTAGACTAAGGTAGTGCTTGCTAGATAGTAAGGACAAGGTTCACAATATCGGTATCGAAATCGGTTTCGGACTATTCCTATGAGTATTGGTATCGGCGATATCGGTAGTATCGGCGGTATCGTATCGGAGTATCGAACTTTGGTATCGGAAAACAAATAATTATTATTAAATCATTTACATTTAAAAACATATATTTTATACATTTAGGCATAATTTTAAGTATTTCAGCGTTATTTCTTAGTAGTTTTGAAATTATATGAAATAGTAGTCACCCTTACCGATTGGTTTTGCCGAATTGACCGGAACAAAGACCCCCAATGTCGGTATCGGTCAATATTTGGTATCGGACGGTATCGGATCGGAACATGCCAAACCGTATCGGTATCGGCCGTATCGGATCGGTATCGGCCGATACTTTAAACCATGCTATCGGTATCGAACTACCGGTATCGGTATCGGTATCGCACTATCGGTATCGGTATCGTACTATCGGTATTGAACTATCGGTATCGAACTATCGGTATCGGTATCGTACTATCGGTATCGGCTGATACTTTAAACCATGTTATCGGTATCGAACTATCGGTATCGGTATCGGTATCGGTATCGGTATCGGTATCGGTATCGCACTATCGGTATCGAACTATCGGTATCGGTATCGCACTATCGGTATCGAACTATCGGTATCGAACTATTAGTAACAACTGTATTTAGATTTTTCTCTTCTCGAGCTAGAATACTAGCGGATCCACTAGTTACATGATTATATACTAATTCTGTTTAGTTTGTCTTACTATACAGATTTTTACATCTAATCTATGATGGATCGTTATTTCGTTGATCGTACATGGATGTACAAACGACAATACGAGAGCAGAATAGGTGTGAGTGACGATTTGCAGGCAGGCGTGGAAGTGTTTCTTAAGTATGCCATGAGCAAAGCTCAGTTTATGGACGGTAACAAAATCAAGTGTCCATGTCGTAATTGTCGTAATAGACGTTACGAAGAAGTGGTGAGTGTAAGAGATCATTTGACCCATAAGGTTTTCGTACGTGATTACGGCCTGTGGTCATCGCAAGGTGAACTATATGCCGAAAGACAGGTTGCGAATGCTGCTACTTATCCTTTTGATGATAATGCTGCAGCGGATTTTGTCGTCGATGACGACGAATGCTCCGTTGATTATGGAGACGTGCAGAACCTTGCACGAGATATGGTGTATGACGCGGCAGGGCCTAATTTTGATCCGGAGGATCCTAATCCCGAGGCGAAGGAGTTCTATGATATGTTTCAGGATGCTGAAACTTCTTTATATCCTGGTTGTGATCCACATTCCGTACTGTCAGTGACGATGCGGTTGTTGAACATAAAGTCCAATTTTAACTTGCCACAAACTTGCTATGATCGGATTACACAACTAATGAAGGAGGTGTTACCGAAGGAATCAAAAGAGCTTCCAAAAAACTTCTACAAGTCGAAGATGATGGTCCGACAACTGGGACTGGGGTACGACAAGATAGATTGTTGTCGCAACGGATGCATGTTGTACTACAAGGAGAATGAGGATGTAGAAAGTTGCCGCTTCTGTAATGCGGATCGTTACAAGGAAGTCAGGGGAAAAGGAAAGTCAACTAGAAAATGACGTCCTTACAAGTATATGCATTACTTGTCGTTCACGAAGCGCTTGCAGAGGATGTATATGTCTCAGAATACAGCAGAACACATGACGTGGCACAACGAAGAACGCACAAAGGACGATGGAGAATTGTCACATCCTTCGGATGGAGAGGCGTGAAAATATTTCGATTTTTGCCATCCAGATTTTGCTGTAGAGCCCAGAAATGTACGCATGGGGCTATGTTCTGATGGATTCGCCCCTTTCGGGCAGTCGGGATCTCAATACTCCTGCTGGCCGGTCATTCTGACCCCTTACAATCTGCCACCATGGATGTGTATGAAGACTCCTTATATGTTCTTGACAGCTATCATACCGGGTCCCAAAAATCCGATGAAGAATATCGATATATATTTACAGCCGTTGGTGGATGAGCTAAAACAACTGTGGGAGATCGGCGTCACGACGTATGATATTTCCAGGAAACAGAACTTTCAGATGAGAGCTTCACTGATGTGGACAATCAATGATTTTCCCGCATACGGTATGCTGTCGGGATGGAGTACTCATGGCACCCTGTCTTGTCCGATATGCATGCAAAATAGTAAGGCATTCCGCCTTAAGCATGGAGAAAAAACTTCTTTCTTTGATTGTCATCGTCAATTTCTGCCCGCGAGTCATCCTTGGAGAAAGAACAAGGACGCATTCTGAGCTGAAAAATAAGAACTTTCTCATCCGCCTGCCAGATTGTCGGGATACGATATTTGGGAAGATGTAAAGGATTTGCCCACTGTAATGGAAGATCCATCGAACAATCGTGTCGATGGGTTCGGACAAACCCATAACTGGACCAAACGGAGTATCTTCTGGGACTTGCCTTATTGGAAAGATAATCTTATAAGGCATAATCTTGATGTTATGCATATCGAAAAGAATGTATTCGATAATGTCTTCAATACCGTCATAGACATTAAAGGAAAGACGAAGGACAATCCAAAAGCAAGACAAGACATTGCCGAGATATGCAAGCGTCCTTATCTGAACTTGATACAAAGGGGAGCTGCTGGACAATTAAGTAAGCCGATAGCACAATACACATTGAGCAAGGAAGATAGATTAATAATCTGCAAGTGGGTATCTACTTTAAGATTTCCTGACGGCTATGTGTCGAATTTGTCTAGATACGTTGACCTCAATGAACGCAAGCTAACGGGAATGAAGAGTCATGACTGCCACGTGTTTATGGAAAGATTACTGCCCATTGCTTTGAAAGAGTTGTTGCCTTCTGCTGTATGGGTTCCGTTGGCCGAACTATCAATACTTTTTAGGGATATTTGTTCAACTAAGTTGACTGTGCAACACATGGTTGAACTTGAGGAGAAGATTATCTTAACAAGTTGCAAGTTGGAGAAAATATTTTCTCCTGGCTTCTTCGACAGCATGGAGCATCTACCGATTCATCTAGCATACGAAGCCCGTGTCGGTGCATCTGTTCATTATCGATGGATGTACCCATTTGAAAGGTACATAAATATCGATATAATTTAAGCTGAATTTCAGTGGGTTTTAAAATTCTTTCTTAATTCTCGAGATAATTTATCTCTCTAGATACCTACACCATCTAAAGAAGAAAGTTGGCAACAAAGCTCATATAGAGGCTTCGATATGCGAAGCATATCTTATCGAAGAGGTGTCAAACTTCTGCTCCATTTATTTCGATACTCATGTTAAAACAAATCGAAATAGACCTCAAAGGAATGACGAGGACGTTGAGGATGGAGGAAGATTTAATGTAAGGGGCAAGCCTGTTGGGGCTAGTAAAAGACGGTGGTTGACAGACGATGAGTATGATGCCGCTCACTGATATGTCTTGTTAAACTGTGACATACAAGAAGTGAGAGATTTGGAGAAGTAAGTCAGTACACTTGCACTCGTTATAATCTCAAATTTGATGAAGTAAGTGACTACACTTATATATTCTTATTTTCTCTAATAGTGTATTTAGAGATGAAGTCAAAATGAGGAGACCCGATATTACCGATGAGGGACTTCAAAGAGAGGTTGATTGTACATTTCCGTCATGGTTTCGCAAATACGTAAGTAACTGTGATTATAATTGAGATTATTAATATATAATCTGAAACATTTAAATTATAAATATTTGTTTACAGGTTTTATTGCCTGAAACAACACTCACTCATGAGAGTGTTCGTTATCTGGCACTGGGACCGAAGAAGCAAATAAAGACTTGGCCAGGCTATGTCGTTAATGGCTTCAGGTTTAAGTCAACTCAGAATGCTATAAATGTCGAATTTATCAATGACGGCATCAATACCAAGGATTCCGGTGTTTGCATAAGAGGCACCGTCTATGACGACGGGCCGGACTTTGACTATTATGGAGTGCTTCGGGATATTGTAGATTTACAATATACTGGCCCATATGATATGCATATTGTGATGTTCAAATGTGAGTGGTTTGATACGACACAAAATATCGGTTGGAGAATCGATAAACAATTTGGATTCGTTGATATAAATCATCGCAGGAGGTATAGAGGGTCCGATACATTTGCGATAGCAAATCAGGCTGTTCAAGTCTACTATACAAGCTATCCAAGGCGTCGTAGAGATCGATTTGACTAGTGGGCAGCATGCAAGATTAAATCTAGAAATACATTCAACGTTGGAGACCCAGCATACCAAGAGGACCAGATCGAAAAGTCCCAATACTTGGGATAACACTCAGATACAATGGATGTTGAAGATATTGTTGAGGAAAATAGAGGGAAGGAAGAGGTTGATACACAAGACTTAGCTGTCAACCAGGAAGAGGCGTCTTGTCCCAAATTTTGAGGCAGAAGAAGAAGAAAAAGAAGAAGAAGAAGAAGAAGAAGAAGAATTTGATGGGGATGAGGATACAGATGAAATCGACGATAAAGATAAGGATGAGGATGAGGATGAGGAGGATGATGATGAAGACGAGGCCGAGGATGAGAACGAAGACGATGATTAGGTTAAATATTGTTGTATATTAAAAACACTTCCAATTACGTGAATTAAGTTTGACCTCATAAAAGCAATTACGTGAATTTATGTTTTTTTCATTCGATTATTTACTTATTGCAGATGGCACTCCTAGTCTTTTTCGTCGCGGCGGCACTCGTCTCCCTACTGGTGGTATGTATATTTAGTTTAGTTTTTTATATCTATTTATACTTTTATAATGTTAATTATGTTTATGTGTTCTATTTACAGGTCATGATGGCTGGCCGTGGTCGTGGTGGTGGTGGTGGTGGTGGTGGTGCGGGTCGTGGTCGTACTGGTGCAGGTGGTCGTGGTCGCATTGAAAGTTTCCGGGATGTGACCCCATCGAGCGAGCCCGACCCGGAGAGTACCCCGGGCACAGACGTATCCCGCCCTCGATCGACCACTTCATCGAGGCATGAGTCCGGATCTGCTAGCGGATCTGTTCCGCTCTCGGAACCACTAGCTGCGGATCCACCAGGGGATGCCCCAGTTACTGTACAGTGGGCCCCGGAGTACCCCCATACTCGGTTCTATCCGGTTACTGGGGAGTACATACGCGGACCTGCGGATCCTCCGACGACACCAGAGAGGCCGAGAGGCGAGTTCCGACGAGAGCTATGGCCCGCGGGGACCTCGTAAGTAAATTTAAGTTAATTTATTAAATTTCTTTCATTTATTCAAGTTAATAATCCAGTCGTTTCTTCTTTGTAGGTTTTTTTCGTTTAATGTTGGCAGGGTCCTTGGAGAAATTATCAGGGCTAACTTCCACGGTCCCTACCTCAACTTTTCGTCGGTGCCCCCAAACGTGCAGTACGTCTGGCTTGACGAGTTGAGGGTATATATCTATATCTTTTGGTTAAGTCTATGTGATTCTTTAATCAACCATTTTTTAAATTACGTGATAATTGATTTTCTGTGTTAGACAACGTACTGGTGGTCCCCCCATCGCGAGGAGGGGATCCGCAGGACCTACAAAAGCGCTTGCTCGAAGAAGATACGGAATATAATTCATGACCTAAAAATGGGGCATACGAGGCCGAATTGGATCCGGCAGGAGTATTATGAGGACCTCTTAGGCATGATGGATACCCCTGCGTACAAGGAGAAATCGGAGAAGGCGAAGGTTAGCCGATCTGCCGCAGGCCTTCATACGGGGGGATCAAGGTCCCACGCAGCGACACTTGCAGATCTGGTGAGCAACCGTAAATTTATTTCACTATCGAATTAGGTATTATTAATTAAAGGAGTTAATTAGTTTCTACGAAAATTTCGTATGCAGGCCCAACGGGCGGTGAAGGAGGGAAGGGCGCCAGACTCGGTCACCATGCACGACGTGTTCCAGCATACACACAAAAGACGGAAGGACGGGAGCTTCGTCGACGAGAGGGCCAAGGAGACTGATGTAAGTACTTATGTTTATGAGATTAATGTTAGAATTAAAAGTATTCGGACTATAACTTAGGTAAACTTAGGATTCACACTTAACTTAGTGAAACATAGGATTTAGATTACAACTTAGGTAAATCTTATAATATAAACACATTCATTTGATAGGCTGCGTATCGTGAGGCCCTTAGTCGGGCTCAGTTAACCGATACCGAGGATGTCGGTGAAACGACGCCCTTCCGGACGCCCTCTTCTTTGGCCGCTCGGAACGACTTGTTCGTAGATATAATCGGTAGCTTTAAGAAAGGGTTTCTGTACAGAGTCGGCTCCCTAGGGCCATTGTATATGGCGATGCAGATATTTCCATCGACACCGCCTCCTCCCGTGGCCCGGGCAGACGATGATGTTAGGTCGTACCCTACGCAACTGCATGAGGCGGTGTCGTCCTTGCGGGAGCAATTTGCCACGTACTTTTCGCCTGCGTCTGCTGCTGCCGGTTCGTCTGCTGCTGCCGGTACGTCTGCTGATGGTGCTCGTCCGTCTTCTACTGGTCCGTCGACTGCAGGTGTCGGTCCGTCTTTCGTGGGCCATCTTTCTTTTAACCCTGATGCCCCTGTGGTACCGCCTACGAATGTGACGTCACTCCTGGATCTCATGTCCGCAGAGCAGCTATGCCGACTTCTGAGCAGTGTCTATGACGGCTTGCCTACGTATCTTGTGGAGGAGTATATTCGTCGGTCGCATATGGGATTACCACCATCGGACAATCGACCTCCTCCTTAAAATGTTGTATTAAGAAAATTTGGATTATTTGTGAGAGCTTTGGATTAATTGTGCTATAATCGGCTTATAGCACCGGATATTATGTTACTCTTTAGGATAATTGATATTTATTTTCTATTAATTTGGTTTGGTCTGTGATTCTTTGATAATTGGTGTGCATTAAATTCGTATGTGCATATTTGGTCTATGTGATTCTTGGATAATTGGTGTGCATTATATATTGGGTCTGTGTGATTGTTGGATAATTGGTGTGCATTATATATTGGTTTGGTTTATGCATATATTTGTTAACAGAAAAAGTGCTGCAATTTTTTTTTCCTAAAAAACTCAGTTAGCGACGGACTAGTGACCGTTTAGCGACGGATAGTCCCAGTTGTCGACGGTTTTTTCGACGGATTAGCCGTCGCTATCTGGAGTTTCTAAAGTGTTTCCAGGTAGCGACGGATGCTCGATGGATTATCCGTCGGCAAGGTTCTGGTGGTATAAACTTCGACGGAATAGCGACGGCCTGTCCGTCGCCAGGGCGACTGATAATCAGCCGCTACGCAGTCGCTCGCTCTAGCGACTGCTTAGCGACGGACTATCCATCGACATGGTTCTGGAAATGTCTGACATTTCCAGAACCATGGTGACGGAAGAATAGTCGCTAAGCCGTCGCTACGACGTCGCCACATCGACGGCATAGCGACTATTCTTCCGTCGCCATGATACTGGAAATGCCAAGCATTTCCACAACCTGATCGACGGATAGTCCGTCAGTAGGCCGTCGCTAATCCGTCGTTAGTTACCGACGAATACCGACGGATGACCGACAGAACGATACGCTCTGATACGCTATTACGACGGTTTACCGACGGAATTGTACGTCGCGATTGTCTGTACAGTTCAGTACTTAATAGTTGAAATGGACGACAGTCCGTCGGAAATGCGTCGCTAAAGCTTCGTATTGTGACGTCGACAATACGTCGGTTAACGGTCGCTTCACGACTACGTAGCGACGGACCGTTATTAGCGATGAGCTGATTGCCAACGGATTTTTTTGGCCAAAATCCGTCGGTTATCGGTCGCTAATCGTAATTACCGTCGGATTGGCGACGGATAGGGCCGTCGCTAAATCGATAAATTTTGGTAGTGTAATAGGTCCACTAAAAATTTCCTGATTATCATGTGTCACGTCCATATTACTTCTGATACTGATAGTCTCTTAACTTGACACCTGTACCCAACCCGGGATAAAAGACATGGTGTTAAGACCACAAAACCTATCACGTCCATATTACCTCTATTGGGTTTTGTCTCAAAATCTATTACTCGCACCACCAGTGCACAGAAGAGTAATAGGTCCACCAAATTTTTTTTGATTATCGTGTGTCAGGTCCATATTACCTCTGATACCTATAGTCTCTTGACTTGACCCCCGTACCCAACCCGGGATAAAAGACGTGGTGTTAAGACCATAAAACCTATTACGTCCATATTACATCAGTTAGGTTTCGTTTCAAATCTATTACCCGCACCACCAGTGCGCAAAAGGGTAATAGGTCCACAGAAGTTATCCTAATCTATTACTCATACCATTAATGCACAGAAGAGTAATAGGTCCACAAAATATCATTTAAATCTGTTGCTCGCATCTCCAGAAGCACAAAAGGGCAATAGGTCCTCAAAAAGTCCCCCAATAGGATGACCTTTATCAAACACAAATGATGTATTAGGCTCTCTAATAAAAGCACCACAGATTCCATAAGCAAAGAATGGAATGAGTGTATTCTATTTATTCAAACTCAGTTACATTCATAGGACTACATCAGTAGCAAAAAAAAGAAAAGAAAGGAAAATCCAACAACATATTGTTTGGTCAGTTTGGCAGCACTTTGCCTTCATCAAAGAGCAGTTTCGTGGCCCTCGAAAGAAGTCATGTTTTACTGCTGAGAAGCAAACAAGGCTGTTGAATCTATGAGAAGCTGTACGGAGGAAGCCAAATATAGCATGCTAAAAGCATCTACAGACGCTGGTTTTCTCTCCTCCGTATTGCGGACATCCTTGGCCCGTTCCTCTGTAAAACCCCTATTTTTTAAATTATTATTTTATTATTTTATTAAACTTAAAAATGAATTTATAAAATTTATGGTTGTTATTAATTATTAATAATGACCTTAGCCATTGTTGAGTTTTGGAGCACTAGACGACCATGACTTTTAGCACGGAAGTTGTAGAAGTGTGCCTTGACTAGTATATTAACAATGCCAGGGGAAGCCTAGCCATAGTTTTGTCCAAACTAGGAAAACCAGGCCAAGTTGTAAATTGACTCATTTAAATTATTTTTATTAAATATTATTTTACATATTGATTTTTAGATGATCCGGTTTGTCCAAACCAGTCCGAACTGGGCCCGGACCGAAACAAAGCCCAAGTAGGCATGTGGTGTGACCAATGACGACCATGTAAGCATATTTTATGTATGTACAAATATTTATTAATTTACTTTAAGGTTTGAGGAATATTTTTTAATTTTTAATTAGTGGTACAAAAATTAGCATTTTTATTTTTTATTAATGTGTTACAAAAATGATACAAATTATTCTGGACCCAAATTTGGGAGTGTGGTATGGGTTCATCAAAACCACCATTGAGTAAATTTATTTTTATTCATTAAAGTTATTTTTAAATAAATATATATATGTTCACTCTACTTATATGTTATTATTATTAAATTTATTGTAAAGTAAATATATATATATATATATATATATATATATATATATATATATATATATATATATATATATATATATGTGTGTGTGTGTGTGTGTGTGTGTGTGTGTGTGTGTGTGTGTGTGTGTGTGTGTGTGTGTGTGTGTTTAAATAAATTAAATGATTTAGATAGATAATATTAAATTGTTATGGATATTTTATTGTGTGTAGTAGATATACACATATATAGATACTTATATTTGAAAAGATTTGTAAAGATAAAGTAAGTAAAAAACAAAAAACAAAAACAACAACAAACAAATATTAAGGTAATGGGTGGTCGGCCCCACCCGACCACCCACACCACAAAATAAAGGAATAGCAGTAGCAGCTATAGCATGCCGCACAAAAGCAAGCAGCAGCACCCTTGGTGGCCGACCCCCCAACCCATTATATATATATATATATATATATATATATATATATATATATATATATATATATATATATATATATATATATATAGACTCAAAAAAATCCTAATCTTTCTTCCTCCTTCCTCTCTCCATCCTCCTCTCTCCTCCGCTCACCCCGTATCTCCCTCGTCTAGCCTCGGCCGAACAGCGCCTCGCGGTCGCGGCAACAGCAACAACAATAACGACAACAACGACATAATTTAACATCGAGGTATCCGACTTCTCTATTCGATTTTTCCTTTAATTTTAAATCCGTTTTTGGATCCGTAAATTCATGTAGAAAGCCCACATTACCCTCTTCGAGATCCCCCAGGTGGATTTCAACATGGCCATCCAACTTGCTCAAAAAATTAAGGCAAAGTTGGAGAAAAACCACTTTTCTGGAATATTAAAAACTGTTATAAAGCACCAACTAGTCGGTCAATTTTCGTTATGTACTTCAAGATTTTGTAGAAACTAATTGAAGACAGTCAAAGACAACATAACCAAGATTGTAACGCACATTTTGGATTCACTTTTCATCTAGTGTGTAAAAAGTTACACGTAGTTGAAGTTCTCAAAAAGTTATAAATTCTGTTTTCGAAAATTAGAAAAATATCCCGATACGGCGTCCGTTCCGACAAACAGGGCGACGTGGTCACGCACTATATGCATCGAAAGGCTCGTATGGATATTGTCAACGTGTGGAAACTGACGAACCCGATTTCGTTGCATGTGCGCGACGAAATCAGTGCGTATCCGTCGAGATACCCCGTATCGACCCTTTGCAAATTATGTCACAACTTCGTGTACACTCATCAAATCGTGACAAAACTTGTGCCATTGGACTCAAAATATTTTTCTGGTCCTGTGAGCCAAGTTTGGTTCAATTCTGAGAAGGTTGATCGGGACGCTATTTTGGCGGGCCTATAATCCCACTCAACGGACGATTTTGTGCACAGCCCACCGGAATCCAAAATTGGACGTACCATTGGTTCGTCTCATCAAAACAAATCTGTAGACAAATTAGTTTGACGACTTTAGAGACCGTAGATATTGGCACGCATTTCGGTGCAAAACGGGACCAACGGTGGACATCGTTTTGAACCGAAATTACGAATTTACCCCTGTTCCAGAATTTGACTTTTGGACAGGCATTTTCTAGGCAAATATTTTATTCCAAACTCGTTCGTGATGTTTGTTGCAGCATCCGGAGTCATCTGCGGGATTTGGCTTTTCTTGCTTCGTTTATTTGTCTGTTCGAGCTACTGGATTATTCACTTTTGTACATAACCTCAGGCAAGATACCTTGCCATCTTTACTGCTTATATTTAGTTGTATTTTATTTCAGTTATTATATCTATATTTTTCGGTTATTATTTTCTTCTTGCATGTGGACTTAGAGTTAAGAGACTACCGTCAACTTAGTGTATCTCATTAAACTTGTCACGATTGTATCACAAGTTGTGTGTGAGATGTGAGTATCATATAGAGGTCACTTGCGTATTGGCTGATCCCTCGTGTGCATACGTAGGAATAACTGTCAATAGATGCATGTTAGAAGACTTGACAGTTATTAGGTATAAAACATTGTTGTGGAAGTGACATGTGTTGGTATGGCATGGTTACGACACATGTATAGTATTATGGGGAGAGAGAGGACAGCTACTAGCGTAGGGGTTATATTTACTTTTTACACGCATTTGTGGGCCGATAGTGACTCTTATGAGCGCTACCTTCTGCCCCAGGGCCGATAGCGACTCAGATGAGCGCTACTTACTGTCCATGGCCGATAGTGACTCGGATGAGCGCTATCTACTACCACTCTTTATTTACTCTGCTGATCCTGCAGCCTCTGTATAGAACGTTGTCCTCAAAGTGCATATCACATAGATGGTTAGGGACTTGTTGTGTCGTAGATTATAGTGGTTACTTTTGCAGTTATACATGGCATGTTCTTCCTGTATCTTGTTACGTCCCTCTGAGGACCTAGTTATCTCTCCAGGTGTATGCTTCTGTGATATTTGCAGGTGTTCTAGTCGAGGCCGTGATCTTCTCCATCCTTTTGAAGATGATTGCACTTGGCTCGTCTTGTTATTTCATCTATTCCTTCTTGTACATTTGATTTGAGATAGTTGGTAGTGGACTTTGTCTCCGCCCAACTTTTGTACAAATTAAAATTTTGTGTTGATTCCTATTTTATATTGATTCTTCTATTGTGGATGAGATTAGTATCATGGATTACTGCATTTCACAGCTTATGTATACATACGATGGTTCCATATATTATAGTGTACTTTGTTTGTATGCAGCTGGCATAGGTACGTACCTAGTCCTAAGTATTTTGTGACTGGGGCGTTACATGTTTTAGTGGTGGCCCATACAGGTCGAGTTTGTCACTTTGGTTACGTTACTGTACCGATGTGAGCCTGCAATATAGGATTAGAATCTAGGAATCTCATCCATACAACTTGACCTCTTTCCTTGGCTTCAAATTCCGAACTCTCGATCGACTTCCTTGAATTGCATCTTGCTTGGTTCCTTTCTACCGTTGATTCTTATTTTCGTGCTTAGTGTCAACTAGGAAGATGACTACACTAGTATATGCTCATAGGTCAAACACATGGCTAAAATGGTTATATTGGCAATTGGAATACATTTAAGACTCAAATTGAGTTAAAAAGGTTTTTTTTTAAAGTGTGATTTAATGATTAGTAATTTGTAAAGTAGGATATTACCAAGGAAAGTTTTAATCTTGAGATTTCTAAATAGTAAATACCATATGATTGATACTGCAGGAAGGAAAAAAAAGGCTAGATTCTTTATACCATTGATTTAAGAAATTGACTGGATTTTTGAGTTTTGATATTTATGAATTATGGAGTTATAGTTATACATCTTTGAATAAATATAAAATTTATTTAGTTTTTTTGAGTTGTGATATCTAAGATTTATTGGGTTATAGTTATACACCTTTGAACAGTTATAAATTGGGTTTGAAAATGATCTTAGATTTCAAATGTGGTTGTAGAAATTATTTAAATTTGTGTCGTACAACTTGCGAATTTTGTGGTTAGTAAATTTTGAATTTTAAGTGGAAGTAATGATGGTGAATTTTGGTTTAAAATATTTGAAAGTTATGAAAATAATTTTTGAGAATTTTTTTAAATCGTGTCATATGATGGAGGATTTACAAATCTATTTAGATTTTTGGTTTTTTTAAAAAAATGATAATAATTTTTATGACTAATAAGATTTTTGAAAAATTAGTTTAACGTTGGATTGCTAATATTACAAATTTTTGGAAAAAAATAAAAAAATAAATATTAATGATGTGATAAGGTTGTTTTGATTGATCGAATAAAGTTACCATTTAAAAGTTGTGATTATGTTGGAATGACTTAGTATGAATAAAGTTATAATTGATGAGTGCATTAAAATATTGAGCTAAAATTTTGGGATTGCTTTGTATGTGCTAGAAATTTTTATCTGAGGAGTTATTAATTTTTGTAGAGTTTTAAAGTTATGATTGATTAAGGATATTTTATATATAGATTCATGATTTATGAACTATTGAGTTTAAAAGTTGAATTGAAAATGTAAAGTTTTGAAAAAGTCAGTAGTAACATGATAAAAATTTACTTTGAGATTTATGAAAGTGATTTAAATTTTTTTCATGATGAATTTGAACGGCTTGGAGTGAATACAAATTTTGGTGGTTTATTTTTGAAACTTTTGGAGGAAACTTGAGCTAAAATCTTAATGGTAGGCCATCAAGATAGCTCTAATAAGATAGATGTACTACACACTAATTGCCATATCACTCATGACCATGATAGTAGTATGTACACAAGTGTTGTTAGTCATCTACCAAACTATGCGATTGTATCCCAATCTTGACTTACTCGACCTTTCCTCGTGACCTACTAACCGTTTGCGGATTGAATAATGAATTGATCGCTCCTTGACTGTATTCATCTAGAAGACTATCTTCTCACTAGAACCTTGTCCCTAAATTATAATTTTACTGGATTCCTTAATTAATTTTATCTCATGCTTTAACTTGATCTCCTTTATCATTGTGCATAAATTGTCGCCCCATGAACTCCCACTTTCTATTTTGATCTTTTGGCGTCCCTTACGTGACTTGGATAGTTGGAGTACAACACTATACTTTTCCTTCCAACAAATTTCATATGTAAGGCCTAGACAAGCCCACCTTCAGGTAGACATATCATGTCCCACTAAAACACGTCTCCTTGCACTCTATTTCTTGATATGACTTTCTGGTCAAAATGGCCAAACTATAACCTCTACCATGACGCCAAAATACTTTCCGACTTCAATTAGAGATCCAACCTTGACTCAATCCCTTAACCCGATAAGTGATTTTGTTCTACTTAGTTCCTTAAATGCTTAAATTTGTACTTTATCTTGGTTGCTTGACCCATGGTCCCATCACACTACTAGTTTAACTCTTGTAAGTTGGGTAGAATACCTCACCACCTAACAAACCTTTTTTCTTGTGAACCACATTGGTAAGTTCACTTAGACTATAAATTCAGAGGACCCTACCTTATCTAGTCTACCAAGCCATAAATGAAGAAACACTATGACAACTGTATATGCCCAAACTTCGGGCGAAACTTAGATTTCAAAAGATCCTGGACTAATTAAATTTCCTTTATCATTCTCCCTTACTTATATTTTGACTATCTTATACTGCTAATTAGCCTTAGTTTTGCAAGCTTATTTCTTTGTCAAGCTTGATCATGACATATTTTATTGGGTGCACCCACAAACATATTGTCTAATCAGAACCGGTGCATGATGGTCTGATCAACCTATTGCACTTTGGTTCTCCTTCGTATATTATTCAACGTGGATGGAGACATAATTAAACTTGCCTTAGAGTCTCATCTGCGACAGCCTTGGAAATTCTCTTTTGAATTATTTTTCGTCGCCTATGAACCTCGTGTTCGTACTCAATAGCATCATCTTTGAAACCTTTATTGTTCTTGTCTTTTACTTATTCTAGAAAGATAATGCACTGTACTAGATAGATCGATCCAAGGTATCACCTTTAGTTGCCCTATCAATTATATATATACAAAATATAGATAACCACCAACCGACTCATGTGGCTATATCCTCGCCTTTAACTACCCCTCATTTCCTCAGCCCTATAATTGTTATCATGCCCTTCCAATTATGCTTGAGTACTCGAGAATGATTCTAATCATTCACTTAAATCAAACTCTCAACCAAGACTATTAGTATCCAGTTTTCTCTCAGGGAACCATATCTACCAAATGTCTAATTATCCCCTTTGATCGACTAAATTTCTCACCCATTTTTTCGGGTTATTAAATTTTGTCACCTTCATTAACAACCTGTATACCATTCCATAACCCTGATGTGTTTTCGGATATACCGAGTTCACAATTTTTCTAATACATGTTTGTATTGAACGCCGTTTCATCGCCTCCTCTAAAAATTAATTATATTTTGGTACTGAAGAACTCTTTATATTCCTCAACCCTATCTACCCTATTATTCCTAACTTTCGAAGACGAAATTCTTGTAAGTTGGGTAGGATGTAAAACCCCTATTTTTTAAATTATTATTTTTATTATTTTATTAGACTTAAAAATGAATTTATACAATTTATGTTTTTTTATTAATTATTAATAATGACCTTAGCCATTGTTGAGTTATGGAGCACTAGACGACCATGACTTTTAGCACGAAAGTTGTAGTAGTGTGCCTTGACTAGTATATTAACCATGCCAGGGGAAGCCTAGCCATAGTTTTGTCCAAACTAGAAAAACCAGGCCAAGTTGTAAATTGACTCATTTAAATTATTTTTATTAAATATTATTTTATATATTGATTTTTAGATGACCCGATTTGTCCAAACCAGTCCGAACTGGGCCCGGACCGAACCCAAGCCCAAGTAGGCATGTGGTGTAACCAATGACGACCATGTAAGCATATTTTATGTATGTACAAATATTTATTAATTTATTTTAAGGTTTGAGAAATATTTTCTAATTTTTAATTAGTGGTACAAAAATTGGCATTTTTATTTTTTATTAATGTGTTACAAAAATGGTACAAATTGTTCTGGACCCGAATTTAGAAGTATGGTATGGGTTCATCAAAACCACCATTGAGCAAATTTATTTTTATTATCATTAAAGTTATTTTTAAATAAATATATATGTTCACTCTACTTATATGTTATTATTATTAAATTTATTGTAAAGTATATATATATATATATATATATATATATATATATATATATATATATATATATATATATATATATATATATATATATTATGTGTGTGTGTGTGTGTGTGTGTGTGTGTGTGTGTGTGTGTGTGTGTGTTTAAATACATTAAATAATTTAGATAGATAATATTAAATTGTTATGGATATTTTATTGTGTGTAGTAGATATACACATATATAGATACTTATATTTGAAAAGATTTGTAAAGATAAAGTAAGTAAAAAAACAAAAACAACAACAAACAAATATTAAGGTAATGGGTGGCCGGCCCCACCCGACCACCCATACCATAAAATAAAGGAATAGCAGCAGCAGCTATAGCATGCTGCACAAAAGCAAGCAGCAGCACCCTTGGCGGCCGACCCCCCCCAACCCATTATATATATATATATATATATATATAAATATATATATATATATATATATATATATATATATATATATATATATACTCAAAAAAACCCTAATCTTTCTTCCTCCTTCCTCTCTCCTTCCTCATCTCTCCTCCGCTTCTCCCTCGTCTAGCCTCGGCCAAACAGCGCCTCGCGGTCGCGGCAACAGCAACAACAACAAACGGCAACAACGACAGAATTTAACATCGAGGTATCCGACTTCTCTATTCGATTCCTCCTTCAATTTTAAATCCGTTTTTAGATCCGTAAACTCATGTAGAAAGCCCACATGACCCTCTTTATGATCCCCCAGGTGGATTTCAACATGGCCATCCAACTTGCTCGAAAAATCGAGGCGAAGTTGGAGAAAAACCACTTTTCTGGAATATTAAAAACTATTGTAAAATACCAACTTGTCGGTCAATTTTTGTTATGTACTTTAAGATTTTGTAGAAACTAATTGAAGACAGTCAAAGACAACATAACCAAGATTGTAACGCACCTTCTGGATTCACTTTTCATCTAGTGTGTAAAAAGTTACATGTAGTTAAAGTTCTCAAAAAAATTGTAAATTCTGTTTTCGAAAATTAGAAAAATATCCCGATACGGCGTCCGTTCCGACAAACCGGACAACGTGGTCGCACACTATACGCATCGAAAGGCGCGTATGAATGTTGTCGAAGTGTGGGAACTGACGGAACCCGATTTTGTTGCATGTGCGCGACGAAATCAGTGCGTATCCGTCGATATACCCCCGTATCGACCCTTTGCAAATTAAGTCACAACTTCGTGTACACTCATCAAATCGCGATGAAAGTTGCGCCATTGGACTCCAAATATTTTTCTGGTCCTGTGAGCCAAGTTTGGTTCAATTCTGAGAAGGTTGATAGGGACGCTATTTTGGCGGGCCCACAATCTCATTCAACGGACGATTTTGTGCACAGCCCACCGAAATCCTAAATTGGACGTACCGTTGGTTCATCTCATCAAAACAAATCTGTACACATGTAGTTTTATGACTTTAGAGACCGTATATATTGGCACGCATTTCGGTGCAAAACGGGTCCAACGGTGGACATCGTTTTGACCCGAAATTACGAATTTGCCCATGTTCCAGAATTTGACTTTTGGACAGGCGTTTCCTAGGCATATATTTTATTCCAAACTCGTTTGTTATATTTGTTGCAGCATCCGGAGTCATCTGCGAGATTTGGCTTTTTTTGCTTCGTTTATTTGTCTGTTCGAGCTACTAGATTATTCACTTTTGCACATAACCTCAGGCAAGATACCTTGCCATCTTTAATGCTTACATTTAGTTGTATTTTATTTCAGTTATTATATCTATATTTCTCAGTTTTGTTTTGCATATGGACTTAGAGTTAAGGGACTATCGTCAACTTAGTGTATCTCATTAAACTTGTCACGTTTGTATCACGAGTTGTGTGTGAGTTGTGAGTATCATATAGAGGTCACTTGCATGTTGGCTGATCTCCCGTGCACATACATAGGAATAACTGTCAATAGATGCATGTTAGAAGACTTGACAGTTATTAGGTATAAAACAGTGTTGTGGAAGTGACATGTGTTGGTGCGGCGTGGTTACGACGCATGTATAGTATCTTGGAGAGGGAGAGGACATCTACTAGTGTAGGGGCTACATTTACTTTTTACACACATTTGTGGGCCGATGGTGACTCTTATGAGCGCTACCTTCTGCCCCGGGGCCGATAGTGACTCATATGAGCGCTACTTACTGCCCATGGTTGATAGTGACTCGGATGAGCGCTACCTACTGCCACTCTCTATTTACTCTGCTGACCCTACATCCCCTACGTAGAACATTGTCCTCAAAGTGCATATCACATAGATGGTTAGGGACCCTATTTTATCGTAGATTATAGTGGTTACTTTTGCAGTTATATATGGCATATTCTTCATGTATCTTGTTACGTCCCTCTGAGGACCTGGTTATCTCTCTAGGTATGTGCTTTTGTGATATTTGCAGGTGTTCTAGTCGGGCCCGTGATCTTCTCCATCCTTTCGAAGATGATTGCACTTGGCTCGTCTTGTTATTTCATCTATTCCTTCTTGTACATTTGATTTGAGATAGTTGGTAGTGGACTTTGTCTCCGCCCAACTTTTGTACAAATTAAAATTTTGTGTTGATTCCTATTTTATATTGATTCTTCTATTATGGATGAGATTAGTATCATGGATTACTACATTTTACAGCTTATGTATACATACGATGGTTCTATATATTGGAGTGTACTTCGTATGTATGCAGCTGGCATGGGTACTTACCTAGTCCTAAGTATTTTGGGACTGGGGCGTTACATCCTCCAAAAGACCATACCTTCAAAACAACATCCCTAGTGTTGCTTTTGCTTACTTGGAGAACCTTGAAAACAGAACTATCACGATGACACCCAAACACCGTCCGACTCTCCGATGTATAAAGGTTCTTCCTACCATCTGAGGAAACCCTTCCAAAACATGAAGAGTTCTGAGCTCTCTAATGTGTGTGTCAAGTGTTGCATCTTCACCATGCCCAAAATCGCCAATACCGATCCTGGAGAAATTTGCTAGCCAAACCACTACAAAATATGAAAAGGGGGAAATGGGTTAACAATGAGAAGAAAACAAAGTCATTCTTTAGCCCATGTGGCCCCATCATACAGGACACATGCGGTCCAATGAGATAGGGCATGCATCGATCATGTCTGAAGCACAGAGGCGATACATGACATGCCCGCACATAAAATATGTGACATGGACATTCAAAATAAAGTCGTCATTTTTCCACCGTCCTTACCCTTGATAGGAGGGTACATATCGGGAAGAATGGAAGGAAAGTCCGCAGCTCTTGACGGGGAGGCGAGTCCCTTTCTTTTGGCCAAAACACCAGTCGACTTGGAAGCTTTTGGAGCCATGGCTAACTGGGACAATGAAGACGAAGGAGAAGAAGGTGAAAGAGAAAAATCTCTCTCCGAATGATTCATATTTATAAGGTTTTCGAAAGAGTGCCATTTCGATTCTCGAGTCCATTAAAGATAATGATGACATTTGGGGATTTTATCTATAGTAACCATCGACTTTATCTCAAAAACAGAACCCAAATCCAAAACCAAATCAAGACATTAAATGCAGCAGTGACAGATGGCAGTCTAGTTGGGATCTCCCTGCAGCTCAAGATCTTTCTGCGGCTCAAGGTCTCTCCTGACTCGAAGACTCCCTGTGGCTTAACCAATCTCCATGCTTTTATTCAAAGTATTCCAAATTTGCAATTTGAAAACTTTGAAGGGGGTCCTGTAGAAGCATGGGAAATATGGGGTTCATGCGGATCACAACTGATCGCATGAGTACTTTGGGCCAAATTGGTCTGCATAAAGAAGAACCGCATGATAGACTCGACATGCCCCCTGTGGCCCATCTTTTCTATCTCGGATTATATATTAAAAAGCAACCAGACTGATTTTGAGTAGTAGAAGAAAGAGTTACTTATGCGGCCAAGCTGATCAGCCCTTCCGATAAAGCTGACAAAATCTGTCAAAACTGACAGCTCTGACACTCTGACAAAAAAAGAAGATAAGACGCGATCAGACCAAATATCATGTCACCAGTCTGGACATAGTCATGCGGCTAGAAGGACTGCGATCCGAGCCGCATGAACCCTATGCGGCTCAATCTATATGCTGCATACGGCCAAGGGTGACTACAACCTAAGCTGCATGAGCTTTATGCAGCCCAGAATATAAAATCTATGCGGCTCAAAAGTCCCGAAGCTACAAGCAGATTAAGGGAGACTGCGACCTAAGCCACAAGAGTCTTATGCGGCCCAACATGGCCGAACACTAAAAGACCTATACGACTCAAAATGACTCAAGCAGATTGATCCTATCCTGCGATAGGACATGTGGCAGGCTGACCAAGTCTCAGTCACCCAGATTTGCTGTAAAGAAATCTCAACAAGTCACCAGCTGGCGGCCAAAGAACGGGTCTTTGTGTGCTGTTGTAGCCACGTGGTCACATGGCCATCTATGCGGCTCAAGATATCTATCACTATAAATAGCAGGGTACCACACCCATACAAAAGGCTGGCAACCTATGAAGGGCAATTTCTTCAAGAGCAAGGATCGTGTCAGATAGTCCAAGGAGTAAGGCAGAGTTGCTACACTTTCTCGAGCCTCCATCGTCGTCCCCATTATCAAAAACTAAACAATTCTACTTAGATTGTTTCCTAGGATTTCTTTCTAGGCTTTCTCTTGTACAAGCGAGTTTGCAATCAAGTTTAATTCATCTGTAATTTTTTGTTCTTAACATTTAATGGCAAACATACATATGTCCTAAACAAGCTCGATAATGAATAAGCTTACAAAACTGGGCTATAAATAACGACATCATTCATGGTAGTGCAAAGTATAAGTACGAGAGATAATGATGAAAGTAGTTATAAATAGTTCAAGTTTTATAAGGATCTAAGTCTTGTTTGATGTTCCTGCTTATATAGTCATCCTACTGTCTCTTGTATCAGGTCGTGGTTAACCAATGGAGTATGGGCTATTAAAACACTATATTCTAGGTATACATATCTTACTTCACTAGCATATATTCAGTGCCACACAGTTACACTTCCTTAAGGGGTTATAAGAACACAGGGTGATAGGCCGTGAGGCTTACTACCCAACTTATAATAATTAAGTAATAGAGTGATTGAGAAATATAACACGTATAACTAGTATGAGTTATCTTCCTAACCTCTCTATCAGGCGCGAAGGAAAAGGTTAAGCTTTATGGTAGAAAGAAAATCAGGCAGAAGGAAATCAAGGTAGTCGGATAAGAGTTCAAAATTGGAATCAAAGGAGGAGATCAAGCATGTGGATGAGTTCTAGACTTTAATCCTATCTGCAGGCTCATATCATTACGGTAACATAACCAAAGTGATAAACTTGACTTGCATGGGCCACCAGAAAAATATGTAACGTCCCAGTCCCAAAATACTTGGGACTATGTACGTAAATATGCCAGCTGCATACATACGAAGTATACTCCAATATATAAAAACCTCGTTTGTATACATAAGCTGTAAAATGCAGTAAACCAAGACAACTAAATCTCATCCACCAAATAAGAAATAATAATATAAATCATCTATGAAATTTGTCAATTATACATGTAGTTGGGCGGAGACAAATCTACTACCAACCATTTAAATGAGAAAGATAATGCACTGGAGAAAATGCGAAGGAAAGGTAGCAAGTTGACCCAAGGGCAATCCTCTATGAAGGAATGGAGAAGATCACGGTCTTGTCTAGAATACCTGTAAATATCACAGAAGCACACACCTGGAGAGATCACCAGGTCCTCAGAGGGACGTAACAAGATATAGAAAGAATATGCCATAATAAACTGAATATATAATATGTCATAAGCCACAAGTAAAGTAAAATAGTCCCAATCGTAACAAGGTTTAATATCTCATCATCGAAACAGTGGACTACCCCTACAACCAAACAAGGACAAAGGGTAGCATACTATACCGTGATGCGATATTGTCCCAAGCTACAAATGGAACGGGGGTGACATGATATTGACTAGGGTTTACCTAACCATTCTAATGTGTTTATACAGTTAAAAACAAACCTTTAGTCACATGAGCCCTGGTTGTAAATATGATCTTGTATAGTCCCCTCTTGGGCACCAGTGACGAATCGTAAAATGTTCAAAAATGTCAGTGGCCAACCTGAGGGGGTCATCATACCCGTATCTCCAGCGGAGCTTCCGAGTTACAAGGGAATGTGTAAAATAAGCCCATACGACAAAGAAATGTTCTTCCCTCCCTATGCACCTATCTAAGTCACATCCGCGAGCATGTACCTCTACTAACTGCTACATCTCCTAGCATGCTTTATTAGCAGTTAGACCTAGCACATGCGTACGAGTGATCAACCAACATGCAAGTACCTCTACATGCTACTCATCTGACATATATTTTGTGGTACAACTGTGTCAAGGTTTATGCAATACACTACAGATGGTAGTCTCTTAACTCTAGGTCCATATGCATAACTTAAAGACAAGGAAGAAATAAGGTTAGTACTTGCATCGTGTATCACGAAAAACAAGCAAGTAAATCAACTGAAAGAACTAGAAATAAACAGATAGGAATATGCAATAACTAAAGAAAATGCAAATAAATATAAGCAGTAAATATGGCAAGGTATCTTGCCTGAGGGGGTGCAAAAGAGCAGGGTCCAATAGCTCAAACCAGCAAATCAAAGAAGCAAGAAACGCAGAATCCACGAACGACTTCGGATGCTGAAACAAACATTAAGAACATTTTTGGTGTAAAAGATATTTCTAGGAAACGCCTGTACAAAAGTCCAATTTTGGAACAGGGGCAAAATCATAATTTTAGGGCAAAACGATGTCCACCGTTGGACCTGTTTTGCACCAAAAAGTGTGCCAGTACCTACGGTCTCTAAAGTCGTCAAACTACATGTCTATGGGTTTGGTTTGAGGAGACGAACCCAACCGTTTACCCAAAGTTAGATTCTGACGGGCTGTACACAATTTTGCCTGTTGGATCGGGTCGCGGGCCCACCGAAAAGGTGTTCTAGTCAACCTTCTCAGAATCGGACCTAACTTGGCATACATGACCAAAAAATTGATACGGTCCTGTTCGTGCAAGTTTCATCTTGAATCGACGACTGTACACAAAGTTAGGGCCAAGTTTACAAAAAGTCGATACGGGGGTATCTCGACGGATACGTACTGATTTCGTACTGATTTCGTCACCACATCGACAACCTCCATATGCGCCTTTCAATGCATATAGTGCGTGACCACGTCACCCGGTTTGTCGAGGCGCATGCCGTATCGGTAGGTTTTTCACAAAAATCTCAGTTTTTAACATAGTTTTTCTTTCAACTTTAACAACACATAACTTTTTGTACATTAATCAAAATATAGATTGAACATGTGCATTTTAGTCTCGTTTAGGTTGTTGTTGACTGTTTTTAATTAGTTTCTACAAAACCTTAATGTACAGATAAAAAATTTGGCTTCCAACTTTAGGTTTTGAAACAGTTTTTAACATTACAGAAATCAGGTTTTTCTCCAACTTCGTCTCGATTTTTCTAGCACGTCAGAGGGTCGTTTCGAAATCGATCTAAAGGATCTCGAAGTGGGACATGAGGGCATCACATAGAAATTCGTAGATGAACAAGCATGAAGAAATTATTACACAAAGATGGGTACCTTGCTGTGTTTTTGAAATAGGGCAACTCTGTTTGGCGAACGTATTTCTTCCGTTCTCCTGTGACGCGACAGTTGACGGCGAGGTGCAGGCTGTAGTGTAGCTGCGCAGGGGTGTCAGCGAGGCTCGGGTGCAAGGAATCAAAGTTCGGAGTAGAAACGAGGAGGAATTTAGAAGAAAACAAATTTTTGGGTTTTTTCGAGTATATAGGTTTTGAATCCGAAATTAGATAGGATTTGAGCAAAATTTAGATTTGAATTTGAGTTAATCTAGTGGAGAATCTATATAAAATTTAATAGGAAAAGATTTGAAGTGATTTGGTTATTTAAATTGAGAGGGGCTCGGGATGCGCCTATTACTGTAGCCGCTGCTATAGTATCTTTTTCTTTCCTTTTTTTTCCTACTATTTGTATATACACATAATATTTATAATATGCACTTGTGTATATAAAAAAATCCCAAACAACTTAGGAAATTTATATTCTAGTATTCCAAAAAGAATTTATAACAATAATTTTAATAATAATTTTTTATTTATAAAAGAAACCATCTATACCTAATATTAAAAAATATATATATAATAAAACACTCTATATATATAACTCCTTATATTTTAACTACAAAAAAGACAAATTCCTATATAACTAAAAAATATATATTTTTAAAAAAATCCCTAAAAGTAATCCATGTTCCTAAAATTCATATTTGATAGTTCTCCAAAATAAAAAAAGGTAAATCAACTTTTAATAATTCATAACAATAAATATGATCAATAAAAAATAATAAAAAATATATTCTAGATTTTTAGGCAGTTTACTTGTCGATTATCCTCCAAGAACAAATCATCTTGAGTGAAGGTGATATTGGGGATCAGCTCCATCACATTATGGAATAATAATATGCTATTGGTTCCTCATCTGGTTTCTTAAGATGGGCCAGACAAGCGTCAGCTTGCATAAAAACTTCACTTAACGTCTCTCCGGTTTCCCTTGACAGACGTAGGAGTTCAAAAGTTGATATTCTTGCCGGAGTATTGGCTAGTTAAGCCAATATGTCAAAGTTATACGGCTTTTCGAGTCCAAGAGGTAGAGTTTTCTTCAATATTTTATCAAAGCGAGCTGGTTGTTTGTCTTTGTCAGCTGCTGTTGGTTTGGGAGGAATCGGTTCCGTTTGAGGTAAAGAAGCCGAAGGAATATTAACGGCAAGTAGAGGAGATATCGGAGGGGCATCGGAGACTAGAGAAAGAGTGGCTACATTCACTTGTCCATCTGGATAGTCTCTAAGGTAGAGTTTCCCATATCGAGTACCGGTCCTGGCTTCTTCTTTCGGTACTGGTGCAAAAGACACCATGTTGTAGTTCTTCATCCGAATCTTACTTTTGGAAGACCTCTTTTGGAGAGATGAAGGATATGTTCTGAATCCCATACAAACATGGGACTGATTGTGTGGAATGGGGACGACTCCATCCTGCACAAGTTGAGCAGAAAAGTCGCCAAATTGCAAAAAGACAACATTGGCAGTCACTGTCCTTTCATATTGCTGAAGAGTGATTGTCTTGGCATTGATCAGTTCTTAGATCTTCCCTTTGAGTACGTAACATGCCCTGTTTGGATGTCCCAAGAAAATAGATATAGTATTTAGGACTATCAGTCTTACCTAATTCATCTGGCCATTTTGCTTCGAAAAGTTGAAGTTTGTTGCTCTTGATTAGACAATCGAATATGCTCATGATGTCGTACTTATCAAAAGAATATTCCTCCTTAGGATGTGGTGCTCTCTGTGGGGGTGCCGTCATAGTAGGTGTTGACTAACCCACAGTGACGGCTAAAGCTTCTTTGCCTTTCGCATTCATGGCTAAAGCTTCTTTGCCTTTGCGGTTGTTCTGACAACCGCCACTATTGGTTGCAGAATGTTCTTCATTTTCAAGATTAGGCATTTGAATGCATAGTTGCTTGAACTTGTCAGCACTGTCTTCGACTGCCCTGGCACTTACTATGAAGGAGGCCCAGTCTTGGAATTACGCGGGTCCAGTCTACATGCTGACTATAGGTAACAAGTTTGATTTGCATGTATATATAGTCAATGCATCTGGATTACCTAGAGGCATTTTGAGTGCCTCACGGCGGAAGTGCTCGATGAAATGTTCAGCAGTTTCATTAGGCCGTTGTTTGATTTTGATGAGGGCCGACATGGTCATGTCATTTGTTCCCTCATATAATCGTTCTAAGAATATTTGCTTGAATCCTGCAAAAGATATTATGCAACCATCTGGCAAGCTATGATACCAGTCATAGGCCGCACCCGCCAAGCACCCGACGAATACTCTAGTAAGTAGAGCATCGTTCGGTTGGAGCTGATTAGTTATTACCTCGAAGTGATTAAGATACTAACTCGGAGATGAGCTGCCGTCAGACAACATGATGGTTGGTGGCTTGTACTTAGATGGAAACAGGACTTCCTTCTACCTTATAGCGTAAGGTTATTTGATTTCCAACTTCTGTAAACCATCCTTCTACTTGAAGCTTTCGAACTAGTTATGCAGAAGCTTCACCGCTTCAAGGGGATCTCTTGAGGCTTGGGGAGCAGTAGACTGATTTGATGTGTTAGGAGATAGAACCGCATGATATGGACCACCCGCAAGCACTAGATTGACTTAGAGTAGCCTGAGCTGGCATGGTTGTATTATGCAGAGATTGTACTCCCAGACCAATATTAACAGGGGCAGATGCTGCTATGTGTTCCTAGGTTGGAATTGGATTCACAACCGGTGGACAGTGTGTTGTGCTACGATTATAGCATGCATACTTGCAACTATTTTAGCAATGGTTTTCAAGTTAGCCTCTAACATAGCAATCCTCTGCTCTAGACTGCCGGAACTGGATGCATCTTGTTCTTCATTACTGACATAAGCAGTCACTTCTCTCGCTACCGATGATGAACTGGTGGAAAAGATAGTCCGCTCAGAGCTCTCGCTATCGGCATCAAAGTCACGTAGGGAACTACCCCCAAGATGAAGAGTGAGAAGATTCCTTTGACCGAGAAAATCTTGGTCAGAATCAAAAAGATTCCTTTGATCGATTGTTTCTTTGTCGGAAGGAAGATTCCTTTGATCGATTGTTTCTTTGTCGGAAGGAAGATTCCTTTGACCGATTGAGTCTTGGTCGGAATCAAGAGGATTTCTTTGATTGAGGATATCTCCAAGACTAGGAGAGGGAAGATTCCTTTGACCGAGTAGGTCTTGGCCTCTTGATCTTGTATTCTGGGAGACCCTTCATCGGATTCACAGATACAATCAAGGTATTGTTGACTGGGATTACAAGATGCATTATGTCTTGGACGTTTTCCACCCAGTACTTCGAGATTTCATGTTGACCGAAGCATATAGCAATTCATCTTCGTCCACCATAATGAGTTCAGGAGTCTGAGTGTAGTTCAAACGGTCGAAGACAGACCATTTAGCTGATTGACAGCAACATTTGATCACTACTTCATAGTAATAAGTACAGTAGTGTTCCTGATGTGGAGTTACAGATGGATGAGATGGTCCCACGATCTTTTATTTTTATACAAGAAGTTCGCGAAGATCATTTACAGTGACAGGATAAGGAGAAGTCGAAGGTACATATTCCTTGATTATGTTAGGAACATGGTTCTGGTTCTTGAGATGCCTTGTTCCCTGTCTGTACAGAGAAGTACTGAGTTTATTGGCATCACTAAGAGGATTCTTGATTTAATAAACTCTTCCTGTACTGTATAATTTAGTGAGTGGTGCAGATTGTTATTGATGTGGACTTGATGCTATTCTGTGCGGATTAAGGTAAGTGCGCATGTCAGAGTCGTGCACCACCTGGCTGTCTGTCTGAGACACCATCAGTTTGTCTTGCCTTGCTCTTGATATGCGCAGGATAAAAAGATCTTGGCTCTGGCTTGGTTGGCACTGGCCATGTGGAGTGGGCAGGAGGCCCTGTTGTTCTGCACAATTTGTTCCAGTACGTTTAGCGCAGCACAGATAAGCAGTAGGAAATGGACTTCGAATAGATTTTAATTTCTTGACATTGATTTGATTGTCTCTGCCAAGAGAAGTAGACTTTCTACTCAGAAGCGTTCTTGCATTGATCGGCACAAAGGCACAATCAGATACATTTTCCATCGAGTCCAAGACTGGAGAAGGATAAGGAGAGGCTATAGGGTGCTTTCCTTTATTCTGTGCAGGTGTAGTGATATGCAACTTCTCTACTAAGTTTAGAACTTGGAAGGAGTGAGGATTGGCTATAAGGCATTTTCTTTTGTTCTGTGCATAGGCAGTGGTTGGCGCACTCTCTACCGAGTTTAGAAGTGGAAAGGAAGAGGGATTATCAATGTGGCACTATTCCTTGATTAGCGTCGAGGCAGTGATTGGCGTGCCCTCTACCAATTTTAGAATTGGTAAGGAAGAAGAAGTGGCCATGTGGCGCTGTCCCCTGATTGGCGCCAGGGTAGTGATTGGAGCACTCTCTACCAATTTCAGAATTGGTGGAGAAGAGGAAGTGGCTACAGAGCTTTTCTCCAAGCTTGGCACAGAAGTCATGATTGGTGCACTGGAGGACTTTGGAGTCCAGATGGCGCGTGGCTTATTCTTGGTAGCAACAATAGTAGTGCGCTTGGCAACCCCTGTGCCAATCATAGCTTCGTAAGCAGTTTAGTTGACTTTTATGACCAGAGTCTTATGCGTCGTGTCGACCGATGCAACATCGTATTGAGTTGTCACTTTCTCGTCGGAGGAGAAAGTCGTCCCCAGCAGAGTCGCCATTTTTTTTGCAAAAACAAAAAGTATGATTACAAACTGAGAAGAGTGTATACAGGAGTACAAGTTGATTTTTGGGGAAGTACAACTATAGGAATCTGATCTGAAGACGATCACTTTATCCTTTGGACGATACGATGTTGTAGAAGAAAGCCTTTGGAGAGTTCTGCAGCAAGTGCTAAGGAGATTATGATCATTAGTGATCCATTTGAAGTGATTTGAAACTCTATTTATAAAGTTATGAAATAACTGTCAGCCAGTTATTCTGATTGGCACAGACAGCAATTGGCGCACCATCACCCTTCATACGAACGGTGAGAGAGATGCACGCGGTCGTGGGCAGTATCATGTGCACTTTTTTCGAGATTAGTGGCATGCACGCCATGCCATCTAACTGCTTTAGATGATAATTAATTGATTAGCGCTAACTGTTGAATGGTGCTTGGCGCTATTTACTATTTTGTGCCATCTGCTTAATTCATTGATTGCCTTACACCAACTGTGAGTGGCACGGGACAGCTGTCAGTCATTATAACAAATCTGACGCAATCTTCTTGACCTCCGTGCGTTCGAGATTCTAAACGAATTTTCTTTGACTATTGTGCTGTCAGTCATGATGACGACTGTTTTGCTTCTCGGAGAAGACTGCCACATGTCGTCCAGCGCCATCTGATGCCAGGGCTATCTGATGTCAGGCGCCATCTGCTGACCTAACGCCATTTGATGACATGAGTCATGGCACTTTTTGTGAGTAGCACGTGGTAATGTTTATACTTTTTGAGCTTCTACAATACAAGGTTTATATCTTCATTTGTTTGATGATCTCTAAGAAAATAATGTCGAATCTCAATATGCTTAGTGTACGAGTGTCATGCAGGATTTTTAGTCAAATTAATAGTGCTAGTGTTATGACAGAAAATGCATATGTGTGAATACTGTAAACCAAAGTCTTATAAGGCTTGCTTCATCCATAAAATTTGTGCACAACAACGTCCTGCGGTGATATACTCAGCCTCAGTAGTTGATAATACGACAGAATTTTGCTTCTTGCTAAACCAAGAGACTAGAGCCTTGCATAGGAAATGACACATGTCGTTAGTATTTTTTCTATCAACTTTGCATCCAGCAAAATCAGCATCCGAGTAACCGGTTAGGTCGAAGGACATGGTTTTGGGATACCATAAGTCGACAGAATAAGTACCTTTAAGGTATCGAAAGATACGCTTAACTGCGCACAAGTGTGATTTCTTAGGGTTAGCTTGGAAATGTGTACACAAGCAAACACTAAACATGATATCAGGGCGACTAACAGTTAAATAACGTAAACTACCAATCATACATCGATACTTACGTATGTCGACCGGTTTGCCTTGTTCATCAATATCAAGCTTGGTTGAAGTTGCCATCGGAGTACCAAGAGGTTTAACTGTTTCTAGATCAAACTTCTTTAGTAAGTCTTTTGTGTACTTGGCTTGATTTATAAACGTCCCATTGTTGGTCTGTTTGATTTGCAGTCCAAGGAAGAATTTGAGTTCTCCCATCATGCTTATCTCAAACTCATTCTGCATATACTTTAAAAATTCTTGACAAAGAGATTCATCAGTAGATCCAAAGATAATATCGTCAACATAAATCTGAATTAAAAGAAGATTTCCATTAAAAGATTTTATAAATAGTGTCGTGTCAACCTTGCCTTTTGTGTCAACCTTGCCTTTCGTAAAATCGTTATCAAGTAGAAAAGAGCTTAAACGATCATACTAAGGCTTTCTTCAACTTGAAAACATGATCAGGGTTTTTAAAATCAGTAAAACCTGGAGGTTGAGCTACATAAACTTCTTCTTTAATAAAACCGTTAAGAAAAATACTTTTAACATCAATTTGAAAAAGCTTGAAATTATGAAAGCATGCAAATGCACATAACATGCAAATGGATTCTAATCTCGTAACTGGGGCATAGGTCTCATTGTAGTCGATACCTTCCTCTTGGTTGTACCTTTGAGCTACGAGTCGAGCCTTGTTACGAGTAACTAAACCATTTTTATTAAGTTTATTTCAGAATACTCAGCGGGTGCCAATGACCGGATGATCAATGGGCTTGGGAACAAGTTTCCAAACTTGATTCTGTTCAAATTGGTTTAATTCCTCTTGCATAGCATCTGACCAAAAATTATCGTACATGCTTCGTTAATAGTTTTGGGTTCTAGCTGTGAAATAAATGCAACACAAGAAACTATATCTTTACTTGAAGAACGAGTATTTATACCCCTGGTAATCTCACATATTACCAAGTCCTTGGGATGGTCAGCTAAAAACTTTATTCTTTTTGGCAAGCTTTCAAGGTAGCTGGTTCGGCTTCTGGTTCTGTACGTGATTGCCTGGAGGATCAGCTGGTGTTGTGCTTGAATGTTTTGCAGATGATGTACTTGGTGTACTGATGTCTTCATCATCATCGTCGATTGTTTGTTGATTCAGTTTGTCAAAAGTAACATTTACTGAGTCTTCGATGATTATGGTCCTTTTGCTGAAGACTCGGTACCTTTTGCTTTTGGCGACATAACCTAAAAATTTACCTTCATCGACCTTTTCGTCAAATTTTTCCAAATTATCTTTAGTATTAATAATAAAGCATTTACAACCAAAGATTTTGAAATAAGAAACAGATGGTGTCCTATCAAACCATAACTCATAGGGAGTCTTCTTCGATTTAGGTCGAATTAGAACCCTATTGAGAACATAGCAAATTGTATTGACAAATTCAGCCCAAAAGTATTTAGGTAGACTAAGATGGTTTAACATAACTTTAGCCATTTCAGATAGAGTCCTGTTCTTAAGTTCTACAACTCCATTTTGTTGCAGAGTCCTAGGACAAAAGAATTCATGTAGATAACCATATGTGTCACAAAATTGCTCAAACTCCACATTCTCAAATTCGCTGCTATGATCACTTTGAATACGAGTGATAATGAATTCTTTTTCATTCTAAAGTTTCTTGCAAAAGGAGACGAATTCAGACAATGCATCATTTTTGCGTGCAAAAAAAATATACCCATGTGTATCTAGAGAAATCATCTACTATTACAAAAGCATATAACTTACCACCTAGGCTAGCAATTCTACTAGGCCCGAATAAATCCATATGCAATAATTGTAGAGGTCTAGTAGTACTTAGAGCATTCTTGGACTTAAAAGTGGATTGGGTAGCTTTGTTCTTTTCACATTCACTACATACCGTATCCTTTTTGAAAGAGATGTCCGGTAAGCCTCGTACCAACTTCTTTGTGGATAGTTTTGAAATTGTGTCCATGTTTGTATGATCGAGTCTCATATGCCATAGTTGACTCTCATCATTCTTGTTGATTAAGTATCTACCTGCTTCGTTAGCCTCTTCCAATAGATAGAAAAAATATATATTGTCTTCCCTAATACCTTCAAAGATAGTAATACCAGTTGAGCTATCAACTATAGTACATTTGTCTTTGACAAAGTTAATACCATAACCATGGTCAGCTAAATGGCTTATGCTGAGTAGGTTATGTTTTAACTCGGTTACTCGACAGACATCTTTAATCATAGGATATGGAGCCTTACCAATATTGTCGATACCTACTATATACCCTTTAAGATTATTATCGAAGGAGACGTATCATTCTTTCTTCTTCGACAATGTTACAAATAATGAAGTATCACTGGTCATGTGCCGTGAACAAGCACTGTCGATGATCCACTTGCTTCTAGCATGCGTTGGGTGTTCCACCTGATTAAATGCCATCAAGCATACATTTGCATCATCGTCTAATTGTTCATCTTCTGAGTCGCTGGCTTCACTTTCATTCCATATGCTTGTGTTGGCATACCTTGTGGATGTTGATTTCTTCAGGTAACTCTTGTCGTACTTATTACTTTTTCTGGTTGATGATAATGTTATCGGACAGTCCTTCTTGATATGTTCGTTCTTCTTACAACCGTAGCAGATTTGATCTTCTTCATTGTTGTTATTGTTGCTGTTGTGCTTTTTTTTTCTTTTATTGAATTTCAAGAACTTCTTGAACTTTCTTACTAGGAGAGCTTGATCTTCAGAGTCAGAGTCACTATCATCGGAATCATCTTCGACAGATCTTCTGTATAGAGCTTTGAGGGAGATCGACTTATTCTTTGTTGCAACATCTTCAAAGTCTTAAAGTTCTAGCTCGTGAGTGAGTAGCTTACCCGAGAGTGTTTCAAGAGACATAGTGGTGAGGTTATTCCCTTCAATGATTGTCGTAGCCTTTGGAATCGAGTTCTTCGTGAGATCTCGTAGAAGTTTGCGAATCTTCGCATGGTTATTGTGTTCCTTGCCTAATAAAGACATAGGATTTACATTATCCAAAAATCTTGTAAACATCTGAGTGACGGATTCGTTTGGCTTCATCTTGAGCGCCTCATACTCCTGAGTAAGTCTGCCGATCTTTGACTCCTTGACTTGTGTCGTGCCTTCGTGAGTAACTTCAAGAAGTTTCTATACTTTATTTGATGTTGTGCATGTAGACACCCTATTAAATTCAGTCTTGTCTAAGGCACAAAACAAAGCATTAATAGCACATGCGTCAAGACTGGCATGTTTCTTTTCAGCTTCAGTACACTTGTCATAGGGTTTCTCAACCAACTCTCCGTCAACAAGAATACGGGCAGGCTTTTTATAGCCATCAACCACAATAGACCATAAGTCAAAATCTGGAGATTTCAAGAAGAAACTCATGCGTGTTTTCCAGTATGTATAATTTGTACCATCAAACAGTGGAAGTCTGTTTGTGGCTTGGCCTTCACTTGTGAATTTCACAGTTGCCATGTGTGATATCAAAGTGATCTATATAACATTAGTATAGATAAGAATAATAATTGTGTTACCTCGCTTTACCTGTATAACCCGCTCTGATACCAATTGTAGGAACGAATTATAAAGCGCAACACTCTAGAGGGGGTAAATAGAATAGGTAGTAGAAAATTAGCTAATTAAAACTAATTAAAATGTTAGCAAAAAGATCACAGAAAATATATCACAAGCATGTAAATAAAAAGAAGAGATCAGAAAGCAAATGCAAACACGACGATGTATATTGGTTTTTCTCTTGTGAGGACTATTCCAGTCGTAAGAACTCTAGCTTCCAGTTGAATCCACTATGAAAGAATAGCACAACTTTTCATCCGAAGTCCTTGCAACTTCTACAACACGAGCATTGATCCGAAGTACTCGACCAACTTCAATTGTGAAGTGCCTTTCTTCAATCAAGCCTCTGATTACAATCACTCTGAAACTTCTAGACCATACCGAACTGGAAAATTGACTAGAGAATTGTAATGATAGAACTAGGGATTTCCAGGACCCTTACTTCGATGTACGTATTGATCGATAGAAATTTAAACAGATTTAATACATGTTCTAATCCTTTATAGACGGAAACTAGGGTTCACGAATTATACCTACGGTGGGAAGAAGACAAGTAGTTCCTGACAATCTCGAGCGGACGACCCCAAGATCTTCTACACGTATTCCTTCCTCGAGTTGGACGTCGTGTGGGCGACGATCTTCCAACCTTTTCTTGTCCTTAACAGCCCTCTCTTTCTCTCCTTATGTGAATCATGAATTTAGAGAAAGCTTCAGATTTCTGATCAGTCATTTGGCGGCCAGAGAATAGAGGATATATATAGGCTACGGCAGGGACTATGAGGAGAAATTTGGGTTAGGCCTCCTAACGGATCTGGATATCCCGTGTTCAGTTCTAACACGCAATCCTGGCCCATTAACAATAGCTCAGTCCACTAATGAGCTATTGTTGCATACCTCCCTAATCCTAAATTAAGTTTGTGGGCTCCTTTTATTATATACTCGTTTGGCTCCCCATGTTAAGATATCGAATGTCCGTCGATCAAATTAAGTTACTAACAACTATATTGATTCGACATCTTCTATCCTTAAGTAGTACCGCTCAACTTTATTTGTCATGTTGGATATAATCCACCTGCAGGGTTTACATGACAATCCTTATGAGCTCCTTAAGGGGACATCATCAACCCGATGTATCGGGGCATGAATTCCATTTATAATCAATAGCCCATGATACATACAATGTTATTACCCAATTCATAGAGGTTGTTGACCCATAATGAATCTCATTCTTTCATGAGTCAAAATAATGCACACTCATATACATATCTGTTATTATATCCAGATTAAGAGCACAAGCATCCATAATAACAGAGGTGTTTGTTCTCTTATCTAGTCAGTACAAAGAGAACAACCTTAAGTGGTCTTGTTCAATACACACAATGTGTACTAGTGTAAACCTATAGTCGAGATAGACTAATACCAGATTATACTACAACCTTTTCAATAGATTGTCCAAGTCCATCTAGGTTGTGAACTATTTATATATTCCATAGGGATCTGATAATATGATTTTTTGTGTGACACCACACACCATATTATCTACAATATAGAATATCAGACATTTGCATTAACACTTGCAGCAAATACAATATGCAAACATTTGCCAATATGATTCTTATTCAAAATTTAAGGAAATAAGGTTACTACAAAAGTGATACTTTTAGTATATAACCCTAACATGTAACTAGCTTGGGATTTGAAAATGAAAGTTTTAGAACACTGTGGAATGCCATAGTAGGCTTAGATAGAAGAGAAGAGAGATGTGTGTTGAAATAAGGAAAATTCTTCTTTATTTATATGTTTTCCAAAGGCAGAATTCGGAAAAAATTCGGATAAAATTCGGATAAAATTCGGACAGAATTCTTTGATAGAATCTCGGCAAATAGCCGTTGCATCCGTAACTACGGGATGACCAAGTTCAAAAATCAAACGACACCAAACGAATTCAGACAGAATTTAGCCCAAACTCAGGCCGAATTCCCCTAGGGTCCAAAGTATGATTTTTTGGAATTTTTACAAATTTGTTTTTGGACTTTTTGAAAAGTTTAAAAGCAGTCATGATCTTTTGTAAAATGGGCTATTTTCAAAACAAAGGATATTTTAAAAATATTTTGGGTTAGCTTATTTGCCAATACGACTCGGTGTACATTGTATTCTTAGACTCAAGAAATATAAAAATTATATTGAATATAAAATACAAACTCAAGTGGCAAAATGGCTTCAGTCTTGAACGGAACGGTAGCAGTTCTCCGCAATCGTCCAAGTAGCCCTTATATCGAGACATGGTTAGATCAATTATTAAAATCATGTTCGACCTTGACCAATGGGCCAACACAGTTGACGGCTAAAACCCGTCAACTAAATCAATTTTAGTTGATGGCTAAAACCCGTCAACTAAATCAATTTTAGTTGACGGCTAAAACCCGTCAACTAAAGTCATTCGACAACCGTCAACTAAAGTGGAGACTTGTGCTGACACTGGCCTAGCTGACAGAAGGGAAACCGTCAACTAAACCCTTTAGTAAGGGGGAACAATCGTCACCAAAAGTCAATTTTCTTGTTGTGCCTGTGGACACAATGAACATGACACAATTTGGGTGTATAGGAATGTAATTGATGTGTCCGTGTCCTCGGGGTCAGACCCGGGGACACGAGGAAGATGATGTACTTGTAATAGTGTAGGAATATAAAGAATGTGGATGGACACGGGTGGACACAGACACAATTAGGACACGGTCATTAGGATCTCATAGAGATTAGTTACGTATGATTAACACTAAATAATTATGGATATTTATAGGAGAAGAAACTTGGGCTCCAAGCAAAGTTAGTTAGGAAGTAGTTAGATAGTTACAACTAACTAAAGGGCACATGCTTAATTACTAGCTACTTCTAGAAAGTCCCCACTAGGCTAAAGGCTACTAGAAAATTACCTAAACTAATTATCCTGCCATGCTATTTACAAGAATGCCACTCTAATCAAATAATTACAGAATTGTCACCCCCTCTTCATGAGTCCTAAGTAGCTAACTACTAATCCAGAAATTACTACAATGCCACTCCTAATAACTACCAAATATAATATGCCATCTGTAATACCATTAGTAAAAATAGAAAAGAATATCATAACTAATATTTATTTAAATAATCTCAAATTAACTTAGAAAATAATAGAAATTCAAAAATAGGATTTTCGGGAACGGTAGTCACAAATCTACCCACATTAGAAAAATTCGTCTTCGAAATTTCAAATAGCACGATTAGGTATGATTAAGAATACAGAAATAGTGCGAAGATAAAAATCGGTTAGGCACGATCGGAAATAAAATTGGTATTCAAGGAAAGAACCTATTTGGCATGACTAGAACTAATCGGATATAGAAATTAAAATGGCACGATCAATAATGGTCAAAAATTAGTCAGGCACGAAATGAAATAAAATTTAAGGAAATAACTTACCTTGGCACGATTAGACATTACTACAGTTACAAATTTAAAAATAGTGCCATTAATAATGGTCAAAATTAGTCAAGTACGAAATAGAAACAAAATTTTAGTTAGGACTAGACAGATAATCATGTACAGGAATTTGAAATAGTCTAGTACGATTAAATAATCGAATACAGCGAGTTGAAAATAATATGATTAATAATGATCAGGAATAGGCAGGAGATGGAAAATGAAATTTAGTCACGACTAGTAGAATTAAAGGCATCGAGGCACGATCGTCTAAGAACGATCAAAAATAAAAATTTAGGCACGATTGAAATGTTAATAGTAGAATCTAAGTATGATTAAGATCAAAATCATTTAGATAGGACCAAACAAAAATTAATCGGGCACGATTAGGTAGCCATGGCGAGCAAATCACTTCCATGACTAAGAATAGCGTAAGTTATCTACGCACGATTGATTACAGAATCGAAGTTACGTTAATGAAAAATTTAGTCACTACCAAGGACCAAAATTTGGTAACGATCGTAGAATGCAAAATCATCAAAATTCTGACACGACCAGAATTTAGAACTAAAATGGTATAGTATGGTTAAATCAAAATACCTAAGCACGATCAACTATTGAGAATGACTAGGAATAGTAAAAAAATCACGATTATATGATCAAAGGAATACTTTATGATCAAAGTCATTTAGGCACGAGATAAAATTGAATTTACTTGGGAATGGTCAAGGATGAAATTCTAAATCGTTTAGGCACAATTAGGAATATAATCAAAAAAGCGTTTAGGCACGATCAGAGTATGGTCAAAGTCGTTATAGGCACAATCTAAGCTATTCAAAATCATATGGTTATGACGATAGGTTCAAGTCATGATAAAGTCAAAATTTTTAAGTATAGAATAACCTATCAATAAAATGCAGACACAGCCAAGGATGAGCTTCTAGGCACGATCGAAGGTCAAAAGCTTAGGCATGACATAGATGAATCAAAATCGTATGTCACGATTTATGATTACCAGAGTCATCTCTAAATGGACAAGATCATTTAAGTCATGATAGAGTCAAAGATCTAGGCATAGAATGATTAGTCAATAGAATTGAAGTGAATAGTCAAGGCATCGAGGCACGATTGAAGAGTAAAAGTTAGGTACAATTTAGAAATAAATCAAAATGGTTGAAATTATTTAGACACAAAAATAATAGAAAAAAAAATCTAATAATGGTCAAAATAAGAATCTGAATCTAGTAATGATATAGAACAAAAAACTAGTAATGTTTCCAAAAATAGAATCCAAATATAGTCATGGTTAGGGAAGGATCGAAAGCTACTAAAATCAGAGTACATATATGATAGTTTAGAGAATCATCGAAAATGACTATAAGATAAGGAAAATCAAATGACTACAAGATATGATAGAGAATCAACTGGAAAGGAAAGTTTAGATAATCAACTGGAAAGGAAATTCCTACTACAAGATAAGAAAAATTAAATGACTACAAGATGTGATAGAAAGCAAAAAGAAATACAAGGTGATCATCACACACTACTACATATACTACTACTACTACAAGGTCTCACTGACCATTATTCCTCAATCACTCCTCTATTTAGAAATCCAAAAATGCAACTAATAGATCATGAATCCATCACTCCATGAGAATCAACTATAGAATCTCTTACGTAGACAGTCTCTCACTTTATGGTCACCTAATCCACAATGGAGGCATTGTCCCAATCTTCCTCTGCATTCATTCCACTTGGGTCCCGATCTCTTGCAGAAATTGCAAATAACTTCACGCTACTTCTGAACAAGAGCTGGGTCTTGGAATTACTGCTGCATCGGAACCTAATCCTAAACAATCTCTTGCTGTACATGATGGCGCTTCACCAGCTTAGGATTAGGATCCTTGCCTTTATCACAATCCCTCTTGTGTTCCAAATCAACTTTTATTCTCTGAGCTATGGATACTATATAAGCATAGGTACTAGCACCATCTGTTATAACATATATTCTAATATCTTCATTTAAGTTATGATGAAACCTTCGAGCCCCAAGTTTAGGATGCATGCTCCCAATAAATCTACTAGGCCTGCTAAACTCAGCTGCATACTCATCATCAACTTTCCTATCACTTGGCTCTAGATTCTGAAGCTCTCTCCTTAACTTCTTATTGGCAACAGCCGGGAAGAACTTCCTCTTGAATTGCTTATTAAACTTCTCCCAAGTCAGATTAGGGTTTGCTAGCTTAGGTTCATTCCTAAACCAAGTTCTAGCTAAGTCATGGAGTTGGAGTCCAGCAGCTTCTATCTTCAAATCATTAGGAAGCTGTACAACTTGCAAAACCCTTTCTATGTCTTCTAACCCCTCATCATCATATAATATCCATTCAGTGCCACAAAACTATCGGAGACGCATTTTCTTAAAATCTAGAAAGTCCCCTCCTTAGGTACAAAAATCCCTTGACTTGCTACTTTGTCTATTGCTGGTAAGGTTGCTAACTAAATATTCTCCATTCCATCTTTCATAGCAGCTATATATTCCCTCTATCCTTCGGCCTGAATCTTATGTGCTTCCATCATTCCTTTAAAAATCTCAAACATATGCTCTTCACTCATAGGCAAATCCTCAGGAATAGGAATGGTCGGATTGGATTCTTGGGTTGGAAGAAATGGATGAGGTGAAGACGGTGAAGGGGTCTTGGTCCCTTTAGAAGTCACGAAACGAGATGAAGACGATCCTCCGAAACCAGCAATGTCTAGATTACGTCTTAGAGTCACTTTCTTTCCTCTAGCCATTCTGGAAAGTGAAGATAAGATAATGAAATTCTAGGATCAAATGACTTAGAAATACTTAGGACAACTAGTATAAGGAATATATGCATGGGATTCTACTCCTAATCACAAGTAATAAGGAATAAGCAAATAATTAGAATCAAGAATTCCTAAGTCATGATTGAGCATTCCTATTCTCGCAGGCTCCCAATGGTACGATAATCCTAAGAACCATTAGATAGACCTACATGGACCACCATAAAAATGTGTCATGCCCCATGCCCATATATTCGGGTATGAGTTGTGAGTGCGTCCAGCCTACGCTACGGAATCGACAGTAGTTAGTTCTCTAGACTCGATAATCTCCAACTGATCACAAGATCAATCTTTGGCTCAATCATGATACTAGACAAGAAATAAAACCAAAACCAAGCCAACATACGATCGCAACATCTACTATCACTTTTGAGTACATATACATGTTCCATCTCCGGAGACAAATTTGGCAATCCATATCCTCAAGAAATAACTCGTACATCTAATGCATCTGATACATCAAAGTAAACTGTACTAATCTTCTAGAGACTTCTAAAACCTTGCTCGAGTCGTCATCCAATCCAAGTCATGTCCTCAATTCCTGGCCTATATCAACCATCCAGTCAGGAAATGAGCAACATACAACCCTCCAAACAAATATAGCATGATACAAAATAAAGCAAATAAAGTAAATGTAGAAATACAGGAACTAGATCAGGTGACACGAGACAATATCATAAAATGTAACCTGAAACATGAACAACTATGAGAATAACCATGATAAAGGAAAATATGACTATAACCATGTACAATTGAAATACCGTATTCAATATTTGGTCAGCTGGGGTAATCTGGCACATCCGAAGATAGCTATTTCGGATAGGAATACGGTATGACATACGTGAGGTGTATGTATGCTATTTTCAATATGTATGATAGAAACTGGGTGTGACCAGATACCTACTTGGCATTACCCCTCCCCAAGACACGAAACAATCAATAATGATAAACCGTGATCAATGTACGATAATCATAATCTATATATGATAAACAAATCACAAGTCATGATCGATATACGATAAGAAAGTCACGATCACGACCGTAAACAATAAACATGAATCACGACAAAGGAACATGATTGCAGACAGGAACTCAATTACGTGTAAAATTGTGTCGCAATATGAAACATATCATGATAGGGAAATATGGCATTTATAATGTATTGAGAAAATAAGTAAGGAGTGTACTTGCCTAAAGTCTAATTCGTTGACTTGGTTGGTGAGCCAAACCTATGAACAAATACATGGGTTTAGATGTTAGGCTCCACATATGAGAAATCCTATTGGATTCTAAAATATAGAGAGTTCTTGGCTCATAGAAATCTTTAATAACCTAATAACTATTTTATTTAACTAAGCCCAATTTAGTCAATTCTATTATAACCCCAAAACCTATATTCCTTTAAGGCTTAACTAAACATCCTTAAACAATCCCTATTAAATACATTAAAACACGTTAAAGCCCAAAACAATTCTAATGAATCCATCCTAAATAATTGCCTGAAATAATAGAAAGGAGCCCGTCCATTTAATAACTCCAAGTAGGCCTAACTAATCCCTTTATAGATAATCCTAACTCTCTTGCTTTCCATAGTCGAGCACAACAGTCCTCACTATTCCATTTTTTCTCTTTATTCTTCAGTCAGCACAACTGAAGCCTGGCCCAACCCCTCACTGAACTGCTACTGGTATCCACTTTTTTCTAATTCTGTCCTAGTCTATAGACCCCTAACCCAGGGCCCAAAACCAATTCCTATATATACTACTAGACCCAACTGATGTTGTCTTATTCTTTTCTTATTCACTTTTCTAAAGTCGAATACTAATGGCTCATCGCCTGGCCCAACTTAACCTAACTTTCCATTACATAACAAAATACCTAACACCCTTAACAACCTTCTCTCTCTTTCTTACACCACCGATCGCCAAAGACACACACACAACCATTCCTCTGATGTAAACCCTAAAAATCCCAATAGCTCTCTCTCTTTTCTTACAATTTTTGACAACATCCAACCCCCAATTGCTAAGGCTCTCTCTCTCTCTCACTCTCAATACTCCATAACACATCCAACCAACCCTAAAGAAAGAGTATAGAAATGAAAAGAAGAAGGAGAGGAAGAAGAAGAAGAGCTTACCAAGGCTGTGGTGGGTGACGGTAAGCTCGCAAAGGACGTTGACCGGCCAGAGATGCTACACAGTCACAAATCTAGGTCAGATCTGGCTGCTGCTCGATCGAGACAATCACCGGCACGGATGTCACGACCTGCACCCGGTGTAGGGGCACGAGTGCGTGCACCCAGCCTACGCTAAAGCATCGACGGTAGAACGATGTCTTGGTCTATCTAACTATCTAACAATTATAAATATCAAAACCTATCGAGATAGTCGACTCCAAACGGAGGATAAGTAATGATAATATATCATACTCAATCACAATATTCTAAGAAAGATAAATGATACGAAAGATAAGACAACAAGATATGAAAATATCCAAAAACTAACCTAAAAATAATACAAGTCCAGAGTCTCAGAGTCAAATATAATAATATAGGTCTGAAATAATAAACAGGCAATCTGATAATGCTTGAGACAAAATCTAGTATAAAACCTAGTCTAACTGAGTCGCCACTAAAACCTTCTCAACTGGAACTAAGCCCTGCTGGGCTAGGGTCTCCTGGTCTATACCCACTACGTCATGCGAACCATAGTAGGTGGTGCACTCGTAGGATTGGAACGAGATACATTTCTAATAACAGTTCCAGTAAAATGATAAAGACTATGTAGCAGTAAATAGAGAGAATATACACGGTAAAATAACATGTATATGAGCATAATAAGACAAGAGTAAGACTGTAAGTGAGTGTAAAATTAAGAGAAAGGGTATACCATGTACAAGAATCAAGAACAATGTTATCTATGTGAGTGAGCACTAGTTTCAACATGTGATCGGCTTAGGAACTTGATACAAGAGTTTATGGTCTGGTTAATCATACATACAGTGTATGATTAACAGTATTCAAGGTTCAAGACTTGATGCAAGGAGGGTATTGTTCACATATCTACGCTAGTACTCCCCGCCCCCGACTAGTATAGTGGATCCAACCATGACACGCTACGACACAGGATTCTCTGAGAAGGTAGCGAGCCTTCGCAGGAATCCCTTTCCATATAATGCACAAGAACAACAAGAAGGCTTGCACAAGATAAACCAAGATATACAAGAAATAACATCTCAGGATGGGATCCAGACAATACCAATTCGTGTGACCGATATGTCAAAAAATCATGGATATCTACACTAAAAACAAGAAACATAGAAGATATCATAAACCAAGAAAATATCAGAGAATTTACTCACCTGAGATCAAGTGTGAAATAGCAGCGACGTTCGATACGGCACCTTGAAGACCTAAATATGGAATATCAATGTCAATTTAGTTGAGGAATCATAAACATGCTATTTTTGGTCAATTATTGGTCAATTAGTCAAACTAGCTATTTTTAGGTTGTAGGAGTCCATCTCTAGGATATTGGGTCTATACCTTATGTATCTAGGTATCTTACCTATACCAATGTCCATACTTAGGTATTCCATATAAGCTATACCCATGTGTCTATACACTAGACCTTACCTACATTCTATTGGTAAAGCCCTTTACCTAGACTCCTAACCTTATCTATATATTTGCCTAATCACATACATTTGTGTCCACTACCTAAATGATACTTTTATACCAAGTAACCCTATCTTAACCTATTACCTATTATCTATTCATACCACTACATATACATAGGTTTATCCAATAGCCAATATTACCTACATTACCTACTAACTACCTTTACACATATATCAGAATACCCATATACTACTACTACCTAGACATTACCATTACATATCCTCATTTAGTATCCTATATATTACTTAATATCTAGATACTTTTAAGTTACCTTAATCAACCAACACACCCACCCTACACAATCCCAACTCTAGAACACTCATTATCCTATACTCAGGTACCCTACTGTCACCCACTCTTATACACACTCTAGGCACATGCACATGTTGTTTGCAGAAATAAAAGTTTGATTACAAACTAAGAAAAGTGTACAAAAGTACAATTGATTTCTGGGGAAGTACAACTATAGAAATCTAATCAGAAGACAATCACTTTATCCCTTAGACGATGAGATATCGAAGACACGAGCCTCTGGAGAATGCAGTAGCACTTTTTTAGGAGATTATGATCATTAGTGATACTTTAAAACTAATTTAAAACTCTATTTATAGAGTTCTGAAATAACTGTTTTTGAGTTGCGTGCACTGCATGTTGCGCGCCACCTGTCATGCCCCGATTTCGTAGAATCGATAGTCGTCCCCTAGGCGTGATGCCGTGTGAACATAAGTTGCGATCACACAATGCATAGTCATAAGGTCATCCGAAACACAACATCAAGTTAGAGTACGCAGAGAAATTGATTGACACATTTGAAATAGAAGTAGACTTTTTCATTGATAATAAAACTTCATTTACATTGACTTCATTACATTCATTGCGGCGCGGGCTACAACATGACTCGACCTACAAAACGAACGCTGATGAGATAGTCGTTCCATACATTATATCCCTTTTTACAAGCAAAACATAACACTTTCCACCTGCTATCGCGGGGAGTCGAGTCGTCATCTTCTTTTGGACTGAGTGCAGGGTCTTCTTCAAAAGGAATCCAGAAACAAGCCTTTAACACACGGACGAGGCTTCAAAAGTGTTTGCGTCGCCTTGAGCTTTAAGTGGCACGTCCTTCGGGATTCGGGGTACCTGCGTGGAGAGAGAGGATCAGTACATTACACATTGTACTGGTACGTGGCTATTTAAGTTTCAAGCTCTCATTTGGTTGAAGAGTTTATACGACTTCGTGTATGAATGTTTATAACCATCCCGATAGATTTCAAACAAGCATCTGACAAGCATAATAAAATACGTTGGAACTTACCCACGACGGACCGTGCCGCGCCTTTGAGACTTACCATGTTCTTCCCTGTCAGTTGTTATAATTTTCGTATACAATTTGTGTTCGTGAAGGTCACTGGCAAGCACAAGCCATTTTAGACTATAGCTGGGTTAGACGGCGACCCTTTCAGCGCAGGTAGCGAGCCCTGCTGTAAGTTCTCCCGACTAACCATATTTTTTCTTTCGTCGAGCACAGCTATCTTTTGCGTCCTCCTAGGCCGAAATGATCCCGTGTCTCGGGGTATCGCTCGAGGAAGTCGTTCCTCGTGCACGAGTTGTCCAATGACCGTACAAAGACAATTCTTTTTAGTTATGAAGATATAGCCTACATTCTCTTTGAAACTTGTTCATTTTTATCGTGTTCGTGCCTTTGCATTCATTCTTTCATCCGCAACAACACTACCTATTCACCTAAGAAGGGGTCGAGAAGAGAAGGGTCAGCCACTCACCTTGAGTTTACTTCAGACGAGAAAACTTGTTGGTCGTACTAGACGTCACCTACGCAATTACCTAAAATCGTACAAGCAATCGATTAGAATACTGTATTATTCAAGAACTTCGATAGAAAATGCGAGTTCGAAATGCAAGCCATGAAAACTATTGAAAATATTCACGAATACGCATTCAAAAAATAAAGCCAAAACCAACGCAAGCGGCGTGAAAAGCAGAGCAACGGGAGGTCTCTCCCGACTCAGCCGCAGAGTCAATCGTTGAGGCGCAACCCGTTGAATATAGGACTTAGTTCCGAAGAAGACATTCCATAACGAGGAATGGATCTTAATTCAACCGTTCTCGTTTGATCGACTCGATCTATCCCGACCTATTGGTTCCGACCGAATCGATAGCGACAGTGTTCCTTTCTCGCATACCCCGTGGACGGAGTACGGGGCACGATGTAGGGATGAAGCACTACACTATTACCAACTAAAAAAAGTTTCATCCTTAAAACTTAAGAATAGAACCTACCTCTACGAGAACAATGAAGGGAACTTCTCCTTCATTTCTGACTCAAGCTCCCACGTCGACTCCTCGACCGAATGGCTTCTCCAGAGGACACGAACAAGAGGGATCGCTCGACACCGCAGCAGCTTATCCTTGCGTTCTAAGATTTGAAATGGCTCTTTAACGTAGGATAAGTCAGACTTCAGCTCCAGCTGGCCAAAATCTACCACGTGGCTAGGGTCGTGCACGTACTTCCGCAATTGGGAGACGTGGAAGACATTATGCACACCTTCAAGCACCAGCGGTAGGGCAATTTTATAGGCCACTGGGGTGACCCGCTCGAGTATTTCGAACGGCCCAACGAATATCGGACTCAGCTTTCCCTTCGCGTCGAACCGAGTAATTCCTCGCATGGGCGACACCTTCAGGAACACGTGATCGCCCACCTGGAACTCAAACGGTCTTCGATAGGTGTCGGCGTAGCTCTTTTTTCGACTCTGTGCAATCTTCAGCCTTTCACGAATTAGCGTGACCTTTTCCACAGTCTGTTCCACCAGCTCCGGGCCGAGTATCTGCCGTTCCCCGACTTCATCCCAGCAAATAAGCGATCTGCACTTCCGACCGTACAAAGCTTCATACGATGCCATTTGGATGTTGGACTGGTAGCTATTGTTGAATGCAAATTCTGTCAGCGGTAGGTGGACGTCCCAGCTTGATTTGAAGTCAATTGTGCAGAGTCGTAGCATGTATTCGAGAATCTGATTAACGCGCTCCGTTTGGCCGTCGGTCCGAGGATGGTAAGCTGAACTGAACTGCAACTTGGTACCTAGCACCGACTGAAGGCTACTCTAGAATCGCGATATGAACCATGAATTTCGATCAGAGACGATGGATACTGGAACTCCGTGCAGCCGTACTATCTCGTCAAGATAAATCTACACCAGATGATCAACGCTCCAAGTAACTTTGATGGCAAAAAAGTACACTGACTGGGTTAATCGATCGACGATGACCCAGATGGCGTCGCTCCCCCGTGGTATCTTCGGCAGGCCAACAATAAAGTCCATAGTGATGTGATCCCATTTCCACTCTGGAATAATGAGGTTCTGCATCTCCCCGCCCGGTCGTTGATGCTCAGCTTTCACCTGCTGATAGGCCATGCATTGTGACATGAAGAGCGCCACATCTCTCTTCATCTCGTGCCACCAGAAGGTCGTACGGAGGTCCTTATACATCTTGGTACTGCCCAGATGCAGGGTATATTTCGTATGATGCGCCTCCGACATTATCTCCATTCGTAGTTCTGAATCATCCGGAACACATAGTCGGCCATTCAATCTCAGCATGCCAATTTTATCTTCTGCAAAGTCGGTTGCACTACCTGTTGAAATTTGCTCGTGCATCTTCTTCAGGTACGGATCATCCTTCTGAGCGGTCATGATCTTTTCCAGCAAACTCAGCTCTAACTGCAGCTGCGCCAACCGTACATCCCTGAATCGAACCCGGAGGTCGATACCCATTTCTTCTAGATCTTGCAGTAGTCTGGGTTGATGGATAGCGAGGCAAGATATTTTTGACTCAAAGCATCCGCCACAACATTCCCCTTGCCCGGAGTGTAGTCGATCGTCAAATCATAGTCTTTGATCAGTTTGAGCCAGCGCCTCTGTCGCAAGTTCAATTCCTTCTGGGTGAAGAGATACTTGAGGCTCTTGTGGTCGGTATAGATCACGTACGCCACGTCGTATAGATAGTGACGCACAATTTCAATGCAAACACAATCGCCGCTAACTCCAAGTCGTGCGTAGGATAGTTCTTCTCGTGCGGCTTCAATTGTCTGGAGGCGAAGGATATCACCTTGTTTCGCTGCGTGAGCACACATCCCAAGCTTTGGCCTGAAGCATCGCTGAATATCTGAAAAACCCTCTGGCCCATCCGGAAGTGTGAGTATAGGTGCCGAAATTAGTCGCTGTTGTAGCTCCTGGAAGAAAGCTTCACAGTCATCCGACCACTGATACACGACTCCCTTTTGAGTGAGGCGAGTCAATGGTGATACAATCTTAGCGAAGTCTTTCACGAAGCGTCGATAGTATCCCGCCAAACCAAGAAAGCTTCGAATCTCACTAGCAGACGCAGGCCTCTTCCAATCAGCAACAGCTTCCACTTTCTTCGGATCAATTGCAATGCCTTCGGACGAAATGATGTGACCAATAAAGGATACGCTGCTTAGCCAAAATTTTCACTTACTCTGCTTTGCATACAACTCATTCTCTCGAAGTGTCTGGACCACGGCCCGTAGATGTTCTGTATGCTGTACCCTTTCCTTCGAGTAGATGAGAATATCATCAATAAAGACTACCACATATTTATCAAGAAAGGGTCAAAATACCCGATTCATTAGATCCATGAAGGCGGTAGGGGCATTCGTCAGGCCGAATGGCATCACCAGGAACTCGTAGTGGCCATACCGAGTGCGAAAGGATGACTTTTGCACGTCGTCTGACTTGATCTTGAGTTGATGATAGCCTGAGCCGAGATCAATCTTCAAAAATACCGAGGTGCCTTGCAGTTGATCGAATAAGTTGTCTATGCGGGGCAATGGGTACTTTTTCCGGATTGTGGCCTTGTTCAGCTCTCGGTAATCGACGCACAGACGCATGGACCCATCCTTTTTCTTCACAAACAACACGAACGCTCCCCACGGTGAAACACTAGGCTGAATAAATCCTCTGTCGAGTAACTCTTGTAACTGGACCTTGAGTTCCTTCAGCTCGACGGGGATCTGTACGGGACCTTGGAAATCGGTCGAGTATCGGAGAATGTATCGATGCTGAACTCGACTTCTCGGTCGGGGGGCATGCAGGGTAGCTCGTCCGAGAACATAATTCTGCCACAACGTCGGTCTGACCCGCGTTTGCACCATCCTGTCGCATGTCTCGGACGGACGCCAAATAGCCTTCGCACCCAAAATGCAGCATCCTCCGAGTGGAAATTGCCGAGATCAGCATGCAGGTTGATGACGCCTCACCACACAAAAAGTAGAATTTAGGCACTCCTGGTATACGGAAGGTGACCATCTTTTCGGCGCAATCTATGGTTGCGTTGCACGGCCTGAGCCGATCCATTCCCAGAATAATGTTAAAGTCCTTTATTTCTAGAACTATCACGTCAAGACCGATCTTTTGACCGCCAATATAGATAATCCCGTCGGCACAGGCTAAGTTTGTGAGTATTGGTGTATCCGAAGGTGTACTTACACTAAGGTCGAGATCTAATGATATTACAGGAAATTTGTACTCGACGGCAAAGTCCGCCGATATAAAACTATGCGAAGCGTCTGAATCAAATAACACATGAGCAGGAACATTATTGAATTTTAGTATACCTGACACTACTGTATCTGATGCCAGCGCTTCGTCTCGAGTCATGGCGTAGACGCGGCCCTGAGTGTTGGGCGACGATCTTGGCCATTTTGCGGTGCGGGTTGAGGAGCTCGAGGAATTGGGCCTCGATTTTGATGATTTGATTGTGGCAGCGCATCTTGTCGTTACGGTTGGGAACGACAATCTTTAGCGTAGTGTCCCTTTTTCCCACAATAGTAACAGTCTATGTTCAGAGTACGGCACTCGCTGACATCGTGTTCGATGTAATTATATTTTGTGCAACGAGACCTAGTGCTTTGTCCTTGGTTGCCCCCATTGTTTGGACGCTTTGCAGGGTGATTGTTGCCTCCCGTATAGCTAGAACGTTTGTGATTAGAGTGGCGCACAACGTCGTCAGCACCGGAAGGATGCAGGCTCTCAAGGCGGAGAGCGTGATTCAGAGCCTCGCCTACGGTCTTGTACTCCGGGACCCCGATATGCGCACCGATAGAGTGTCGCAGACCCACTTCGAACCGTCGCATACGACACTCCTCTGTAGACAGAAATACACTAGCAAATTTAGAAAACTTGTTGAATTCTGCGGTATACTGTTCCACTGTCCGGCTCCCTTGCTTCAACTGTATGAATTTATTTTCCTTCACTTGACGAACGGCTGACAGAAGTACTCGACTTCAAAAGCCTCGCGGAAGGTGGCCCAAGAGATTGGCGCTGTGTTGTTATCGCGTCGGATTGCTTGCTTGTGCACGGCCCACCAGTCGTACACGTTCAATCGTAGTTAAAGTTGTGCACAGGCGACTTTCTTTGATTCTTCAATGCCAAGGAGCTCGAAGTGATCTTCCAGCTCTTCCAACCAGTCGATCGCCATAGAAGGGCATTCGGTGCCACTGAACGAAGTGCGGCACACTTTCTTGAATTCTGACACTTCAAAGTTGTACTTTTTTGGTGTCGCAGGTTGACGCTCGGGCTCCTCCGTGTCGACTTCAATGGGTTGGACCACCGACACGGTGATAGTAGGCGTGGTAACGGCAGGCACAGTCACAGAATTTCCGTTGGTCACAATTGTCTGTACGATCTGCTGCAGGGTATCCAGCTGCTTTTATTAAAGTTTTGTATGTGCGTCGAAGCGAGCTTCGAACTGGGCCTGTCGTTCCTCTGTCTATTGATGTCGGTTCTCGGACTGGTTTCGCTGTGCCTCCATCATGCGCAGCATCCTTTCGATGGTATCGTTAGAAGGTCCTGACCACGAACGACGCGAACTACTAGATCTGCTAGACGCGCTCTGCTCTCTCTCAGCCGTGGGTTTTGCCACTTCTGCTATACGAAGGCAATGCATCAGTCATAAATTATTACAAACTTATTGTATGGAACAACTTATCTCATTGATGCGAGGTCAAAGGTTTTAAAACTCTAGACGCGAGGCCCAAGGATGTAAAGCCGTGCTCTGATACCATTATGTCACGCCCCGATTCCGTAGAATCGATAGTCGTCCCCTGGGCATGATGCCATGCGAACCTAAGTTGCGATCGCACAAGGCATAGTCATAAGGTCATCCGAAACACAATATCAAGTTAGAGTACGCAGTGAAATTGATTAACACATTTGAAATAGAAGTAGACTTTTTATTGATAATAAAACTTTATTTACATTGACTTCATTACATTCATTATCGCGTGGGCTACAATATGACTCGACTTACAAAATGAACGCTGATGAGATAGTCGTTCCATACATTACATCCCTTTTTACAAGCAAAATATAACACTTTCCACCTGCTATCGCGGGGAGTCGAGTCATCATCTTCTTTTGGACTGAGGGTGGGGTCTTCTTCAAAAAGAATCCAGAAACAAGCCTTTAACACACGGACGAGGCTTCAAAAGTGTTTGTGCCACCTTGAGCTTTAAGTGGCACGCCCTTCAGGATTTGGGGTACCTGCGTGGAGAGCGAGGATCAGTACATTACACTTTGTACTGGTGCGTAGCTATTTAAGTTTCAAGCTCTCATTTGGTTGAAGAGTTTATATGACTTCGTGTATGAATGTTTCTAACCATCCCAATGGATTTCAAAAAAGCATCTGACAAGTATAATAAAATATATTGGAACTTACCCATGGCAGACCGTGCCATGCCTTTGAGACTTACCATGTTCTTCCCTGTCAGTTGTTATCATTTTCGTATGCAATTTGTGTTCGTGAAGGTCACTGGCACCACAAGCCATTTTGGACTATAGCTGGGTTAGACGGCGACTCTTTCAGCGCGGGTAGCGAGCCCCGCTGCAAGTTCTCCCGACTAATCATATTTTTGCTTTCGTCGAGCACAACTATCTTTTGCTTCCTCCTAGGCCGAAACGATCCCATGTCTCGGGGTATTGCTCGAAAAAGCCGTTCCTCGTGCACGAGTTGTCCAATGACCGTGCAAAGACAATTCTTTTTAGTTATGAAGATATAACCTACATTCTCTTTGAAACTTGTTCATTTTTATTGTGTTCATGCCCTTGTATTCATTCTTTCATCCGCAATAACACTACTGATTCACCTAAGATGGGATCGAGAAGAGAAGGGTCAGCCACTCACCTTGAGTTTACTTCAGACGAGAGAACTTGTTGGTCGTGCTAGACGTCGCCTACGCGATTACCTGAAATTGCACAAGCAATCGAATAGAACACTGTATTATTCAAGAAGTTCGATAGAAAATGTGAGTTCGAAATGCAAGCCATGAAAACCATCGAAAACATTCACGAAAATGCATTCAGAAAACAAAGCCAAAAATAACGTAAGCGGCGTGAAAAGCAGAGCAACGGGAGGTCTCTCTCGACTCAGCAGTCAATCCTTGAGGCGCAACCCGCTGAATATGGGACTTGGTTATGAAAAAGACATTCCATAACGAGGAATAGATCTTAATTCAACCGTTCCCGTTTGATCGACTCGATCGATCCCGACCTATCGTTCTCGACCGAATCGATAGCGATAGTACTCCTTTCTCGCGCAATCCGTGGACGGAGTACGGGGCACGATTTTGGGACGGGGCACTACGCCACCATCCAGTTGCACGAACGGTTACTTGAACTGCTGGAGACACATGGCGTTATATGAGTGAGATACGCACGGTCGTGGTCAGTGTAGTAGACATGTTCTTCGATATTAGTGGCATGCGTGCTACGTCATTTTGCTTCTGGATGGAAATTTGTTAAGTGGCGCCAGTTTGATAGGTTACGTCGGGCACAACCTGACGACTAACGCCCCTTACCGTTCAGTCTTCATTAACTACCTCGTGCTACTTGATGACTGGCACAAGACAACTGTCAACATTTATTAAAAACTGATGTAGTCTTCTCGAGCGTCGCGCTTTTCGGTATTCGAAAAGATATTCTCCGACTGTCGAGCTGTCAGTAATCATGACTTACATTACAGCTTCTCGAGGAAGCTTGCCACGTGGGACTCACACACCTTGACTTTGGTGCAAACTAGGTATCGTGCAACCTAGTGACCAGGCGCTATCTGATGCTGGCGCCTTTTCATGAGTGGCGCCCATTTATTTTTGAGCTCCTACAAGACCCCTTCAAAGTTTTTAAAGTTTTGAAATTTTTTAAACTTTGGAATACTTTGAATTTAGAGGAGATTGACATGAGTTGCGCCTGCCAACAACATAACCAACTCCGACTTTCGAGCGCAAGTTGTGCAACAGTTACAAAATGTTTCTTAGGCTATAAATAGCTATTTTCGAGAGAGAATTTTTTCTTTTTACCAAAAAGTTTTATTTCCCCAAACCCTTCATCTCCTTCTTCCCAACTTCAAAAGCTTCCTCGACCATCATCAATGGCACCAAGGAGGTCTGTTGCTGACAAGGGTAAGGGCATCGTCGGGCCTTTGTCGCGTGCGTCACCGATGAGAGCACCTCGATATGCACCACCATTGTCGAGAGCTGAGAGAGAAAACTTGCCACTCAAAGGTGATCCTTAAAAAATGAGTCGACTGCTCATTAGGCGCTGGTCAGAGTCGACAATCTTTTCTTAGAGCTCTGGTCGACCTGCACACTCTATAATATGTGTCTCCTCTTTTTAGAGTGCAGACGCGCACTCCATCACTTGCGCCTTCTCTTTTTAGAGTGTTGGTTGCATCACAACACCCATTGTTCATCTTTAAGAACTATGTTGCACAAGTTTAAAACTTGTGCCTTCTGAACTTACGCGATCGTGCATGTCGGACTTTCGCACTTTGAACTTGTGCCTTCTGAACTTGTGCGATCGCGTGTGTCAGACCTGCGCACTTTGAACTTGTGCCTTCTGAACTTTTGTGATCGCGTATGTTGGACTTGCGCACCTTGAACTTGCGCCTAGCGTAACTCGTAAATTCGTGCAATCTAATCATGCACAAAAACTCGCGCAACCTAGAGCTTGCACACTTTGCTTTAAACTTAGGGATTGATGCTTAGACTTGTAATTGAACTTTGCCCCCTTTCTTTTTATAGTTGATCTCAGGGAGGACCCAGATGCTGAGAGATTAGCTTCAGCTTTTTAGAGTATTAGAGTACCGAGAGGACTTATCCCATATATAATACCCTCAGTATGATCTTCCTGAGTCCAGAAGAGCCATGCCAGCAGTCCAAGAGGGTAGCACCTTATTATGCCTGATGAACTGTTAACCCCTAAAAACTTTGGACCATGTCGTACACAAGAAACTAGCTTTTTTGTTTGGAGATGCAATCAAGAAGATGACATAACCCAATGCAAAGAAAGAGGACATAATTTACTAATACGGGGATAGAGTTATGTATCTCACTGAGATGTCGAGACACATGTTGTTGTCTCAATATACACACTCCAGTTACCCCCGACGGATGGCGTAGGATCTGACCCTAATTCAACTGGCCAGGGTAGAAAAAATATGCTACAGACTGGGTCCCCAGAACAAGGATACATTCTACAACACTTCAGAGAGATACAGCTCTCACCTAAGAGGTCTGAAACCGAGCTGTGTGCCTTCTGAAGATTTGTCAATGCTAATTCCCGTCAGTGTGCCCATTTTCATGAACATATTTGCTAAGGATGAGGGAAGATATCCAGATCAAACCAAGCGGCTAACAATCTTGGTGAATCCCGACATGAAGCACTGGAACAGTGTCGTAGTTTAGGCTTTAGATAAATTCAAAGACAGTTCCTCGAAAATAGAGCTTTATGATCTGATTTGGACTATTGCTTACGGCATTCGTCCCAATGCCCACATATTTTTGGCTCTGATAGAATAGTACAATGATAGGACCGACACTTTCATGACTCCTGGAGAGATTGCCTTTACACTTCATGAGATGAAATACCTTTCACACTTGACAATGGATGAAAACCCAGATGAAGAGTACGTGCCAACAAATGAGGAGTTGAATATCTTGTCAGCAGAGAACCCTCAAATGGTAGCTGTGTTTGAGGTAGTTTTATGCCACTACCTTGTTTGTTCCCTTTATTATCAGAGTGCTTCCAAACGGACTTGCTATACGACCAAATGGTTGCCGTACTTATTTCTGGGCCATGTCCAAGAAGATAAGATTGTCGAGAGTTAAGCTTGTGACCCTTGCTTCTTCAAACCACTCAGCCGCAGCGATATAAAAAAGTTGATAGAGAAATCCAAGAATTTTGATAACATATTGAATGTTGATTGGCACCCATTCACTGCTGGTGCTCCCATCGAAAGTTACCTTAGGCAGGGTTACAGGCCTATGTCTCGAGAAGCCCAGTTGGCAGGCTTTCTCTCTTTATGGCTACGGCGGTTCGTGGTACCTGGAGCCAGTGCCGTTGACAAATTTCATCAAAGCGTGTTATTCGCTGTCATGCATCTAGTATTCGGCTACAAGATGGATCACCTTTCGGCAATGACTTGCCGCTTGAACGCAGGCCTATGTTCTTTTATTGACACCATAATATATGACAACAACGATCGGGATGACTTCCCTCGTACCGAAATGCCCTACACCTATTTATTTGGGTGGTGGTTGTTGCACTATCCCAGCTTGATGAACCCTGATCTGGGTGCAGTCGGAAGAGACTTCATCAGGCATTATTCTACTGCCCGATGCAATATAAATGCACATTTAGGGTACAAAAGAGCTATGAACCAAGGTTTTGGATGGAGATTTCAATGCGTCCCTCCTCTTCCAGGATATGAGAGTCTTCCACCCCAGCTCATGGATTTAGAACCGATGTCTCTCCGTTTGTCTTCGGCTAATTTTGTATGGTTGAAGACGATTCGGCCATCTCATCTGGTGTACCGGTTTAAGGGTGATTGTTTTCTGGAACCATACCTACCATGCTAATTTGCTCGACAATTCGGATACGACCAGATGCATGTGGGTAACGCCAGCCCCTGTTTGCAGGCCAAGGGTTATCTAATAGATGGTGCCAGAGCTTGGAGATACTACAGTGCAAGAGGCACCTAGGCCATATTCTCAATGCCCAACACTTCCCCTGAAATAGGTCCGCGTATGTTATATACATACGCAACTTTTTATACTTCAGCCAACACTTTCGTCGAAAATTTTAACTTGGCTAACAGTTTCGCAAGTGAGAAATGAACAAGAGCTGGGGTCCACACTGCACAATTATTTAGGGATGAGGAAAATCATGACCCAGCTGATGAGCCTCTGGAAGCTACTCTCATGGGCTTTCCTGACGAAGTCCACGACCCTTTAAATGTGTCGCTCATGAAGCATAAGGAAAAGTCTCCGAATAAAAATGCCAGCAAGAAATAGAGGACTAGAGAATTGTCTGCTCCATCACATCCAGACGAACTCCCTTCTCCTCTCAAAGCTTCTCGTGAAAAGAAAAAATAACAGTGCTAATTACTGAGCAGCCTGTGTCCAGGACAACCAGGTCCCAAACTAGGCAGATGAATACTGGACTTTCTCCTGGAGGAGGAGAGGTGACTCCCTCTTCAGTTCCAAAGAATAGTAGAGTTGTCCATGAAGAGGTTATCAGGGGGCCCAATGTGCAAGACGATCTTGATGATGTTGAAGAAGAACCTCAGATACCTCTTATATGTAAAACTAAAAGGAAGTTAATGGTGACTCAAGCAGGCCGTTGAGAAATTGATGCTTCATCCACTCCTTCTATGCCGAAAGAGTCTTTAAGTCGACCTGATGCATCGTTTCCTTTGCAAGATCTGCCACCTCCACCTGGTGGTTTTAATACTCTTCTAATTTGATCATGATTGAGTAAAATATTGACATTATTCTTTTTTATTTGCAAAGGCTACAGAAATCAGTGCTCCGGCTCCAGTCTTCATACAGATGACTTTTTCTGCGTCTGCACTAGCTACAGCAGGAATAATGATGTCGTTTCCAACTCCCGAGGTCCCGGAGACTACACTTCCTGAGAAGATGTTGCCTTCAACGGACTCCAATCCCGATGTCGCAGCTCCTTCTACAACCCAAACTCCTACCCACTCTTAGAAGAATCAAGAAATGATAGCGGCTCTCAAAGATTAAGACTTCGAAGATGATTCGATCGGAGGAGATTCTATAGACGATGTTCCTGATCCTGATAAAAGTGGGGCAGATCCAGTTCCCGTAAAAGTTTTGAAAGATTAAGACTTGATGGACGAAGAAGGCCATATTAATAACGAGGGTAAAAAGCACCCTGTTGATGAAGAAGGGCACCACAACCCAAAACATGGTGATCATAACCTTATCGATCCACAGGGTAATGAGAATGAAAACGACAATCTTGATGATAACTAAGGAACAGGTGAGAATCAGACTAAAAGTCTTAAAAATATTGGGATTAATGAGAATCCTAAAACTGATGTTGAGGGAATTCAAACCCCTACCAAATGAGTTTTTGAAACAGAAGGGGCAGAGGCCCCAGGTGGTCAAGCTGACTCAGAAGCCGAAAGCGGCTACTTCATGTCGGGCGGTTCAGAGGATGGGAGCAGCCAAGCAGCTGTCTCTGAGAACACCTTGATAAGGCTCCGTTCAAGTCTAGACGTGCCTTGTGAGACCCCATACATGCTGCTGGGATTAGGTAAATTTCTGAATTTTTATTTATCCTAACTCCTTTGATGATGTATAATGATTGTGCATCTTGATTACAGCAGGTCCCGTGGGGACAATTACAGTAGCTTCGTCTACTGCTTTCAACTTTAGCTCAACCATGGCTCCTCTGGACATGGAAACTTAGACTAGAGAAGCAAGATCCTCGATGATGCTAGTGCTAAGATCTCTTAATGCACAATCTGTGATTCCTCCAGCTGCTACAAAATGAGGGATTCTGACAGAAGTGGCTACTCCTGGTATATCAGCGATGAACATGATCGTCGTTGAAGCTTACACCAACACTTTCTTCACCTCTCTGGGCACTCTAGTTTAGATGGTCTGGGAGAAGGGCCAACCTTATGAGTCAGTAAGGAGCCCTTCCTCTTTTATCATTGAAGCTATTCGAAAAATCGATAATCTTGATAGAGTCAGCTACTTGGAACATACCTTGGATGAGCTTGAGGAATCTATCAAGTCTTATCAAGATCTGACAAGGAGAAACATCCAAAGGCGTGTAGATGCTGAATGTGAAGCGATGGCTTGCGAGTCTGCAACACGACAAGCTAACTTAGAAGCTTCTGTAGTAGCTTTTTTACTGTGCTCTGCAGAGTTGGAGTCTAGCATTGTCGAGACTACTTCTTCTGTTGAGCGTTATAAGACTGAAGCTGTAGAGAAGGAGAAAGAAGCGATTGAATGCCAAACTCGCCTTCGGGAGTTAGAAATCGAGATATCCCGGCTTTAAAAGGTACTTAAGGCAGCTCGACGACATGAAGAGGAAGTACTGGAAATGCATCAGGTTGTCATGAGCCAGCTGGATGATCTGAGGAGGCAACGAGACGAATTTATTCGTACTCAGAGTGTAGAACTTGAACACCGAGCTAACTCCCTGCAACCTTTTGATCTGGAATTTGGAAGGGCTCTGGCTAGGCAAAGGGTGCTCGACTCTAGAACAGTGAGAGCCGACAATATGAAGAAACTGATAATTGATCTTAGCACTCAGCCCCTCAAGTGAAGCTATCCATGAAAACTTTTTGTTATCTTTTACATGATGTACACTTTTGATATTTTGCACATAATTGAAATAAAAAATTAATGATCTTTTTGTGGTTCCATTACATATCTGTTATAGATATAAGTAATAGATAAGAGTAGGAAGTATGTTCAGAGGTACCGGACATGAAATATCTTCTTAGAAAATAACAATACTCATTATATCTGTTCAAAGATAATGTGGACGTGACATAATATAATTTTAAGATATTATCATTTTAAAAGACGACTTTATGAGAGGTAATGTGGACGTGACAAGTTGTTGATAAGGATAATAGAATTTCGAGAAAATATTGACGTGAATTCATATATCCATTAAATTATCTTTGAGTCGACTGGGACTCAAAAACATGATATCTTTTAAAACAATTGGGTTTCAAAAGATAATCATTGTGACAATATGATATGATCTGGATAGACTCCATTGGGGATTTCCTTCGAAAGTTTATTATCTGCGGTTCTATCTATAGAAGAGTAAATAAAAGATAATAACTCGAAGATTTGAGACATATACAATATTGAGAAGGTGTCTTATACATTCTTCAAATATAGTATTTTTTTAAGAATTTGCCGTTGACAGGCATCATAGCGACCAGCCGTCCATCCCAGTCAGTTGATAAGCTCCGTTTGAGAAAACCTTGCTTACAACATAGGGACCTTCCCACTTTGCTTTGGATTTACCATTGCTCATATGTGTCATAGTCATAGGATGTCTGATAGTAAATACTAGTTCCCCTTTTTGAAATGCTCGTACTCTGACTTTTCAGTTGAAAGCTTTTGAGATACGGGCTTGATATAGCTCAATATGTTGTTGAGCTAGTAGCCGCTTCTCATCAAGTGCTTCAAGCTTCTGAATTCGAAGACGATCATTGTTTTCTATTATGAGTTCATTGGCAATTGTAATCCTTAATGAGGGGATTTGAATCTCCAATGGCAGAACAGCTTCGCATCTATACACCAAGGAGAAAGGTGTACAACTGGTCGGAGTGCGTACGGTAGTACGATAAGCCCATATACATTCTCCAAGCTTTTCGCTCCAATTCATTTTATTAGTAGAAACGAGCTTCTTTAGAAGATTGATGATTATTTTGTTGAATGCTTCTACCAAACCGTTAGCTGCAGGATTGTAGGTTTTGGAAGCAACATTGTTAATTCTGTTGTCATCACAGAATCGAGTAAACTTTTGACTAATAAATTGAGGTACATTGTCATGAATGATTCGCCGAGGAATACCGAATCGATAAATCACATGATGTTTGATGAAGCTAATCATACTACTTTTTTTTAAATTTTAGCCAAGGGTGTAGCTTCTGCCACTTCAAAAAGTAGTCGGTTATAGCTAGTATGAACCGATGTCCTCTAGATAACGGTGGGTTGATTGGACCAATGACATCCATACCCTAAGCTTCAAAGTGGCATGATGCGACAGTCGGATAAAGGAATTCTGACAGTTGGTAGATGAAGTCTGCATGGATTTGACATGCTCGGTATTTTCTTACATATTCAATGGCATCTGATACCATAGTGGGCCAGTAATAACCCATACGTCGGATACGATCCTGTAGCTTAGGACTGGGTTGATGTGCACCACAAACAACATTGTGAGCTTCACGTAGTATTTGTTTTGCTTCATCTCCCGCAAGACAACGTAGGAGTAAACCGTCGAATGTTCGCCGATAGAGGGTCTTGGAGGTGTGATTGTAATAAAATCGGAGTGATCGCCGACGGATTGTTGTAGCTTCCTTGGGATCTATAGATAAAATTTCATGTACCACAAAGTCGATAAAAGGAGCCCTCCAGTCTTCACTAATGACGTTAATTTCAGTTGAATTGCTGAATTTAATATTTAAGTTATTCTCGATGCAAAATAACTCTCTGTTAGTGATGACAATCATCTGTTGTCTTCTTACCAGAATTGCTAATACTGCTGCTAGACTAGCAAGTGCATCAGCCTTTGTATTGCAATCTCGACGTACATGTTCAATGAAGAAGCCTTTGAACGATGTAGCCAATCTAACATTCGCTTCATGATATGGAACAAGGTCTTGGTGCCGAACTTCGTACGTACCTCAAACCTGATTGGCGATCAGTTTAGAGTCTCTGTATACTTTAAGATATTCAATATCTAACTGTTTAGCCAATTGGAGACCAATGAGTAGAGCGTTGTATTCAGCAACATTGTTGGAGCATGGCTTGTCTAAAGAATAAGCTCTTTGGATAGTCAATCCCTCCGGTGATACGAGGACAATTCCAACTCTAGCAACAATGGTACCATTGGGTCTGATCCTGGATGCACCATCAAAGAATAGACGCCAGAAAAGAACTTCTTCTGAAATCATGTTAGATTCTAAAGTTTCATCAGGAATCTCGTCATAGAGTTTATATGTCTCCAAAATTAGATGAGCCGCTAGGAAGTCGGCTAAGGCTTAACCTTTAACAAATTTTGTGGGACATAAACCATATCATACTATGCTAGCAATATGGCCCATGTAGAAAGCCTGGAATTGAGTGTACAAGTCTTCTTCATCAGAACTCGAAGAGGGTTGACTCTGGAGATGACATGAATGGTTTGACCCGTGATATAATATCGTATTTTCTGAACAGCGAACATTAGGGCTAAACATTCTTTATCCACCAGACTATATCGATGTTCGGCACTGATCATCGTGCAACTAAGGTAGTCGATAGCTTGCTCATGATCTTTCTTGTTCTTTTGGGCTAATAAAGCACCCAAGGAATGATCTATTGCTCGGACATACATCAGAGAAGGTATTCCTATGACTAGAGTCAATAGAACTTGAGGGTTCATCAAGTATCGCTTTATGTCTTCAAATGCTCGTTGACATTCTTCAATCCAAATGAAAGAAATACCTTTCTTCATGAGTTGAGTGAACGGTCTGCAGCGTCCGGAGAGATTTGAAATGAATCTCCTGATGTACGTAAGCCATCCCTGGAATCCTCGTAGCTCTTTTAGGTTGCGTGGAGGATGCATCTCTTGAATGACTTTGATCTTCTCAGGGTCAACGTGTATACCCTTAGAGGTAATAACGAATCCGAGGAATTTTCTACTAGAAACTCCCAGGAATAACTTGGTAGGATTCATCTTGAGTTGATGCTGGTGCATTAGATCGAAGATAGTTCTCAAGTCTTGGATGTGATCTTCCTTTAGACGACTTTTGACAGCAATATCGTCGACATAGCATTCGACTATCTTCCGTAAATATTCATGGAAGATGGTACTCATAGCCGGCTAATAGGTTGCACCAGCATTTTTAAGACCGAACGGAATGACGGTGTAGCAATAGACTTCCAGAGGAGTACGGAAAGATGTATGTCTCCCATCTTCTGGATGCATCTTAATTTGATTGTATCCTGAGAATCCATCCATAAAAGACATTCTTTCGAACCTACAAGTATTGTCGTTCATGACATCAGTGATCGGAAGAGAAAATTCATCTTTGGGACAAGTATCGTTGAGGTCTCTAAAGTCATTGCAGACTCGGACCTTCCATGTTTTCCTCATATCTGGGATAACATTAGCCACCTAGTCGGGATGTTGTTATTCTCTGACAAAACTACAGGTGATAAGCTTCTTGACTTTAGCTTCTATAGCGTCCATCATATCGAGTCGGAATCGACGCTATTGTTGTTTAACTGGCCTTGCATTTGGTAGGATGTTGAGTTTGTAGGTAGCGATCTAAGGATCTAATCCTGGCATATCTTGATAGCTCCAAGCGAATACATCAATATATTTCTTAATGAGCTGAATTAGTTCTTGTTTATGCGCTTCAGGAAGGCTTTTGCTGATGAAGATTGAACTTGGAGAAGCTTCGTTTCCGACATCGACCTGGACCAACTGATCTTTGGTAGGTGGTTTGTGTTGTTCGAAGCGAAGTTTCCATTGATTGTCCTTATGCCGAAGGATCTGACTCAAGAGCTTCAGCAAAATTGTCATCGTCTTCTGAGAACTCAGCGGTTACTATATTAGAAGATAGAGTCATTCAATGGATGTGCCATATACTGGTGTCAGAATCCCATGAAACAGAGTCATAAGAGTTAGATCGCCCCTCTTTGTCAGACTCAGAAGCGTCTGGGTCGTAACTGGCATAGTATAGCCCATCCCATGCTTTGTTTTGCTGTAGTATTGCACTGGCTTTCCTTTTGGAGTAGGGATACGAATAGGAGTTCGCCTTCCCTTACCACCATTGAGGCCGGCTTTAAAATTGTAGCCCATCTTTTGAGTGTTGTCTTTTGATTGTTGACTATAACGACGTAGTTGAATTCGTCCGTTATCATCATTTTCTTCTTCTCTATTGGGCGTAGTTTTCTGCTCTGTTCCTTTACTAAAAAGTATAAGAAGTTCATCTTTCTTTCTGGAAGGAACTAGGAAGAAAGAATCTTGAACTTGTTCTAGCGATACTTCATCTTGGATAGGTTGAACTGCTCCTATTGTATGTGGCTCGAAGTTATCAAGCAGTTTTAAGTAACATCGGGTATAATAAATAACATCAGTATACTGCAAAGGAGATGCTATTTTATTGATTTGTACATCATCATTTACAACAGGGTTCTTGGCCTTAGCCAAAGGCTTGGTAAGGTTGATAACCAGAGGAGGAGAAGGAGAAAGCTTATTCCGACGAAGGTCGATAACAAGAGGCTTAGAAGAGGTAAGCTCCCTCTGTTCCCTCTTTTCAGCAGAAAGAGGCTTAGCATGAGAGGAGAGATAGATGGATAGCTTCTGAGAAGACGAAGGACGAGAAGTGCATCCTTTAACTAGAATCACAAGAACATCATCTAGGGTGTCCCTCTAATCTTCCTCAGTATCCATGGCCAGTACGACCTTCATGAATTCTTTTTATACATTTTGGAGTTAGTACAGTATGCCTCAATACCCCAAAAGAGATTAAGATCGGCCACTTCCTTCCTAACTTCTCCATTATCATCGACATATTTGAAGCACTGATAGAGAGTGGATGGCATGATGTTATGTTCATGCAACCATGGTGTCCCTAACAAAACATTGTAGGAGACATGATTGTCAATCACATAAAAAGTGACTTTTGTGCGAAGATTGCCGATTTGAACTTTCGGGCGAATCTTTCCTAGTAGTTCATTTCTCCTAGAATTGAATCCCAAGATAGTCGTGATTGTTGTAGAGAGATTATGCGTTGGGATTCTCAGGGTATACAGTAAAGTCTTCGACATAATGCTAAGTGCAGATCCAGGATCAATCAGGATGCGATCAACCTTCATTGTATCGACAGATCCCATGAAATAGAGAGGTCGATCATGTCGATTGTCTTCCAGCAGCATATCACTTGTGTAAAGGTAATGTTAGGCATCAGCTCCATCACACTATGATAATGAAAGCAAGCCACGGGATCCTCCTCTGGCTTCTTGAGGAGTGTTAGACAGTGTCGGCTTGCATTAAAGCTTCACTTAATATTTTTTGAGTTTTTCTCGAGAGACGCAAGAGCTCAATAATTAATAACCATACTGGAGTATTAGACAATTGAGCCAATATATCAAAGTTATATGGCTTCTCAAGTCCAAGAGGTAGAGTTTTCTTCAATATATTATCGAAGCAAACTAGCTATTTTTCCTTGTCGGCCATCGTTGGTTTGGAAGGAGTTGGTTCCATTGGACATGATAAAGCGATGGAACATTATCAGTGGGAGGGGATGATACTGGAGGGGCCTTTGGAACTGGAGCAGGGATCTCTTGACCTTCTGAATAATCTCTTAGGTAAAGTCTCCCAGACTTGGTACCAGTTAGGGCTTCTTCTTCAGATACAGGTTCGAAGGACACCATGTTGCAGTTCTTTGTCCGAGACTTGTCTTTGGAAAGCTTCCTTTGGCAAGATGAAAAGTTTGTCCAGAACCCCAAGCCAACATGAGATTGATTATGTTGGAGGCATAGGGAAAGAGGTACAAGAGATCCTTTTCCATAATTCAAGCCAGGGGCTTTCTGCAGATCATACCCCATCTTTGTCATTAGTTCGCAGGACTGTTGACTATATAAATGGAAGGCTGGTTGGTAACTGGCCTCTGGCTTCGGCAACGTCATCTTATAAGAAGAAGAAGAACTTGTCGTCAAGATGAAGATAGGAGTTAAAGGTAAAAGATGGTGATCACCCAATGAATTCATGTGACATGACTTGTATTTGGTTGCTTTCTTGTATTTTGTGGACAAAGAAGGTACCTCAAGGTCAGCCGCCAAATCAGGATGGATCTATATAATTTTTCCCTTATCAGTGGACAGAGGAAAAAGACCATCACTTCGTGTAGGCGAGAGATTGAAAATCTCTAGAGTAGCTTTCGGGATAGGAATGACTCCATCATGCACAAGTTGAGCAGGAAAGTCACCAAACTGTAGAGAGACGATGTTAGAAGTCACAGTCTTCTCGTCCTGCTGAAGAGTGATTGTGCTGGCTTTAATCATCTCTTAAATCTTTCCTTTGAGCACATAGAGTTGGGTGTCCAATGAACCTGTTATACACACAATATTTAGGATGATCGGTTTTACCTACTTCCTCTGGCCGCCTTGCGTCAGGCAGCTGAAGTTTATTTCTCTTGATCAAGCAATCAAAGATGATCATGACATCATCGTCATCGAACGAGTATTCTTCCTTCGGATGCAGTACCCACTATGGTGGTGCCACCGTAGTAGGTATTGATTGACCTATATTGACGGCTGGAGTTTCTTTGCCTTTAACATTGATGGGCAGAGCCTATTTAACTTTGCGGTTATTCTGACGACCACCGCTATTGGATGTAGAATGTTCATCTCTATCAAAGTTAGGCATCTGGATGCCTAATTACTTGAACTCGTCAACACTCTCTTCGGCTGCTCTGGCATTCACTATAAAGGAAGGCCAGTCCTGGAACTGTGTTGATCCAGTCGACATGCTGAATATAAGCAACAAATTTGATTTGCATGTGTCTATAGTCAGAGCATCTGGAGTTCCCAGAGGCATTTTGAGTGCCTCACGGCAGAAGCGTTCAATAAAATGTTCAGCAGTTTCATTAGGTCGCTGTTTGATCTTGATGAGGGCTGACATAGTCATGTCATTTATTTTTTCATAAAATCGTTCTAGGAATATTTGTTCTGACAAAGGAAGTTATGCAACTGTCGGGTAAACTGCGGTACCAATCATAAGCCGCACCAGCTAAGCATCCAACAAATACCCTGGTGAGCAGAGCATCCTTTGGTTGAAGTTGATCGGTCATTACCTCGAAGTGATTGAGGTACTGGCTTGGAGATGTACTGCCATCAAACAACATAATGGTAGAAGGTTTGTATTTGGGTGGAAACTGGACTTCTTTCCACTCTATGGGATAAGGTTGTTTGATTCTAAGCTTATGTAGGCGATCCTTCTATTTGAAGGCCTCGAATTGAGTATGCAAAATCTTTACGGCCTCATTAGCATCTCTCAATGCTTAGAGAGCAGTGGACTGATTCGGTGTGTTATGAGGACGGACTACATGATATGTACTACCCCCAGCACCAGAAAGGCTCAAAGTTGGTACTGTAGCATTATGAGAAGATTGTACCCCCTGACCAGTATTGGTGGGAGCAGATGTCGCTACCTGTTCTTGGGTTGGAATTAGATTCACAACCGGCAGACCAGTGTATTATGCCACGATTATAGCATGCATGCTTGCCATCATTTCAGCCATATTTTTCAAGCTAGCCTCTAAAGAGGTGATTCTTTGCTCCTGACTGTCGGAGCTAGATGCATCTTGTTCTTCGTTAATAACATAGGTAGTCACTTCTCTGGCCAGTGAAGAAGAGCTAGTAGAAAAGATGGTCCGTTCGTAGCTTTCACTGTCCGCATCAAAGTCATACAAGGAACTACCCCCAGGATAAGGGATAGGAAGATCCCTTTGACTGAAAGAATCTTGGTGAGAATTAGGAAGATTCCTTTAACCAATTGTTTTTCGGTCGAAAGAAAGATTCCTTTGAGCGATTGTTTCTCGGTCGAAAGGAAGATTCCTTTGACCGATTGTTTCTCGGCTTCTTGATCTGGTATGTTGGTAGACTCCTTCGCAGGAGTCACAATCCGATCCAAGTATTGTTGACTGGGGTTGTGCGATGTATTGCGTCTTAGACGCTTTCCAACCCCAATGCTTCGAGATGTCATATTGAATGAAGCGTACAACAATTCATCTTCGCCCACTATCACATGTTCAGGAGTCTGAACGTAGTTCAAACAGTCGAAGACAGACAGCTTAGCTGACTGACAACAACATTTGATGACTACTTCGTGGTGATGATTACAATGATGTTCTTATTATGGAACTACAGATGGACGAGACGGCCTTATGATCTTCCGTTTCTGTACAAAAATTTCAAGGAGATCGGTTACAACGATAGGATAAGGAGAAGTCAGAGGTATATATTCCTTGATGATATTGGGAATATAATTTTGGTTCTTGTAGTGCCCTGTACCCTGAGTGTACAAGGAGATACTGAGCTATTAGTATAGATAAGAGGATTCTTGACTTCAGGGTTGGCAGATCCTGACTTAAATTCTTAGGAGTAGGCAGAATGCCTTTTTGCTCTACGCACCCCATTCCTATGTATACCCACGGCTCATGCCCGAATATCGTGTGCGGATCGTGACACTATGCACTTAGAGTGGCACAACTGGATAACAGAAAGTTTATTTTGAACAGAACTTCCTAACCAGAGATTTGATTGTCTTTGTCAAGATGAGTAGAGTTTCTGCCCAAAAGAGCTTTAGGACTGATTGGCGCAAGGGCACAATCAGGAGTATTTTCCACCGAGTCAAGGACCGGGAAAGAATAAGGAAAAGCCAAAGGGCGCTTTTCTTTGTTTTGTGCCAGGGCAGTAGTAGGTGTGTTTCCAACGAAATTCAGACTTGGCGAAGAAGAGGGAGTAGCTAAAAAGCGTTTCTTCTTATTTTACTCCCGGGCAGGACCGGCACGGCTTGCACAAAATAAAAAAAGGCCAAATGACGCTTTCCATTGTTCTGTCTAGTAGCCTCACAAGATAGGTTCTCCTCCGAGTTTAGAACTGGAGAAGAAGAAAGGTAGCTAAAAAGGGTTTCCCCTTATTTTGTGCCAGAGAGGCAGTAGGCACAACTTACGCAGAAGCAGTGATTGGTGCTGTTGAGGACTTGGGAGTCCATATGGCACGTGCCTTGTTCTTGGCAGCCATAGTGGCGTACCTAGCACCCCCAGCACTGATCAGGGCTTCCTAGGCTGTTTGATCAACTTGCACAACCAAGGTCTTCTGCGTCTTGCTGATCGGCGCAGTATCATATTGAGTTATCACTTTTTCCTCGGAGAAGAAAGTCGTCCCCAGTAGAGTCGCCATTTTGTTTGCAAAAATAAAAGTTTGATTATAAACTAAGAAAAGTATATAAGAGTACAATTGATTTACTGGAAAGTACAACTATAGTAATCTGGTCAGAAGACGATCACTTTATCCCTTTGATGATGTGATATAGAAGACACGAGCCTATGGAGAATGCAGCAACACTTTGTCAGGAGATTATGATCATTAGTGATGCTTTAGAACTGATTTGAAACTTTATTTATAGAGTTCTTAAATAACAGTTTCTGAGTTGCGCACACTGTGTGTTGCGTGCCACATATCCAGTTGCGCGAATGGTTACTTGAACTGCTGGAGATGCGTGGCATTCCATGAGTGAGATGCGCGTGGTCGTGGTCAGCATAATGGACACGTTCTTCAAGATTAGTGGCATGCGCGCCACGTTATTTTACTTTTGGATGGAAATTGGTTAAATGGTGCCAGTTTGATCAGTTGTGTTGGGCGAAACCTGATGACTAGTGCCCCTTACAGTTCAGTCTTCATTAACTACCTCGTGCCACTTGATGACTGGCGCAAGACAGTTGTCGACATTTATTGAAAACTGATGTGGTCTTCTCGAGCGTCGTACTTCCCGGGATTCGAAGAGATATTCTTCGACTGTCGAGCTGTCAGTAATCATGACTTACGTTACAGCTTCTCGAGGAAGCTTGCCACGTACGACTCGTGCACCTTGACTTTGGTGCAACCTGAGTATCGCGCAACCTAGTAACCATGCGCTATCTGATGCTGGCACCTTTTTAAGAGTGGCGCCCATTTATTTTTGAGCTCTTTCACATGTGCCAATGCTGCCACTGCCTATGGCAGCAGTACATGCTGCCCCCGATGACTAAACCCCTTGCTACTATCACACTAGCTCACCCCTGTACCACCAAGGGCTAAACCCAACCCACAGTTCAGTCCTTAAGGCTGAACTCAAAACTCCCCTATAGTTTAGCCTTGACTAAACCCAAAACTCCACATATCCTTACCATTTCAGTCTAGGAATGAAACCCCCATTCAGTCTAATGACTAATACACAAACATCACCTTCCATTCAGTCATGGATTAAACAAACTTCCAATTTACTAAATGATTTCTTTCTCTAATACCTTCATCCGTTTCTCTGAACTCTATGGGGTTCTCCTATCTAAACTTCTACTACTGCCACTGATCAGTGGCTACCATTCACTGGAATCCCTCTCATTCACTGCACTCTCAAATTTCCTTCATCTCTTTTTACTGATACTGCTTGGTATCAGTACTATCTCCGCTACAGCTATCCTATTATCTACAGCCCTAATCTTACCTTGTCTTACAGTCACAAGGAAGCATTCTCCTGTTGTCCAATTCGAGCACAGGGAACCCATGCCTCTCTTAGACTGACACTGGATGTCCTCTCCTCTTTTTTCGGTTCAGTCCTCAATGTGCCACACGCACACACCTATATCAGTAAGATACATTTCCCCTATCTCCTATATACATAACAATTTGATATTAAATGACATACACATCCCTATTTAGGATACTACACTACGCACACGTGTGTGTCCATCTATATGCATATGCACACATATACACTATCAAATCCCACTGTCCACAGAGCTTCACCCCTTACTGCTGCTGTATATAATGTAACAGTGCACCCTGAACTTTAAATAGTACAAAAGTGCACTATCCTGCTTCTTCCTTGCATCTGTGTAGTCCATGATCAAGAATAAAATGGACTGTTCCATATATTCGACCTTTACCACTTGTTGAGAGCTGACGTCAGGTCTGTATTTAGGGAGAATGATTTGATTGAGGATGGCAATGATGTTATATAAACATGCAGCTATGGCAGTTGTTTGTTTGCAACATTAAGTTGATGAACCTGGCACCATAGCTACTTCTGTCTTGGAGCTGCTATGGAGTGTGCTACACTCTGATGCACAAGTGCAAGCAGGGCAACAAGTGGTTGCTACTACTGCTATGATGTAGTGGGGATGCTCTCCTACCTCATTCAAATGCCCCCAACTCCCCTGCTATCAACTGCTTGACCTGACACATTGCCCATTTCAGTTCACTCTAATCCCCTTTATCTTTTTAATAATCTATTGCATTCACATCTAACCAAACATACACTACATAGGGCACATGATTAGTCACCCATAAATTTCTCATGCCTGGTGTCACGCCCAGTCCCAAATATGTGGGACAGAGCCACGTGGCAATGACCAGCTACGTACTCAACCAGACTCTAGTCCGACTAGAATACGTATAAGCTGTCAAAGTGGGGTAACTAATCACTACAATAACACTATATCTCAATCCAAGTACAGAAACATAAAGAAGGAAATATGAAACTAGTCTGCAGCCCAGTAATCATATTTGCCGAGTAGACTCAAAAGAGATAGTAAGAGTCTACAAATGAAACACAATACAATACTGAATGAAAGTGTCTTGCGGAAACAATCCCGCTAATACAATACTACATGAAAATAAAACTGGAAGATAACTAGATCTGACAACAAGCTAAGCTAGATAATGAAGCCAAATCAAGATGAGCTCTACCAATGGAATAAGCTACCCTGCTGGATCAACCTCTTCTTCTACAAATGGTCCTACTCCTACGTCAACTCCGGATCTTTAGACCTCCGAATAATCCTCGTCTAAATTTGGAGAGAAAACCAGGTCCTCAGCGGGACACAACATGGTACATATATACAGGCCAAAATACAACAGTAAAGAATCAAATAGATAAATAAAAGTAGACTGGTAACTGGGGTAAATTTAACATAACCAAACTAGAATGTAAATGCATTTTGCGAACATCACTCGAACTCGTGGGCTGTCACGGTGTACCCCAGAGACCTGATAGACACTCCAGCAAACTATGAAAAGCCCCACAGCCCGGTAAGGAAGCTATGGCAATCTATATGAAACCCCGAGGTTCTGGTAATGAGACAACGACATACTCTATGAAAAAGTAGCCCAAGCGCACGGTGTATGTTCTCCCCTCCCGTGTGGCTTCATGAGTCGTATCCACGAGATTCTCGTCCAGATCCTTTAACTAGGACATACTAATAAATACAGCATAGAGATCACGAGCCATCGTCCTGTTGACACAAAATCACAATCAACCAAATATTGATAGAATTGACTACATGATACTTGTGATAATTCAATACGACTCATGAAGACTACATCCAGTACAAGTCAGACGACAGCTCGGATTTGCAATACAAGTTATTTTTGAGTCTGTATTTTTACAATTTTATTGAGTCTAGACTTATGTAAACTGAGCTGTACTGAGCATCTGAGACTTAACCTATAACCATACCCAAAATCCTATAGCTCCACATATATCCAAATAAGCCAATTGGACCCATGACCCATTCTGTGCTCTAGAGACAGAGTTCGGGCCGAACTCTGCCTCCACACAGAGTTCGGGCCGAACTCTGCCTCCACACAGAGTTCGGGCCGAACTCTGCCTCCCAAAAATTAGCACCCTAATTTTTAGGGTTGGCTGGTTGCAAGTTGTCCAACGGCCAATTTTTTTGAAAATTCTAACCAGAATTCTGGCCGAATTCTGCCTACCTGGTATCCTATAAATTGGCCATGAATTCTCTCATTTTCATTCATCCAATTTTCTCTTCTCTTCTCTTCTCTCTAAAGCTCCATACAAGCCATACCCTTCTTCATCTACTAGCCACAAGCTCCCTAAGCCTCAAGTGCTCAGTACTTTTCAGTCAGGAGTTTGTGCAAGAGTTCAAGAAGTCGCTTGGAAAATTCCAAGCATCGCTACTGCGATCTTTGTAAGAAGTTGACGTACTCTTCTGAAGAAAAGGCACGGGGTATAACTACTATTTCACAAAGAGTGGATTTAATCCTGAGCTAGAGTTCTCAGGCCTGGACTAGTCCTCCACGAGGGAAACCAGGTTAAAAATTGGTTGTGTTTGCGTATGCTTTCTTGCTCCTTATTTATTTCCGTATTTACTCTGATTACTTTCAGCTTGTGAAAGAGTTTAATTTTTAATTGGTTATTATCGTTATAAACTCTATTCACCCCCCTCTAGAGTTGCCATCTATTCTTCAATTGGTATCAGAGCTCTGTTCTCTCAACAAGGACTAATATCCTAGAGCTGATCCATGGCAACCACACAATCCTTGATTTCCAATCACGGTGAAGGGCAGTCTACTCATAGGCCTCCCCTATTTGATGGAACTAACTACGCCTATTAGAAAACAAGAATGAGCTTTTATCTCAAGTCGCTAGACTTCGACCTGTGGACCATCGTCACCGATGGTTACAAAAAGCCCGCCAGGATAGTTGTCAATGGTGATCTCGTTGAGAAACCATATGACAAATATTCTGACGAGGAGAAGAAACAGGCAAGTCTCAATGCGAGAGCTATTAATGCTTTATTCTGTGCTATAGACAGGAATGAGTTCAACAGGGTGCACCACCTCTCACGAAGTATGGAGACTTCTAGAAGTGACGCATGAAGGAACCACCCAAGTCAAGGAATCGAAGATAAGCCGTCTCACTCAAGAATATGAGGCTTTCAAGATGAAGCCAAATGAGACGATCACGCAAATGTTCACAAGATTTCTCAACATCATCAATCCCCTATCTTCGCTCGGCAAACAATATACAAATCATGAGAAGATTCGCAAGCTACTTAGGGGGCTACCAAAGATTTGGAACCCTAAGGTGACAGCCATCATAGAAGGAAATGATCTCATAACTATGTCCATGGAGACCTTGATGGGAAAGCTGATGACTCATGAGCTTGACCTCAAGGACTTCGAAGAGCCTACTCCTAAGGCTAAGGGGATCGCCCTCAAAGCTCACCGACGAAGGACTGACTCCGAAGAGACGGATGACAACAACTCGGAAGGAGATGATCAAGCTCTCCTTGTCCGTAACTTCAAGAAATTCCTTCGCTTTAACCGAAGAAAGAAGGAACCACAAGAAGATGACGAAGAAGAGCCAACATGCTACGATTGCAAGAAGACGGAACACATCCGAAAAGACTGTCCATTCTTAAAGAAGAACAACCGCTATGAGAAACCATACAATAAGGCTTCCTCAAAGAAATATGCCAACACAAGCATTTGGCATGAAAGCGAAGCTAGTGACTCCGAGGAAGAAAAGGACTCTCCTCAAGACGCTGCAAACGTGTGCCTAATGGCAACGTCCGACAAGGTATCAAACGAAACTCTTGATGAACTTGGCAATGCTTTTACCGATTTACTTGATGATCACAAAAAGATCATTGGTAAATATAAACATGCCAAGGAAAAGAACAAAAGTCATGAAGTCGAAATTCAAAGACTTTCATTACTGCTTGATAACATTAGAGACACTTCACCCACGGAAGTCACAAATGAGGTATCTAAGCTTAAAATAAGCCTACATGATGCCAAAGCACGCATTGAACAACAAACACAAGAAATCACAGCACTCAATACGGAGCTTGCTGAAGAAAAGAGTAGACACAAGATTTCTATTACTAAGATATGTGGTTTGAATGCTAAGGTTACTGAACTGCAGGCTGTCTCTAAGAAATTAGAGACTAAATTGGGAAAACAGGTTGCTCAACCTCAAGCCCAATCACATGAGACACACACAAAGCATGACACTACTCATACTAGTCAACCACGTCATCCACCTGCAGTACGTAATCATGCTTACATATACACACACTTTCATAAAGCACACAAACCACATGCAAGTAGGAATAATCCTCATATGTCACAGGATCATCATGCTACACATAGATACAATCATCACTATGTTGCACAAAATCACCATCACTCTACATATAGACATCATCACCATACTATTCCATATAGACATTATCACCATACTGCTCCACATCAGTCTACATATAGACATCATCACCATGCTAACTCTACATATCATCATCACTCTACTCATAGACATCATCATATGCATGCTCCTAACATAAATAGGAATGCTATATGTGTAGAAGCATGGAAAATACTAAAGGAAATGATTCATGCGGCCAGAAAAGATCCATGCGGCTCAGAGGACTCATGCGGCTCAGGGAATCATGCGGCATAAGGAGCTATGCGGCCCAAGGCATTCTATGCGGCTCAGAGGACACGTGGCCTGATAATGCTCCCCTCCGACCCATGCTGCATTAATTGCTATGACGGCTGACCCCTCTGAAAAGTTGACAGCCCTGACACAAAGGCAGGTAATTATGACTCTGTCATAATGATGAATCTCTAGGGAAGAGGAAAGAAATCTCTGACACAAATCCTCTGAGAGTCATAAAAATGCCACGTGGCCTTGCCACGTGGGCGTTCGTATGCGGCTCGCTTCTCATGCGGCTCAGAATAAATCCTATGCGGCTCAGGCCATAGAAGCCTCATGCGGCTCGAGCAAAGGACTTCCCATGCGGCTCAGAGTGAATCCATCCTATGCGGCTCAGGCCATGAAAGCCTCATGCGGCTCGAGCGAGGACTTCTCATGCGGTTCAAGAGGATCATGTCTGTACGGCCCAGGCGGATATATACCTATGCGGCCCACAAGGATTACTCCTCTGCGGTTAGAGGACTCAAGTGAGGACCACTGCCCAGGCAGCCCTGACCCGTGGGCTTAACCGTATGCGGTTCAAATTCATATGCGGCTCACTCGTCATGCGGTCCAGACCCCCCAGCAGCTCCTAGGACATGTGTCCTAAACCGATTAATTCCTCAGATTTGCTGCCATTAAAGATGGGATCAAATCCCAATAAATCTGGGACACGTGGCAGAAGAATAGATCTGATTTATTCGCAGATATCAGAAGATCAGTATAAGGAAGATTTATTCCAATCAGCATTAATTGCTCATGGGATTTGGTGTAATCTACACCTAATGGCCCAGATTCATCATAATCAGGATGAATGGCCTAGATTGACCAATCCCCAAGCCGCCGCCATCTCTAAAAGCTAATCATTAGCAACCCTAATGATCACATCCCACTATTATAAATAACAAGGTGCCATTCCCTTGTAAGATATACAATTTCAGAGAAAAAAATACGTATATACAGAGAGACTCCCCAATAGTCAAAGAGAAGAATACACAGAGAGAGAGAGAAGCCTGAAGAGCAACAGAGGAGCAAGAAGTGCATTTCTTCGTCAACGCCAACCATCTTTTCACAAGGAGCCAAGGCTGCATACCGATCGTCCAAGGAGTAAGGCAGGGCTGCCGTCGCCTTCCCGAGCCTCTATCGTTACCCCCAGAATCTAAAATAAATAATTGTACTTAGACTACTGTACCTAGGTTTTTGTCCCTTGGCTTTCTTTGTACAAGCGAGTTTGTAACGTGAAGTAAAAGTTCGGTCCTCCGATAATTGTTCTGTTTTTTTATATTTCATGGCAAACACGATGGCGACTCTGCTGGGGACTAACTTCTCCACGGCTGAGGAGTTGGTGACGCAATCGGATGCAGCCAAGCTTGGCTCCACACAACAAAAGATGGTCGCTCGGTTCGACCAACAGGCGTTCGAAGAAATGCTCTCCGACAAGAACACTGGCCCAGTCCAGAAGCGAGCCCGCACAAAGAAGGCCCATAAGGAGTGGAGACCCCGATCCTTCGTTCCTGCTGAAGCTCTTGCAGAGACACCCTCTGTTGTTTAGGACGGCGAGCAAGATTCTCCTGCGGCCCCACTTCAGATCATAGACAACTCTGCTGTCCCCAAGTCCGGCAGAAGAAAACACTATGATGCTGGACTTGCAGGGGCAAAAAGGAACTCTATGAGATCCGAGCCGCATAAGGTTATCAATCGCAGGGAGAAAGCTCATGCGGCTACATCCTTCAGCCGCAGGGAGAAAGCTCATACGGCTACATCCTCCAGCCGCATGAAGAAAACTCATACGGCCATATCTGTCAGCCGTATAGCTTATGCGGCTACAGTTGCCAACCACATGAATGAAACTCATGCGGCTGTGGGAGTCAATCGCTTGCAGAAAACCCATGCGGCCACAATTGCCAACCACATGCGGCCAGCCTGTACGGTCGTGACTCCTAGCCGCACGAAAACAATTCGTCCGACGACAGAAGACAACCGCATGCAGACAGCCTGCACGGTACCCAACTCTAGTCGTATAGCGTCCGTTTCACGCTTCTCTCGATCAGTCTTCGACCGTCTCTCATGCGGACCTGACCCTGATGATTCTCTGGATGATAAGCCAGACTCTGTGGTACCCAACTTGGACTCCTCCTATTACGCACCCACAAGTGCTAAAAGGAGGAAGTCTAGGGCAGCGCGGGCTCATCAGGCCCAGTCAGCTGTCCCAACCTCTGACTATCGGGGCGTCCCGTTGACTATCACACGGGCCTCGGATGGGAAGTTGTATACAACCGCTCGAGTCCAGCCCCCGGCGGCAAACGGACAGAGTGGTTCTTCTGACTTGCAGGAGGCGATCCTCCACAAACGCAAGGAAAGAGGAAGAGTGTCGGCATGCAAAGAGTCCTCGCTTGGACATCGCTACACCCAAATCATCGTCAACTGCTGTTGCAACAACGCAGCAATGACGGAAGATCGGCCATCCGTCTTCCAAAGGCTACAACACCCGAACTCAGAAGATGAGGCACCTCCTGTTGTCTCCTGCAATTCCGCTCAAAAAGTCCCCACCGAAGGGAGAGGGAAAAAGACGAGTATCTCCAGTCCCAAAATATCAACCACCACAGCTAAGAAACTATCATCTAAACGGTTGTCCTCTACTGGTGTATTCCAACACACCCGTTCAAAGACGAAATTTATCGCGATGGAAAATTCATCATCCACATCACTGGGGGTTGAGGGAACTGGGGGTAGCACTCCTTCGAACATCCGTAATAATTCGATGTTTCAAAGAGCCGAGCCCGGACAAACAATTCTTCCATCAGGGGCAACAGACGCCGATGTCCCCGAGGACATCCGTAACTCTCAAGACGAAGCAAGCTCTGAAGCTGGGGATACCATTCCCTCCGAGTCCGAGCCTGAAGAGAACATTCCTACCTATCCCGATGACTTTTCGGTGCACGGGTACGACTTGGAGGGCACATCCTCCACCGTTCCTTCCATCCCTACTCATGTAAGGACGGTGTTCATGACAGACAGCAATTAAGGCGGTTCCAATGATCACCAGCGCATCGACAATCTCGAAGCCATATTACTTGCTTTGGTCAAGTCTGTAGACGAGATTAAAGTAGCCCTGCCCACTCTACAAGGAGGAACGTCTGGTCAAACAAGCACGGGCCCCGCGGTCAATATAGATTCAAACTCAGCGGCACCAAACCCAGACAAAAATCCTCCCGAAATAACAGCCCCTACCGCGACAGATGAGACCCGAGAAGTAAGAAGAGAGGTCCAGGAGCTCCGAGCCATGTTCCATGCCCGAGAGAACGCTCAAGATCTCAGAATACGGCAACCATACCCTGCTGAATGGAGGGATGTTCCATTCCCACCAAGATATAAGCCGTTCAATATCAACCCATATGATGGCAAAACCTCAGCAAGTCGGTACATCACTTACTTTAAGGTCACCACCGACCATCTGCCCCATGATGATGCGATCCTCACACAGTTATTCATCGGGGCATTGGAAGGAGTCGCCTTCGATTGGTACCGCAATCTACCGGACAACTGCATCCACTCCTTCGCCGGCTTCAAGCGCCTGTTCTTGGAACGATTCTACGAAGTAGGACAGGACGTCACTATGTCTACAATCATGGACGTCGTCCAAGGGAAGAAAGAGTTGACAAGGAATTACATCGAACGGTTCCGCCAGACCGCCATGAAGCTGCCTTCCGGAAATCCAGATTCCTCTTTGATTGAAATTTGCCAAAAGAGACTGCTTCCAACGATCAGTCTCTGGATGGGCGAAAGTCAATTCCAAGATTGGAAGGCGTTCATCATCAGTGCCACAAGCGTCGAAGAACGACTGAAGAAGGCTCGCCAACTGGGATTGCACATCTCAGAAGGAGAAAACAAGGGCAAGCGTCCCAACAACGATAATGAGGGTAACCCCTCCAACAATCGGGACAGCAAGGGAAAGCAGGCTATGGTGGCCGACACGGCCCAGAAGCCCGAGTCACAACCAGGAGACAAACAATGGCCTCAGATCACTTACTCTTTCGAAGACGGCTACGTCAAGCCTATCTTGGACATGCTCATACAAGGAGGTAGAATTCAGCTTCCTCCACCAAGACGGGAGCCTCGGCCGGCTGATTTGGAGAATCCAAAGTTCTGCCATTACCACCGTTATGTACACCACGCTACACACGACTGCTACCAACTAAAACGGTACATCCAAAGCCTCATCGATTCGAACGCCCTGGCCATCGACTTCGAAGAAGTAACCGTAGCAGCCAATATGGTGTCCGTACAATTCGGCGGCTTCCCTCCGACGGAGACTCAAGACGGGGTAATCCCCGTCCCTCTGGCAACGATGGAGATTACCAATCTTTTACCTCCCCGGGAACAGGCTGCTGGTCTGATACCTCTCACCACCTCACGAGGGGAGATCATGTGGGTCCATCCAGACTTGGTATCAGAAGTAACTCGGCCCACACCATCTCCTACCAACAAAAAGAAGAGTAGAAAAATCAGGACCTGCCACACAATCTCAGCAGACAACGAGGAAGCTACAGCCGTCGTCACGCGGTCCGGAGCGCAATCCCAACCTGTGGTTGACAGCCCAGCTGAAAATCATCAACCTACTACAACTGATGCTCCGGGACCGGCTCAGCCTTCGACGACCGACAAGCCTAGGCCGAAGGAGACTCGCTTCGACAAATCCCTCCGAAAGGACGCAGCCCAAGGGCTAGAGAGGCCCTATAACTTTGACATCTTAGCACAATTGGCTAACACTCCGGCCAAATTGTCACTATACGAACTCCTAAGGCTCTCCAAGGACGTTCGTATTGCATTGAGCGAAGCACTCCAAAATGCCGATGCCTATCTCGCTCAATCCAACCTCACCGGGGAGGACTCACCCGTGGATCTCCAAGACAGTGCCTGTACGGGAGCAATGCCCAATATCGTCTTCACTCTGCAGGACATGCTCATCAAAACCAACCTACATGATCGCCCGCTATACTACACGGGATACATCGACGACGTGAAGGTGGATCAGATGCACATTGATCCTGGCTCATCCATAAGCATCATCCCGAAGGGTCTGCTACATCATCTCCGCATCCCAATGCATCGCCTGACACCTACAAGCACCGCCATCAGCGGTTTCAATTCGGGCAGGAGCTACCCTATTGGAAAGATTCGTTTGAAGTGCCAAATTGGCGACCTCCAATCCGAAGTCACCTGCTACGTCATAGATGCAGACACTTCTTACAACATCCTCTTGGGGCACCCATGGATACACGATTATATGATCGTGCCTTCCACGCTACACCAGTGCTTCAAATACGTCGACAAATACGGCTTCGTGAAGACAGAATTTGCTGATATCGATCCCTTCAAAGGGGTCAAATCTTACTACTCGGACTCCTGCTTATACGAAAAGTCGAAGAGGCACCTTGATGAAGGAAATGAACAAGCTAGTACCGAAATGGCTACGGGATCCGAAGGACCCCTGACGATCCACCTCCAAGCTCGTAAACCGGGCAAGTCCGTACCCCTCACCGCCACTCTGCGGAAGGATGCGATCAGCCTCTCGGCGCAAGAGGAGCATATGATAATCCGGCTGCCAAAGTCCGGCCAAGTGCCGAGACCCACAACGGGGCCACTGACAATCAGACTGCCGAGAGTCAGTCAACCCCAAACAGGGAAGCTCAATCCCTCCGACAAGCCGCTGACGATACGCCTTCCCAAGAAGGGTCGTCACCTCGATGCAAGGTCTGACACTTCTAGCGAACCAACCACTCCTTGCCCCACGTCGAGTACCAAACAGGGGGTTGCTAGTCTACCAACAATACCACGCTCAACTCCATCAACTGAACCACTGACAATCAAGCTTTCCAGGTCGTCCTCTCAGTCTGCGTTCACACAGGGGGTAGCCGAAGAGGAACCGGAGCTAGCCAAGTATGTGGCTGCCCACACTGATGTTCCCTCCGCTGATGATATAATCCCCCTAGAAAAGATACCTTACTTCATTAATAAAGGGTTATCTTTGAACTACACCGAGCTCAATAAGCTATGTACAATGTATGCTATGGAATACGGTATAGGCGCTCACCTACACACACAGGTGACAAATGTGTACACCGCGATCCAGCTTACTCCAGTAGAAGACGCTTACCGAATATTCGAGGGAGGAGATCATCCGATCATCTTCGGCCGAACGAACAACCCGTATCCCCTCACCATAGAAGAAGTCGACCTCGGGTCAGATGCTGGGAGACTGCCTCTGTATCTCTATAGCCCTTAATCCAAATATCTCATGCAGAAACAGGGGTATGATCTGGAGATGACGCCAGGATTGAACTACAGCTCTGGACGACGATTACCTTTGAAGCCGCCAGTCCCGGCGGGCAAACCACGGAACTATTATAACAAAACTCGATACGGGTTAGGGTATGTAACGCCTACTACGACCCCTAAAAGTTTAGATGAAGAATGCGACTGGCAGTCACATTCAACCGGATCACCAACTTCCGACTCAGATACCAGCATCGGAGATGTGTTCAGACAGGTCACGTCAGTCAACATGGCATTCGCCGACGCTTACGAGAAAGACGAAGACATCCCCAAAATCCTCGAGCTAGAGCTATGGGCCCAGCAATTAGACGTACAATGGGAAAAGCGGTTCGAACTGAGAGAACCTCCTACTGAAGATGAGGTCATACAAGTGGATCTCGGCAGCGAATCTTCTCCAAAATCGATTTTCATCAGTAAAAGCCTAACTGACGAAGAACGGGAGTCGCTGTTAGAACTTGTCAGAGAGTACATTGATGTGTTCGCCTGGAGCTATGAAGACATGCCAGGGTTAAATCTTGACATCGCTCTTCACAAACTCAACATTCGACCAGATGCGAAGCCGGTCAAGCAACAACAGCGACGCTTCCGTCCAGGCATCATGGACGCGATCGAAGCCAAAGTCAACAAACTGATAGCCAGTGGCTTCATCCGTGAGGAGCAACATCCTGATTGGGTCGCCAATATAGTACCCGTCCTCAAGAAGAATGGGAAGATTCGAATCTGCATCGACTTCCGCAACCTGAACGAGGCATGCCCCAAAGATGAATTCCCCCTTCCTATCACAGACATCATGATCGACAATACCTGCGGCTTCGAACGTATGTCATTCATGGATGGCTTCTCGGGGTACAACCAAATCAAAATGTCTTCTGATGACGAAAAGCATACTTCATTCCGAACACCGATTGGCACGTACTGCTACACAGTCATGCCTTTCGGTTTAAAGAATGCTGGCACCACATATCAAAGAGCCATGAGCATCATTTTCAGAGACCACCTACGCAAGACAGTGGAGTGCTACGTTGACGATATAGCCGTTAAGAGCCGCTGCAAAGAAGACCATCTGCAGGATCTAAGGACGGTATTCGACCTAATACGAACGCACAATTTGAAGATGAACCCCACGAAGTCATTTCTGGGCGTATCCAGCGGGAAGTTCTTAGGCTTCATCATTACTGTAAAGGGTATCCATGTAGACCCTGAGAAGACAAAAGCAATCATAGAGATGGGTCCCCCGAGAAATCTTCGCGAACTCAGAGGCCTTCAAGGGAGGCTAGCTTATATCAGGAGGTTCATTTCCAACCTCTCCGGGCGATGCCGACCATTCACGCACCTCATGAAGAAATGAGTCTCATTCGTATGGAACGAGGAATGCCAGCGTGCTTTCGACAGCATCAAAGAATATTTGTCAAATCCTCCAGTTCTGGTAGCCCCGGTTCCTGGAAAACCATTCCTGCTCTATGTACGAGCAATAGAGCACTCTCTCGGGGCTCTGCTGGCACAGAACAATGACGCAGGCCATGAACAGGCCATATATTACCTCAGCCGAATGATGATTGGGCCAGAGCACCGATACACTGCTGTGGAGAAGGAATGCCTCGCCCTGGTGTTCGCCATTCAGAAAATGCGACACTACGTCACCGGACAAACGATACATGTGATCTCGCGAGTCAACCCTCTTAGGGTCCTCATGACTAAACCAGGGGCACTCAGCTCTCGACTCGCCACATGGGCAATATGTAGGATCGTTGAGCACCTCTAGAGGGGGGTGAATAGAGTGCGTGTGTGCAGCAGAATATAATCACCAATTAAAATTAAACTATGGCAGATATGTAAGAGACAGTAAATAAAGATAGAGAATTCAAACTCAGTGACACAGCAATGTATACTGGTATCCCTCTGAGAGGACTAATCCAGTCTCGAGTACTCTTGCTCGATGTTAATCCACTATGGCACAAGCTTTAACTGAGAGCTTGCAGTCTCTTACAACACCGTGCTTGGTGACAAGCGCACGACCAGCTTCACAACACCGTGCTTGGTGACGAGCGCACGACCAGCTCCACAACAGAAAAGTTGTTGAAACTTGAACGACCTCTTTACAACTCTTGAGTAACCAAAAGACTCTAAATCAACTCTGATAGTACTGGCTTTTGGCTAAGAGATGTGTAGGTGGGATTTGAAAATCTTAGATTGTTTTGAAAACACTTGAGTAGTAGAGAAGAGAAGATGAAGAATAAATTGATGATTTGAAATAAAAAGTTCTTCTCTATTTATAGGTGTTTTCACCAACCGAACTCGGGCAGAACTCGGGCAGAGTTCGGGTGCAAATATCTCGCAAAGAGACGTTGCTCACTGATTTGGAGGCAACAGAAGTTTGAATACAAACTGACCGAACTCGGTCAGAGTTCGGACCGAACTCGGGCCGAACTCGGCTAGGAGTTCTGTCAGGAGATGTTTGAAATTCTTTTGTAAAAACAGTTTTCAAACATGTTTTTGGTTATTTATAAAATTATTTGAAAAGACTATTTTCAAAATATGTTTTTGAAATATTTGTAACCGAAAATACGCGAATGGTAAAAGTAGGCTTTTGAAATGATGACAGTTTTAACCCTAAGCCAGTATTACCAAAATTGATTTTACAAAGTAATTCCTAGACTCAATAAAATATAAAATACAGAATAAAAATGAGAACTGAGTCTTCAGAAGATTTGATAATGTTGACGCTTTGATTGATGTGGTACATTGTCCGTTGAATAAGATTTTATGAATCCTGAAATGATTAGCAGCATTTTCTATATTTTGTGTATTGACTAAAGTGTATGTTGATTATCAAAATCGAGTGTGACCATGGAATGGGCCAACAATCTCCCCCATTTTGATAATTGACAAACTTGAGTCTATACCAAAATATATTTATATCAAATAAAACAAAATATCAAAATACCTGAAAAAAATTATTTGGATATTGTTTTTGGATGGATATTCCTCGCTTGCTTTGGTATACTCTTTTTCTCCCCCTTTGTCAAGTAGTAAAATGAATAGGCTCCCCCGTAAATTGTGAAGCCAACAATAGAAAAAAAATAAGACAAAGTGAAGCAAAAAGAAAGAATCACAGCATAGACATAGATGAAAACAACTGATAGATAATGAACTATCTCATAATAAACTGAAATATCATAGAAGTTTCCACTAGAAATCAAAAAAAGTACAACTGATAATGTCTAACTAAACAGTTTAGACATGAAATGAAATAAAACTACTACATCAACTGCATCAACTAATCAAATCAAAATCCACTATCCCATGGCTGAATCCACGTTACATCGTGGGGTCGTCCGCACCTGGAGGATCATGAGGGAAGTATGCTGTGGTCGGGTCAAAATACTGAAAAGTGACCTCATCAGTAAATCGAGGACCAGGAAAAGCCGGGTGAGGAAGGATGGTGACCGGATGGACTAGATCCTGAGCCAGGCTATAGTGAAGGTCAGCAATACTATTTTTCAGCACCTGGGCCTGAGAAATGTGCCTGAACTCTGAGTCCTGATGACATTGCGTAGAGACCGCAACAAAATCATCGAAGCGCTGGTAGAAAGTCTGATCGAATCCTGGGGCAGGGGCCGGAGCAGGATGAGCATCAGCTGCAGGGGCCTCAGCATCAGCAGCTGGAGCAGGAGCAGCTCCAGGAGGTGCAGGAAATCGACGAGAACGAGTCAGCTCAACAGGTGGAGAGGAGATGGCACACGTCTCAAGATCAATCTCGAAACGTCGAAAGATCGAAGCAAGGTGCATCGGATAAACTAGATTCCTGCCTGCATTTTTGCAGTTAAGCATCCAGTTCATCATGGTTTTGGGAACGGAGAATGGAATGCCAAAGTGGATGTGATATAGAGCAGAAAGTTCCAAAAAGGTAACTTCATCAGTAGATCCTTTCTTCGGAAGAAGAGCAGAAAATACCATACGATGAAGTTCATAAAATGTTTGGTTCAGATGTTTGGAAAAGATTCTCCGGGGAGGAGGGTTAGGGTGACAAATTAATTCCCTAATGGAAGCCAAAGTGACATCGGCAGGGAACTGAATGTGGTAGATGTCAACTAATGCATCACCAAGATCAGGAACATGAAAGTATTCGCTGATATCAGTGGCGCTAAATTCCAACTCTTGCCCAGCAATGCAAGAATAGAAATTACCGTTAGGTTTTACCTGCAGATTGCAGTAAAACATGCGAACGGCGTTGTCATAAATGCTCTCTTGGACCTCGAAGAAATCGCGGTATCCAAGTTGGTCAAAGATTAGAGCATATTCAAAGAAAGTAGTAAAGTTAACGAAGGCTCCAGAGCAAATACGACTACTAGAGAAAGAATCGAACCAGAGATCTGAGAAGTCTTTGTCGGGAAACAAAGTTGCATCGTAATCTTCGGGATCTCTAGGTCTAGCTGGACTAAAGAGACTAGCAGGGGTATAGTCAGAGGATGAGGAAGCACCTTGGGAAGAGTTTCCTCTTTGACGTTTGGGGGCCATGAGAAGATGGATAGAAAATACCTTCAAAGAAAAAGGAAGAAGAAGGAAGATGACCGCCCACTGGAACTCGTCAAACCCTTGCTAAGATGGAGGAGGAGAGGCTTCTAGTAGAAGAGGAAGGCTTTCCACGTTTTGGTGTGAAGAAAAAGTGGAAGGAAAGATAGATTATATAGCCTCTAGGGACGGCTGTTCGGTTCTGGAAGTTACCACAGCGCCGACCGAACTCGGTCCGAACTCGGTCAGAGTTCGGGTCGAGTTCGGCCACTTGCATTCCCGAGACAGTCAAAGCAGTCAGGTAAATAAAAGTTGTAATTAATAATATTTGACTGGTTTATTAAATAACTGCTGTTATTTTCGGGTTAACTATAGGGGTTATCCCAGCTAACGGAGGTTCACCGGAGAACTCTTAAATACCGCTTCGCTTCGACCGTAGCCGTGGTGACAGACATACCCTTTGTAAGTTTGTCCCCAAAAATAATTTTCGTTAAATAATAAATTATCAAGTCATAAATACAGTTTTAATTACCATATGCATTATGAGTCCAAGAATTCAAGAATGCCGAGCTCACGCCTCAAGATGTTAAAACGGTCTTCAGCCAATGGTTTAGTGAATATATCTGCTAGTTGATGATCAGTATCAATAAATTCTAAGCAAATATCCCTGTGTTGTTGATGATCACGAAGAAAATGATGTCTAACTTCTATGTGTTTTGTGCGTGAATGACAAACAGGGTTCTTAGTCAAATTAATTACACTAGTATTATCACAATAAATAAGAACATTTGTATAGTGCAGATTGTAGTCCTCTAAGGTTTGCTTCATCCATAAAATCTGAGCACAACAACGTCCTGCGGCGATATACTCAGCCTCAGTTGTTGATAATGCTACTGAATTTTGTTTCTTGCTAAACCAAGAGACTAAGGCCTTTCCTAAGAAATGACATGTGCCACTGGTACTTTTACGGTCCACTTTGCATCCAGCAAAATCTGCATCCGAGTAACCTATAAGGTCAAAGGATTTGGTTTTGGGATACCATAAGCCAACTGTAGAAGTTCCTTTAAGGTATCGGAAGATACGCTTAACAGCACTAAGATATGATTCCTTAGGGTTTGCCTGATAACGTGCACATATGCAAACGCTAAACATAATATCAGGGCGACTAGTAGTTAAATATAATAAACTACCAATCATACCTCGATACTTATGCTGATCGACAGGTTTTCCACTTTCATCAGCATCAAGCTTTGTAGATGTAGCCATAGGAGTCCCGATTGGCTTTACATTTTCGAAGTCATACTTTTTCAGTATGTCCTTCGTGTACTTGGCTTGGTTGATGAATGTTTCGTTCGAGTGTTGTTTGATTTGCAGTCCTAGGAAGAAGTTCAGCTCTCCCATCATACTCATCTCAAACTCACTCTGCATACACTTGGCAAAATCTTGACAGAGTTGTTCATTAGTAGAACCAAATATAACGTCATCTACATAGATTTGCACTAGAAAAATGTCATCATTCATGGATTTAATAAATAAAGTAGTATCAATCTTGCCTTTTGAAAATCCATTATCAAGTAAGAAGGCGCTTAGGCGTTCATACCAAGCACGAGGTGCTTGTTTGAGTCCATAAAGTGCTTTCTTAAGCTTGAAGACGTGATCAGGTTTTTGAAAATCTTCAAAACCAGGGGGTTGTTTCACAAAAACCTTTTCTTTCAAAAATCCATTTAAAAATGCGCTTTTCACGTCCATTTGAAAAAGTTTGAAATCATTAAAACATGCAAATGTGCAAAACATGCGGATGGCTTCTAGTCTAGCAACAGGAGCATAGGTCTCATCATAATCAATTCCTTCTTCTTGATTATAACCTTGTGCAACTAGACGTGCTTTGTTGCGTAGAACTTGTCCATCTTCACTTAGTTTATTTCGGAACACCCATTTGGTACCAATTATCGATTGACAAATAGGTTTAGGAACGAGTTCCCAAACTTGGTTTCTCTCAAATTGATTAAGTTTCTCTTGCATGGCAGAAATCCAAAATTCATCAGAGAAAGCTTCATCAACATTTTTAGGTTCTATTTGTGAAATAAAAGCTACATTAGCTGCTACTTCAGAATCTTTAAGGGATGAATGTGTACTTACACCTTTGGATACATCTCCTATAATGAGAGTTTCTGGATGATCTGGCTTGAATCTCAATGATTCAAATCTTTGGGCCATACCTTTCACAAGGCTTTTCTCAGTTCCAGCATCTTCGGAACTTTTATCAGTCCTTGCTTCTTGGGTAGGATCTTTCTCAGAACTTTTCTTAGTCTTTTTAGGTGCATCTTCATCATCACTGTCGCTAGATCTGTGAAGCGTTGATGGATTTAAACGTAGATCTATGTGCTTTGTTCTTTTCACAGTCAGCATATACCATATCTCTCTTGAATGTAATCTCAGGGAGTCCTCTTACCAACTTCTTTGTATTCAAACGTGAGATAGTATCCATGTTTGTATGTCCTAGTCTCATGTGCCATAGCCAGCTTTCATCTTGATTGGCTACTAGGCACCTTCCTGCATTATTAGCATTCTCCAAAAAGAAAACATAAATGTTGTCTTCTCTAATCCCTTTATATACGGGATCACCAGATGACATATCATATATGGTACATTTATCTTTCACAAAATTGATACCATAACCATTATCTGCCAAATGACTTATGCTCAATAGGTTATGTTTCAATTCAGTTACTAGACAAACGTCCTTTATTATTGGATAAGGAGAAATACCTACAATACCATTACCTATAATATCACCTCTCAAGTTATTTTCGAAGGAGACGTATACTTCTTTCTTCATCGATAGCGTAGCGAATAAAGATGTATCACCAGTCATGTGTCGCGAACATCCGCTATCGAGGATCCATTTGCTTCTAGCATGAGAGGGTTGAGGGTCCACCTACAAAACAAGTAGATGAATCCTTTGGTACCCATTTTCTGAAGGGTCCATACTGATTAGCTTTAGGTCTCCAGACTAAAGTGTGATTGTCAACAAGCTTTTTTGCTAAACAATACTGTGATATGTGTCCGTGTGTACCACAATAAGTACAAGTCAGTTTAGAACCAGATGTGGTTGAAACTGTGTTCACATGCTTGTTTGGTTTCTTGGAGAACCTATAAGTGAAAGCATGATGATACTCGTGTTTCTTCTGTGCTTTCTTGTTTTTAGTCCTCTTAGGTGTATGCTTTGCATTAGGACAAAAATTAGGCTGTGTCACAGGCATTTCCTGTTTGCCTAACTTGATTTCTAACTTTTTAGAAATCGCAATAAACTCTTCATATTTAGCAGTCATAACTGAGAGTCTCTGTTCTGTTACTAAGTGCATCTTCTTCTCTGTGTCATACAGTTTTTGCATCTTACCATAATCTCTTTCTTTCTTTTGAATAGTGAGGATAGCCTCATGATAGTCTACCTTGAGTTTGGCTATCTTTTCCGTGTTACCGGTAGTAGACGTCTCTTTAATATCTTGAATAAGATTGGACAGTCTAGCTAACTCGGTTGTGTATGCCTTAATCTCTTTTCGAGATTGCTTATACTTGTCAAGCACATTTTTGTGTTCTTCAAGTAAATCGCTAAAGGCATTCTCTAACTCATCGAAAGTAAAATCATCATATAGAGGGTTTGAAGATACCTTATCAAATGCCATAAGACAGACATTTGCATTGCCGTAGGGTCTATCCTCTTCTTCAGAATCACTGGCATCACTTTCATGCCAGATACTTGTGTTGGCATACTTTCGACCAGTTGTAGCTTTTCTGTTTGATCTTGATATGTCATATGGACTGCTCTTCTTGGTGGTTGGACAGTCCTTCTTCATGTGCCCTGACTTCTTACATCCAAAGCATATGGTTTTATCTTTATTGCTTTCTTGGACATCTTTCTTCTTTCTGCTTGTAAACTTTAGGTACTTCCTGAAGTTCTTCACAAGTAGGGCTTGTTCATCACCACTTGATGATTCTTCATCAGAATCGTTCTATGTCGGCTTTCTTGCTTGAGCTTTGAAGGCAATAGTTTTCTCCTTTGGTGTTGCTTTTTCAAAATCTTGCAAGTCGAGTTCATGGGTCATGAGCTTGCCCATCAAAGTTTCCAACGACATTGTGGTGAGGTCGTTTCCTTCAATAATTGCTGTGGCTTTTGGATTCCGGTTCTTTGTTAGAGCCCGCAGCACTTTTCTAATCTTCTCGTGATTGCTGTAATCCTTACCAAGAGATTGCAAAGGATTAGTTATATCAAGGAAACGAGTAAACATCTGTGTAATTGACTCACCGGGTTTCATCTTAAAAGATTCATATTCCTGAGTCAGTCTACTAATTTTGGATTCTTTCACTTGGGAAGTCCCTTCATGGGTTACCTCAAAGAGTTTCCAAATTTCGTGAGACGTCTTGCAGGTTGAAACTTTGTTGAACTCGGTTTTGTCAATTGCACCGAATATTGCATTGATGGCTCGAGCATCAAGACTAGCCTTTGCTTTTTCAGCATCGGTGTACTTGTCATGCGGCTTTTCCATAAGAATACCTTCAACCACTGTGGGTGGTGGTTTCTTATACCCATCAATGACTATTGACCAAAGTTCAAAATCTAGAGATTTTAGAAAGAAAGTCATTCGTGTTTTCCAGTATGTGTAATTTATTCCATCAAATAGGGGAGGTCTATTTGTGGATTGCCCTTCACCGTTGAATATAGATTTCACGGCTGCCATATATATACTCTCTAGGGTATGTTATATAAGAATATAACCTACTCTGATACCAATTGTAGGATCGTTAAGCACCTCTAGAGGGGGGGTGAATAGAGTGCGTGTGTGCAGTGGAATATAATCACCAATTAAAATTAAACTATGGCAGATATGTAAGAGACAATAAATAAAGATAGAGAATTCAAACTCAGTGACATAACGATGTATACTGGTATCCCTCTGAGAGGACTAATCCAGTCTCGAGTACTCTTGCTCGATGTTAATCCACTATGGCACAAGCTTTAACTGAGAGCTTGCAGTCTCTTACAACACCGTGCTTGGTGACAAGCGCACGACCAGCTTCACAACACCGTGCTTGGTGACGAGCGCACGACCAGCTCCACAACAGAAAAGTTGTTGAAACTTGAACGACCTCTTTACAACTCTTGAGTAACCAAAAGACTCTAAATCAACTCTGATAGTACTGGCTTTTGGCTAAGAGATGTGTAGGTGAGATTTGAAAATCTTAGATCGTTTTGAAAACACTTGAGTAGTAGAGAAGAGAAGATGAAGAATGAATTGATGATTTGAAATGAAAAGTTCTTCTCTATTTATAGGTGTTTTCACCAACCGAACTCGGGCAGAACTCGGGCAGAGTTTGGGTGCAAATATCTCACA